>VWZP01010902.1:7702-19551 GCA_013396995.1 Dicaeum eximium | reverse complement strand
AGATAACATTTTTTATTTATAAAACACAAAATTCTGTGTGTTCTGTGACCTGATTAAAGTGCTGTGAGGATGAGCTCAATATCAGGTTTTCCATGAGGGTGAAATCCAACACTCCAGGAAATTCTGGAGGCTGTGGTGAAGCAGACACCCCGTGCCCACTGGAATCCCTTCAGCTGTGCTTTTTTGGGGGGTTTGATTGCTGGAAGCTGCTGCTAAAGGATGTTTTTGACAAAAAAGCCCTTTCTGGGCTCAGCTGAGAGAATATTGGTTAAAAGAAACCACCTCAATGTCTTTTTGAAAATTGCTTTGCAGTGCTGCTGTTCAGGGGTGCCTCCACAGCCAAATATGGCACTGATTAAAAAAACGAAACCCATTGCCAACATCAGGGAAAAAGAAAAAACTCCCTGTCCATTTCACTTGACCCAAAGCCTCGCCTTTAAGCTCAGCTGTCAACAGAAGGGGACATGGAAAAAGGTGGAAAAGAAAGAAAACAGCAGCTCCTCTTGTCTTATGGATGTGCTGGGTGGAGTGAGGATGGATGCAGCCTGTTGTCAAAATTTGGGGTGTCCTGTCATCCACAGAAGCTACTCTTTGTCTCAATTTAGTGAAATTGAGTTTAAAAAAAATATATATATACACGGAGAAGAAGAAGTGAAGAAATAGAAGCTGTGTGGTTATGGGCAGCAGCAGCAGCAGGTGAGAGATCTGTGGTCTTCTGGTGTCACTTACACAGGTGGTTTTTTTTTGGTCCTCCATGCACTTTAAGGAAGCCAAGGCACGAGGGCTAGAAGGAGAAAGGTTAAATATTGCTCAGGTTTGGCACAAAGTGAATTTAATCTGGGCACTGCAGTGGTATGCACATACCCAAATATATGGATTTAATAAAACTACTAAAGACACACCTCCCCTTGTCTCCCTGTGTTTGCTCTTCAGCTCTGTAAAATAATCTAAGACAAATTCTCATGTTATAAAACTAAAGGCAGAGTGATTTCAAATGTTGTTCTTCTAAAATTGCAATGCTCAAAAGCTGAAATTGCTGCTGATCACACAAACCTCTCCTGTAACTGAAACTCAACGCTGTGACCCAATGAAGCAAATATTCTCACTAATTTACAGGTGGAAAGTAGAAAATTGAGGCATGGGAGAGAGTTAAATTTAATCAGGTAACGGTAATATTAAACTAATTTCAAATTTATCTGCCGAATTCTGCCAGAGGTCTGTGATTAGGTTTAAATAAATCATATCAATTACTTCAGCTATTACTAGCTATACAACTAATTAGAGGAAAATGTAGTACATTGCATGTAAAATAGTTCAACACCGTTGCAGAATGGCCTTTAAAACCATTTAGTTTTGTCCTGATGTTGGGTCTATGGAAGAGTATAATTACATACCTCTATTTCACCCTTAAGTAAGACAAGGGATCCACCACCCTCACAACAGTTTAATTAAAAAGAGGGGAGATTTTAAATTCAATGTCAACCTCTGTTAAGGGGGCTGACCCCCCCACCAGCAGAACATTCTCCTGCAGCAGAAGATAGTGTCACTTGGAGATGCCCAGAATTATTAATGATCATCAACCTAATAATTCTTTTTTAAGCTTCAGTGGCATCTCTCTCTTTTTTTTTTTTTTTTTTGTTTCTGCTGTTTTTTGTTGTAGTTATTGGGTTTTTCCTTTTTTTTCCTTTTTCCTTTTTTTTTCCTTTTGTTTTTTTTGGCAACACTTGTACAATCCTCCTTCAGTAAAAGTGTTATGGAAGGGAAGGTGGATAAAAGTTTTTAGGAAAGAACAGCAAACTACCCATAAACATAGAGGATAGTTCTGAATGAAATGGATCCTATATGGGGCACAGAGTGCTGGAACAAGTAAACATACTTCCAGCACTGTTATAAATTACTAGCTTCACAAAGTATTAGTTCTGTTCTTTGTTGTTTTTTATAACCAAACTCCACTTTTTTTTTTTTTTTCACTTATGAAGAAAGTAGTCTTTTCTAATCTGTACATGGCTATGGAAATTAAATGTTGGTTCATTTGTTACACTAAGAGTTGCATGCAGGAATGCCCATTTTTGTGAAGTTTTATCAATCAGGTTCATAATTTAAAAGAAAATTCAGAGCTGTTGGAGTTCTATGCAGATGTGGTCATTTTTATATGTTTGGATAAATTGGTTTTATGTAGGCCATATGATAATTCATTCCAGAAGGACTGAAGGTTCAGGATCCCTTTAATGTGGGTTTTCAAGTACCCTATAGACATTTTTTATTCCATGTCCAAGCAACAAAGTTGGTTGTCAAAGAGAGACAAAGACAAAACAATTCAAAAAATTGTTTTAAAATAATTAAATAATTTATTCAATATTGTGGGGTGTTAAAGTTAAGAAAAAAACAAACCGGATAATATTAGAAGGACTCTTTCTTTTATAAGAAAATAAACATGGTGGTTGCAGACAGCAGAATAAACCAACATTTCTGCTCAGAAAAAAGTGGAGAAAGCTGCTTGACTCTGCCAAGACTGCACAGCTGTGGGGAGAGTTCAGTGTTATAAAGGTGTAAGTAGTGAGAAATTTATTTTTATTTTCATGGAATCATGCTGAGCTGTTGGGGACCCACAAGGTTCATCCAGCCCAGCCCCTGGCCCTGCACAAACACCCAAACCATCCCACCCTGTGCATCCCTGGGGGAATTTCCTAAATGCTCCTGGAGCTCCTGGGGCTGTGCCCATTCCCTGGGGAGGATTTAAAAAAAAACCCCTTAAATCCCCCCATCCCCCCCGAGTCTTACACTGGCTGTGAGGTTGTGAGGGAACAACCCCATCCTCACATTGTGCCAGGGGCAGGGATGGGAGCGGAATTCATCCTTCAAACCAATACATTAATGTCCCAGGGTGACTTTATGATGCTTGTATCCCCAAATGGTCTGTTCTGCTGATGCTGGATGTTCTATTCTGTGCCTTCAAGCCTGGTCAGAGAGCGAGGGCGGGCAGCAGCAGCAGCACGGAGTTTGTTATCAGAGACTGCTCTCACTNTCTCTCTGAGGAAATCTTTGCTGAACCAGTTGCGGGGAGGGGCCGTGTGGGTTTGTTTTCTGGGGGGGCCCTTTTGGAGGTTTTCTCCCAAATTTGCCCTAAACCAGGACAATTAAAAAGCGCAAACTGCGTTAAAGCTGCACCAAAATTCATGTGGGTCAGTTAAGTTAATAAAATGCAGTGAATCAGTAATGTAAGGCTGTGGCAATTAAGAAAAATTATATGGAACCTTCTGAGCA
This sequence comes from Dicaeum eximium, assembly GCA_013396995.1. NCBI lineage: Eukaryota > Metazoa > Chordata > Aves > Passeriformes > Dicaeidae > Dicaeum > Dicaeum eximium. Next base: position 16,287 of record VWZP01010902.1, on the reverse strand, counting down.
GGAAGACGAAGAATTCACTAATTACTTGTGCTGACATTGCATTAATTTTGATTCATATGCATTTTTGTGCTGGAAATACACTAACATCTAGCAGAATAATAAAATAGAGTAGCCAATTTTTTGGCTCATATTCTATAATTTTCCTTTTTCTCTGAAGCACTGGAAATTTCTTTCAGACCTAGGACTACAGGTCGATGTTAGGGGATATAGCCTGTGGTAGAACGCTGCTGCTGCTGTGAATGATAAATTAATTTATTTTATGAGTCCTGCCTGCAAGTTCAGGGTCTAAATCATGTCTGCAATCTGAATTGTCTGTTAATGAAATCACTGGGAGATCCTGGTGAATGAAAGGGATACAGGACGAGGTATCCAAGACTCTTCTGACTTGAAATTAAATACTATTATAGTTTGCTGAAATGGAGGCACCAGGTTAGTGCCACATTTCCAGGAAAATTATAAAGACATCACTTTGAACCTGGATTAACCTCTTCATTTTTACCAGCCTAAGAAAATTATATTTTATATTGGAAACAGCAGGCAAGTAATGTTTTTCCTCTAAGGTGAATTTAAAGGGAAAATCAGTATCAGAATAATTAGGAAAAATTATCATCTTATAACCATCCTTAAATACTTTCATGATAATAACTGAGATATCTTTAGGGTATTATTAAATCAGTAATGTTACAAAGCACATGCAGGATGCAAACAGCCCTAAGAGGATTCTTTCCAAATTAACAGATCCATTTTTATGACTAGGAAAGCCTATAAAGCTTTCCTAGCTTTGTTGGTTTCCTAAAAAATTGCAACTTCAATAATTTCTATTTCAGTTTATTAGCACTCAATAAAGTAATGAAGAAGGGTGGTGAACTGAAATATGTACCTGGCTCTCAGGCTTCAGCTGAAAGTAAGTACATGGAATATTTGACCTTTTGGGGAAAATAAAAACCCAACAAAATCTTGGTCTCTCTCAACTTAAATGGGAGTTTTTTGCCTACAGCTGTTTTTCCTTTCTTACTAAACATGTGGTGTATAGTTTCTGATTTGCTACAAATGAGGGCTACATTTAAAATGTGTGATATTACTTGTATCAACCTGTGGTTAGGAAGAAATGGTCTTAATAATGTATTTCAAACATAATTTCTTGATAGATTTAATCTTTTTGGAAGACCTCTCAGATATCAAAAGCATTTCCTTTATAGAATAGAAATGACTAATCTCAATTTCATTTAAAAAAAAAGAACCTTGTCAAGTACTTTCAACGAGAAACTAATGAAATCTGCACCAATTAATGAAGTTGCTCCAATTCCCCTTTGAGGGGACATTTAAAGGGATGGATTTGGAATCATAAGTGAATATTGCCTTTCATGACCTTTGAATGATTCATGATCTTCAAAAGCACTTTGGGGATCACCCAGTCTTTAAGTTAAAACCTTAAGTGTGTATAGAAACTTGGCAGCTTTTCATTCAATACAAGTTTAGGCATAAATATTTATTTTCTTGAGAAGGCTAGCTTTTTTTTTCCCCCTAAAATTCCCCCTTAGAACAATGCTTTCTTAGTTTACTTTAGAGAAATCCGGTCAAGTCTTTGTTAGTTCTGGAGAAATATTTTCTTCTCAGAAATGTTTTCTCCTGATTACATCACCTGGTCACCACCACCAGAAGCTTTCTGGAAACTACATTCTGACCTGTGCATGTTGAGTTTTGCCTATCAAAAGGAGATAAAATGATAAAAAATTGTTATTATGGTATTTTCTTAAAGACAACAAGTGTGTAACCAGTTAAAAAACCAACCAACCAACAAAGCAAACAAAGATATTTTTCAAAATTTGCATTAATATCAGATTGCAGATTTATAAATACACAAATAATTGACTAGGTAGTTTGTCGTGGGCATCTTTGTGTTCAGCATCTCCTGAAATCACATTATTTACTTAAAATGTATTTTAGTACCTAAAAGGATGTGGACTAAAATTTTAGCATCTTAGCACCTAAAATTATGGACTTCATTAAATTTTTGCTTGTCATGTTTCTATTCTCTACATGTATTTTTAGTTAAGAAATTTTCTTGTAGGACCAAATCTAATGCTTAGCCATGTTCTTCAAAAATTTTATAATTTAATATAAAAAACAAGAGCAAAATTCTTATTCAACTGGTCTCAAAAGTTAAGTAAGCTTTTATTTATGAAGAGTATTTTTTTTTTGTTAAAGTCACAGTGAAGTGGGAGTTTTTGAGCACAGCATGAGAAAAAGCAGTTGGACAAAGTTACTGACAGCTTCTTGTGAAAGGTTATTCATAAAATTGTAAAGAATCTGAAAATCCAGGCCATTTGAAAGGGAAACAGCATTTATATGCTTCTGCTGTGGTATCAGTGGATTACCACAGTTCTGAAAGTAATTTTGGGTTTTGTTACCATTTCTTCTTTAAGTGTTCAGGACTAAATGATGCTAAAGTGCATGTTGCAGGCCCACACTTTGACTATTAGTCATTTAATAAGTTTATGGTTATTAGGAGAAAAAGAGATAATAGTTAATTACTTTTTCCCCATCCTCTTAGCAGTCTTCATGAAAATAAATTAGGTCTTTAAAGACCATGTTATCAACAAGCTCTGCGGCTCTCTGATTATAAGTAGGCAAATGAAGTTCTAATTAAAAAAAAACAAACCAAACAATGGAAGACTCAACAGGTTAAAAAATCTGAAAGCTTCTCCTTAATTTAAACTTTTTGTCAAGTTTCTTTAGGGTTGGAGTTCTGCCTCGTTCTTCCTTTAAAAGCCCTGTTTTCTTTAAATGATATTTACACACAGAGGTTGTAGCAATACTTCCAACTTCACGGGCAACTATTTTAAATAAGTTTTATTTCACTGGGTGATTTTGCTGGCAGGTTTTATGTGGATTAGCTGTGGTAAGAAAAATGTCTGATCATCATGAGGAAATGGAAAAGATCACCCAGAGACTGCATCACCTCCATGCTTGGAGTTTTCCAAGATTCAGCCTGAGCAACCTTCTCTGACCTCAGACTGGGTCCTGGCCTATGGAAAACTCTGTCACTGACAAATTTTGACAACATCTACATCTTGTAATTAATATTTAAAAGGGCTCTGGGGAATTATTTATTATCTATTGTGACAAATAACCATTCCCCTCATCAGAAGTCCCTACCTGAATAAGGTGAAAAAGACAATAAAATGCATTTTAAAGATAAGTACTGAAACCAATTTATTTTCTTTCTATTAGCACTATGTTAAGCAGACTTTGGCAGCTTGCAAGATTTGCCAAGCAGCACATGGCACTCTTTTACAGAAGAATTATTACATTAAAAGTTAAATAGGCAGCACATAGGGAGAGAAAGGATGAAAAGAGAGGAAGGAATAACTTTCTTGTTAAAAAGCATTTAATTATTCAACTACTGCCTGAAAAAATTGCTGTGCTTCAATATTGTAAAGGTGTTAGCTATGATTATTTTAACAGCTTGCATTAGAAATTAGTACAAGGTATTACACACCCCAAATGAAACAATATTTGGAGCCTAAATAAAGCTTTGTTAACAGAGCAGAGGGTACTGCCCTGCTGTGTTTTGCTAAAGCTCAGTTTACAATCAAAGAGAGTTTTAGATTAGATTAGGACACTATTTATACTTGTTAAATATCAATAAATTATTGAATAAGTAGTGATGAGCTTAATAAGGGGAAACTCTGAATCTAATACACCTGAATTAACATCAAATACAAAAAACCCCATTCATAATAGATTTTTATTTAAATAATACATCTTTATCCAAGTCTTTTAAGGACTAGTACTTGAGTTAATTCAGATATTAAACATATTTTTTTAAAATATATTTACTCATACATATAACTGGATGTAAGTGGATATGTTATAAAAATCACAAAAAGTTTGATTTTCAAGGTTGAATTAAATCTGAATTTAAAGTATGACGTCAACCATCACTTGAATTGAGGTGTATGGTAAATGTTATCTAATTTCACCAGCTTTTCAAGTGGGTCAACTTTATGTAATAAAACTTGGAGCAGGGTTAAATCTGAATGATGCTGAATCGCATCAGTTTCAGAAAAGAGTTTCAAGTGCATCTGGCAAGGAATTCCGTTCTTTCAGTTGGACTCTGGGTGTTCCAAGCCTTCCAAGCCTAGTTAACCACGATGTGAAGAAGGAGTTTAAGTGTTTAAATTGTGAATCTTTAGTTTTCTAGAAAAACTAAACAGTGAGCATGTCAAATATTGGGCAAGAGAAACACCATGACTGGTGAGGAGGAAGTCCTGAAAATGACTGTCCACTTGACTTCACATTTCTAACTTTTCCTTTCACATATTTTCCTACATTATTCTACATACTCCTATGAGAATTTTTATTTATTGAATGATACACATACAGCTTTGATGGCCATATCAATTCAGTGAGTCATCTCAATATCAGATTCAGTACTGAAATATTTATTTTATATTTATTTATATTTTTATATTTATTTATTTACTTTTGGTGTTAATAGAGAGAAGATATTAGATAGGGCTACAGGGTAAAAGTTGAAGTGGTTCAATTCTGTTAAACTTTTTTAAAACAGATGGAGAAATAAATTTATTTAGCACATACAAGTGATTAATCTTTCTCTTTCCCCTAGATTGTAGAGCAGAGATCACCAAAGTAGCAGACAGAGGGAGGCAATTCCACTAGTTAAATGCACAGTGTTTTCCCCAAATAATTTTTGTGAGACCTGCAACATAGTAGCATAAAATAACCCTTTCCTTTGTATTTTGCAAAAAGTCCCACATTTGATTTCTTGTCACTAAGCTGGAACATTGCAAAGGCCATGCAATTCACTTATTCCTGAAGGATTTGTCTGTTGGTTTAGGTTTCCGTTTTTTGAATTTTTTTTTTTTAATCAGCCTCTGAATAATAAAGGTTCCCTTTCTCAAAAACGATCATTATTTGTCATCGCTATTTTCTTCTGATTAAAGTGAACACGATCTAAATATTTATGACACTCATTTGACAAAGTGCACCTAAACACATGTTGCTCTAAGCTATGATAGATTATGTTTATTAATTGCTCACAGGTAATTAAAATTGATATATGTAGAAACAGTCTCACACACTCCCTAGCTGCTATAATGGAAGAAGTGCACATATTTTTTAAGCATGATTGAACAGAAGTAAAATAAATTAAAGACTTAATCACTCTGATATTCAATCCAACACTGCCTGTTTCGTATCTCGAAAAATATTAAGAATCTCTAAATTAATTTATTGGCTTTTGACATAAGTCTGGGAGTGAGAACTCTTCCTCTGTATGTGGTATTAAACTGCTTTGATTATGGTGAACTGCAGCTGGATAGAACTATGTTGCCTTTAATGCTGATTATTTAATTTCTTGTAGTAATAATGTGAGTTCTACATGCCCCCTGTTCCTGTACCTGGGGTATTCTGGTACCTGTTGCTGTCAGACTGACCTTAGTAAAAGTTAATTTTTTATCACAAACTGGAAACAAAGTTTGTTTTGGTTTTTTTTTTTTCAGAAAGAAGGCTCCAGACATTTCATGTGCAATAAAGCCATGGGATGCCATGCTGTCAGCAGCTGCAACATGGACAGTGAAAAAACCTAGGTTCTTGTAGATTTTTTTTCCTATGATTTCAATGTAAAATGCTTGCAATCTTATAAAAGCTTGGTATCTTTTGATTTAATTTATTTAATTTTAAATACTTAAGTGTGTGTGTGTGGCAAATATTGAGTTCCACTTCTCCAGAACCTTTGGCAGTGGCCCCGACCATGAAAGTCCCAACACTTGATCTGATGATATGATCAGAGCTTTGGGAAAAAGCCACTAATTATTAGATTAGCCCACTAATCTACCCCACAAAACTAGTTTAATAAAACAAATTTACAAAATTAACCTAGTGAAAACCCCAGGAAAACAAACAAACCTATCTAAAACCAGAACAACAGCACCAAAACCCCATAAAACTTCCTACATTTAAAACATCAAATCTGAAACTGCTTTCAAGGGCTTGTAAGGGTTTTCAATGCCTGCATGTAGGTTTTAGGAAAACCTACTTTTTAAATAGAAGGATGCAATTAAAGAAATAGAGAAATTGTAAAAATCATTTTTTAGAAAACGAGGAAAGTTCTGTGGCTGGGAGGATGTTTGAGAAAACTCTCACTTTTCTGCTCTGCCTTATTAGTTCAGCTTTCTCCTATGTCTTGTGTGTAATACATTATTTTTATCTGTATCTCATGTTTTAACATCTCAGAAATCTCCAGGTTTCTTCTAATCAACTCCAAAACTTGTGTTCAGAGCAGCTCTCTTTAGCAATCTCTTTGCTATACTCTCTCTCAAAGGCGCTGCTTTGAAATGGAGAGAGGAAGGGAGCAAAAAAAAAAGGGTACTAAATAAAAAAGGTGCTGCACTATAAACTACAAATAAGCAGATGTAGCCTGTACAGTGAAGTTTTGATTCCTTTTCCCTCTGCTGAGTGTTGAAATCCAGTTTTTCCTTGCCCTTATGAGTTCCCTGTCAACTGTGTCATGTCCTGCTGCAAGATGCTGATGTTCACTCCTCTCAAAACTCTCCTGCATTATCTACAGGAGCAAAGTTATTTTAAAAAGTTTATTAAAAATAAAGATTTTTACCAGGAACAGATCAGACTGGAGGGGTTGCTTCTCTAGTCCTGATGGCTGCTTTTTGTGTGCAACAGCTCCAACATTAATGAATTCAGAGTACAGCCAAAACCTCTACAGGGAGTTATAGAACAGGTGAGAACTTGGTTCAAGACTCCTTCCTGAACTGGGCAGAGTAAATTTGTTTATTTTCTCTGTTTGTTTTTAATATCCTAAAAGCTTATTAAATAAGATGCATTTTTTACATAGAAAAGAGCGTCTTCATTTTGGCCAGGACAAGAAGAAATCATTATTTTGAGGTACAGTTCCTTTACAGATTTTCAAAACACATTTCTAAATCATGAACTTTGCATGTTCATGTGACAGAGTGTTTATCACTTTCATCAAGCAGTTATTTGTGCTGCCTGGAAATTATGGGGTCTGACCAGGACAAAAAAAATATTATAGACTGTAACTACAACTGAAATTACTGTTCTGAAATTAATACATTCTTTTCAGAGAAACATTTATACGGGGAAAGAAAGCATTGTTTTATAGTCACAAACTTTATTAGAAAACTAGACACTTGGTATGGAGATTGGTGTATAATTTCCCCTATATAAAAAATTATAGTAGAATAAAAGTAACTATAATGGAGAAAAATGAAAGGGAGATGAAACAGGAGAGGAAAGGGGATCACCAATCTTGTGTCCAGCTGACAGCAGGTCCAGGGTCCTGGAGGAGACACCCAGGCTTCTTCTAACAGGTAAATTTTCCTCTCCCTGGGATTAGGATTCTTGCTCTTCATGTGAATCATGAAAAGGAGTTAGCATTGCAGTCCAGTCACCTGGACCTTTCTAGAAATGGGTCTGGCGCTTTGAGGATCTTCATATAATCAATTTGAGAATCAATTTTATATAATTAATGTGTAGATCCCTCCCCAGGGAGGGAATTCTTTGTATCTGATAACACATTATGGGTCATGTGATCTCTTCTGATGGAGAGTTTCCAGAAAGGGTCTGGGGCTGTTTTGGGGTCCCTGGGGGTCTCAGTCCCCCTCTCTTGGTGTTGCCCCCTCATCATGGACCTGCACAGGAAAAGAGGCACCAGAAAGGTGTTGTCCCATCTTTCCAGGCACTTCCAGTTTAACTTGACCACTTGTATGGTCACCAGTGCCTGAGGCTTGTCTTGGTTTGAAAAGCCAGGTGTCTGCTAAAGAAGGCAGGAGCCTCCCTTGAAATGGAAAATGCAAACCCCCTCCCTCTGAATTATTATAATTTTGAAATTAAGGGGCTCTCAGGCAAAGATATGGGAATAGGAATTACAGTTCTTTATTAGCGAAAAAATAAAAATAAAATATAAATGCAGTAGTACACAACAACACTGGCAGAGAATAGGACCTGACACCCTGTGGCTCAGGGTGTTGGTGGCAGTGCCATCCCATGGTGTCACTCCTCCTGCAGTGACAGATGTGGCTCTGCTGCAGCTCTGATCCTGTACAAGGGGGGAGTTTTCCTCTGAAGCTCCAGGACTGCTGGAGCTGGGCCTGCTCTTCCTCTGGGAATGCAGAGGGAAAAGGCTGCTCCTCTGGGAATGCAGAGGGAAAAGGCTGATCCCTGGGAATGCAGTGNCTGCTCCTCTGGGAATGCAGTGGGAAAAGGCTGCCTGTGCTGTTCCAATCCTCAGATTCTATCCAGGCAGGAATGCTTGGCTCCTCCCCCTGGGCAGGGCATCTCCCAATGGGATGATGGAATTTTATCAGCCATGCAGGGACACTCAGTGGCTCATTAACAGAAGATAATTAATAATTAATGGCTTATTAACAGAAGACATTTCCCAGAGGGAGAGTTATGGATAAGATAAAGAAAAGTGCCAAATGAACAGCAGATAACTGCCCCAGCTGGGGGTTGGGGTTTTTTTTCTTGTTTGGTTTGGTTTGGTTTGGTTTGGTTTGGTTTGGTTTGGTTTGGTTTGGTTT
>VWZP01010897.1:0-11307 GCA_013396995.1 Dicaeum eximium | reverse complement strand
CTTCATATGCTTCACAAGATTTGGTAACATTTTTAAATAAGTGAAGTGTTCACCATACATTTAGTATTCCCTACTCTCCCACAAGCCAAGGAATAGTAAAAAGAACACCCCCCAGTTTTAATTCAAAAATCTAGAATCAAGAAAAATAGAAAGACCATATGATCCTATAATATGAGGGAAGAGATTTTGCATGTGTTTCTACAGGTGCAGTAGATTCCAGCAAAAAATGTAAACCGTACCACACATCGCTTCCACACCTGCCAGTGACCCTGCAAGTGGAAGCCAAGAGACAGGCACCCAAAGGTGAACTACGCAAGATCACCAAGAGAAAAACAACTGCAAAACTTAAGAGACTTAACTAACCAAATTATAACAGATGAACCATCTTGGCTAGATAGTTTGTTTGATGGTTGGGGCTTTGCATCTTGGCTGAAGGAACTCTGTAAGTTGGGATTGATTGTGTTAGTGGTGATAATTGTATTTATACTGGTGGTACCCTGTGCACTTCAATGTGTGCAGAAAATGATTAATAAGACAATGTCAAGCATTTTTGTTTGGCATCGAAACGGGGGAGATGTTGGGATGGATGAAAGTTTGACAAGAAATTCTCACAAGTATGTATGCTTAGCAGAAAGATTTTTGAATGTAGAAACTGAGAAAGAAATAGAGATGGAAGCAAGTTTTGATATAGAAGAGTAACAAAGGTCTAAAGGAACTGCTGAGCCCGTCTTACTGGATAACTAAGAAGGCAAAGGCTATGTTAGTCAAGAAAGCTTTTTATGACTTAGAACAAAGGATAAGCCCACCTCAAACAGAAGATGTTTTTACCAAGCAGAAGGATACAAGAAGTAAATAGACATGCTGATGTTGTAGGTAGAAAAAAGGTCTCAGAATTTTCTACTGCAAGAAAACTGAAAAACCACTTCTAGCTTAAACTGTAACATACTAACCTGTTGTGATTGGAGAATGGTAACATGAATATTGTAATTTTAGTAGTAATGACAGGCTATAGATAATAGTAAAGGTATTGATTTGTTGTTATGTATTAAGATGATCAGTAAAGAAAAGTATATAATGTATTGTAACCAGAACTAAGATGACTTCAGACGTGCCTATAGCTGTGGCGGATGGCTATAGGCTGGGCTCTGTCACCCACGACCCATGATTGCTGTCTGGATACAATAACCAGCCTTTTAAAGAGCCCTCTGGAGTCCCGCATCTCTCAGTATGGCTCTTACAGGGGAGCAGGATCACACCACAACAGGGACTGGGCACAGGGCAGGCGGGCCCCAGGCCAGGGCCTGGGTGGGCTGTAGGGTCTGGGTTAAGGGCAGCTCGGGGGATCCCACTAAAGGGGACTGGGGGAATCAGAGCTGGGGGAACAAGGATTTCATTAAAACAGGCTGGGAAGAGCAGGGGCTCCATTAAAAGGGGCTGAAGCTCACTGGGGAGGGAGGGAGCCTAGAGCCAAAGACGTATCAAAGCTGGGTGAGGAACTGAGATCCCCTGCTGGGTGGGAAGGAATGGGGATGGGGAACACTTGTGCAGGCCATGGGTGGTGTCAGAAAGGAACTGTGCTCTCAGACACTCCTGTCATGTCACGAGGAAAGGAAAGATGCTCTAAGATGCTAGAGAAGGCAGAGCAGGTACTGTCTGTCATTGACATCATGTTGGAATTTATCCACTGTTACTCTTCCGCCTGTCCGTGAACCAGTGACTCGAGTTTGTTGACCCAGCAAGGCTGGGCAGACTCCCTGCCACATCCAGATCGCATCTGTTCCCCAAAAAATCAACCAGGCAGGCAGAAAATACACCTTACACAGGATTCATCCCTGCTCTTTAGGACAGGTACATCAAGACAGAAAGCAGGGAAAACTAGGCTTTACCATGAGGGCTGCACAGCTGACACTCCAGGGTCTTTACAACACATCCCCCTAAAAAGAGGAGGTCACACAGTCACTGATCCCAGCTCTCCTGCTGCTGAGCATTTCTTTCCACAGGCAGGAATGTGCTGGAGGAATGCAAAGGCTGTCACTAGCACTACCCAAAACCCACTGTGCTGCTCCTGTTCCTACAGGCATCCAGAAACAAGTTGCCCAGGTTTAAACACCCCTAAATACCATAAATATCTGCCCTGAGGTAGACTCTGCATCAAAGATGGTCTAAGGCACTCAAGCTTTTGTGTAAATCCAAAGAGAGAAGGAGGAGGATGGCAGGCAACTCCTCTCTGGTCCCACTGGCTCTTGGAGCTGACAAAGCCAGATGGGGCAGGGACAGACCAAGGCCTAGAAACTGGGAAGAGAAATTTTAAACAGCTTAATTTCCTCTGTGGGGCACTCTCCATTATCAAATACTCCTTGACTATATCCTGGCTGCTTCAGAAGCAATAGTGAAACAGATAAACACAGGTATCAGACACCTGGAGAGAACAGCCTCACACCAGCTTTCTGAAACCACAGTCTGGGCTTGGGAAGTGGAATAATTATCACCATTAAGTTGTTTAATGTTATTCTGATTTGACAGGCTTGAGAACAATTCTTAATTGGGATCTAAGAATTAATTTTTTGCATAAATCTGTTTCCATAATCCCACTCTCCACACTGAGCCAGACCTGAGGCTACTGTTGATACCAAACTCTAGGTTCTTTGCCCTGCTTGAATACTTTAGGTGATAAATACGGTACTGGATACAGCTTTGATACAAGGAAATGGTATATTGAGTCAGAGGAGGAATTAAGTCCCAAACACATCCAAGTGTAGGGGCTTGACTGGAGCTTCTCCTGCAGCGGGTCGAGAACCACCCCCGAGAGTCTCTACCCGTGGGGGACGGGGTGGAGGGAAGGTGCGGGAGACGGGCTGAGGCTCCAGTACCCCCTGCCCGGGCCCCTGAGAAGGACGCGGAAGTGGCGAGGAGGGAACGGGGGAGGGCGGCCCCTGCGCCAGCCCTGCAGCAGCTGGGGGCGAACGGGCCAGCCTGACCCCCCACCTCCTCCCTGGGGGGGCTCCCTGAGCCCGCCTTTACCTCCTTCCCCACGGCCTGTGGTGGCGGCGGGCGCGGCACCGATTCCTCGCCCCACGGGGCCGGTTACACAACGCCGGCCGGAAAGGGTGGGTTATGTAAGGACCGCTCCCAGCAGGGCCCTGCCCGCTGTCCGCGGAGGTTTAACGCGGTTCAGGGTGGGAGGGTCCCAGGGCTGGAGCATCCTACACCGGGGATCCCGGAGTGTCCCGGAGCTACTCCGGCCCCGCTCCCGCCTCCCCACCCCAACCTCAGGCCACGCCCCCCGCGCGGGCTGTAGTAAGGGGCGGGGCTTGAACTCTCCCCGCAGCGCTCACTCAATGGCAGCGCCCCAATTCAACTGAGGGGGCGGGGCTAAGCGCCAGGGCAGGTCAATCAGCGCCCGAGCGGCGGGCTGGGGGCGTGGCTGCCCGCCAGGCGCCCGCCCGTTGCTAGGTGATAGCGGAAGTCCGGCCCCCGCCGCGCGCCGCCTCACGGGTCTGGGCGGCGGGTGCCCGCGTCTTGGTCATTGTAGGGGGAGCGCTAATTAGTTAGAGTGAGGGGGTAATTAGTAACCAGAGAGGGTGGAGGTCGTTCCGAAGGGATTGTGCGAGGGCTCTTGGAGGGGTGAGGCTGTTGGTGGCTGTTCCCATCCATGGGGAGTGGGAAGGGGGGCGCGGCTCTTGTTCGTGTGCGGGGGTAATTAGGCTGAGGGGTGTTTAATTAGCCTGATGGAGGGGGGTGAAATGTTTCTTCCGTCAGGCTAGAGGCGCAGTGAAACTGAGGGGTGCTCGGGCGGGGGATTCTGTGTGGTGTTAATGGTGCCTGAAAGAAAGAATAATCCTTGGAGGGAGCAGTTAGGCCTAGGCGGGGTGTTCCCCATTCTCCGGGTGAGTGGTTAGAGCTGTGGTGGGTTATCCAGCCAGGTTCCTCTTGGGGTGGACTGGCAGGTATCCCCATGTCCCTGTCCATGGGGACTGGGGGGGCAGAGCAGACCCCTGCTTTGGGAATGTCAGGGGCATTGTTGTGGCAGGGAGTGACCCATCCCTTAAGCAGCTTTTGGGTCTCCCCCTTCCCAGGAAGGTGGAGATGGGGCCTTTGAGTTGGAAGGGGCACTGATGGGTGGCCCCAGCAGGGCAGTGAGTACATTAATCGTGAAAGAACACAGGTGGTCCCAGGGCAGATGTTACAGTACCATAAGGGGTTTGAAGCCTGGTCATGGCCTCACAGTTTATTAGGGTTTGTTAAACCCCAGGGTTTATTAGACTCAGCTGTGGACTGAGGGGATGGGATGCATTATAAAGGGTCTCATGCCCCTCCCCCAGCTGGGTGCAAGAGCGCCTCCAGGAACTGCCTCAGCCTCTCTGTGACTCTGGTATCCCATCAGGATAACAGCTCAAAACACACGTCCTTAGCAAAAAAAAAAAAAATCTCAATTTAAAGTGCTATTTTTGAAAATCCAGGTTTGTCAGGAATAGAATTCGGTCTCCAAACCCCAGCACCATGCAGAGAGCTTCACGGCTGACAAGGGAGCTCTCGCTCCTGGCTACAGAGCCACCTCCAGGCATCACTTGCTGGCAGAATGGGCAGCTCAATGACCTACGGGCACGTACGTACGTTGGGGGTTCCCAAAGGCAGGGCTGGGTTGCGGTTTGCTGCTAGGTCTGTGCATGCTTTGGGATTTATAGGATATGTGGAAATGCTGGATTGTAGTTTCCTTTAAAAATAGCTTGGCCTATGCCTTGGCTGGTTTGCCCTTAGTTTTGATTGCTGGGGGGTGGAACTGGTCTTACATAAAATTACATTTTTTATTCCTGGATTCTCCCCTGTGAGGGTAGTGAGGCCCTGGCACAGGTTGCCCAGAGAAGCTGTGGCTGTCCCATCCCTGGGAGTGTCCAGGATACATGAGGCCTGGGATAATGGAAGGGGTTTCTGGAACTGGGTGGTCTTTAAGGTCTCTCCCAACCCTTAATATTCTGTGATACTGTCACCTGAGCAGCTCTGTAACTGTGGGAGGTACATGAGGATGGCTGGACAACAATATGATCTTGAAGGTCCCTTCCAACCCAAACCATTCTGTAATACTGATTTTGAATGTAATTCTTATATTTTCACTTTGCTCCTAAAGAAATTTTAGGAGGTATGGACACACCATATGAGAAAGGAATATTCAACCTGGAAATCATAGTTCCTGAAAGGTAAGGGAGCAATAGAAACTAGCTAGATAAATTAAGAAGGAATTCTCCCCTGTGAGGGTGGAGAGGCCCTAGCACAGATTGCCCAGAGAAACTGTGGCTGCCCCATCCCTGGAAGTGTCCAAGGCCAGGTTGGACAGAGCTTGGAGCATCTTGGGATAGTGGAAGGTGTCCCTGCCCATGGCAGGGGGTGGAGCAAATGTGCTTTAAGGTCCCTTCCAACAGAAGCCAGGCTGATTCTCTGATTATGTAGTTGGTGTAGTCCTGCTTTAAATATTAATAAACTGATGTAAGGTATTTGCTGTAAATACTAACATGTGAGTCTTTCCTTTATCCTCTCAACAAGGAATTGAGACCCTCTTTTTAAGGAATGCAATTTTTCTAGTAGCTGATACACTTATTTTGCATTGAACATCAAAGATGCGTGAGTAAAAACCTAAAAGTGCAATGATGAGACTTTTGCCTCATCATACTGTCTCAAAGCTTTCTGGAAAGAGCTTGTTCATCAATACGAAGTTCCTTTTGTTGTTCCCTTGTGGAATGCTATCCAGACAAGTGTTAGTTGGATGCAGCTGGAAGCAGCAAAGGCAGAGCACTGCCTCCGAAGATTTGTGGGGAATGGTGTCATGTAGGCTGGGAGGAGGAAATGATGGCATTGCTTGGGTGGCAAAACAACTGGGCCTATAGATATAACAATAACTTTCATTTCTTAATGCTTATCCCTTCAGGTACCCATTTGAGCCACCAAAGATTCGCTTCCTGACCCCCATCTACCATCCCAACATCGACTCTGCTGGAAGGATTTGCCTGGATGTTCTTAAGTTACCCCCAAAGGCAAGACAGTGCTTGGGTGTGGGCAAGTGAGCCTGGGCAGGATAATGAACTCCTTATCTGCTTCTTGTAAAAGCTTGATTTAATGTCTGTTTGCTCCTGACTTATTTACAGGGAGCAGGGAATGAAGTTTTGAATGGGATCTCCTTTGTTTAGAGCCAGAACATGATGGTGTTTGTTCCATATAAGTTTCCAAGGCTTTAAAGATTCGTGTCAAAAGGCATTATGTCTGAAAATTAGTTGCCCCAACACAGCAGACATGTGCAGGATACATCCCATAGAATCATGGAATCTTCTGAGTTGGAATGATCATCAGGGCCACGAGCTGGATTTGCACAGGACAAACCCAAAGTCCCACCGTGTGCCTGGGAGCTTTGTCCAAGATGCTCCTTGAGCTCTGGCAGCCTTGGAGCCATGACCACTGCCCTGGTTGTCAGTCAGGCTTCCTTGCAGCCTTGTATTGAGAGTGAGTCTGGTGTGTTCTGGGGGGCGTTAGCTGCTGGAAGTCCCAAGGCAGCTGTGGGCAGGTTGGGTTGAAGTGCCATGGGTTCTGAGGTTTTCTGGGCTGCCATGTGCTGGTTTCTCTCTCTGAGCTGCTGCTCTCATCCTGTTTCCTTACAGGGTGCATGGAGGCCTTCCCTGAACATCTCTACCCTGCTGACCTCCATCCAGCTGCTGATGGCAGAGCCCAACCCTGACGACCCTCTCATGGCCGATATCGTACGTGAGCTCCTCTCCCTCTCTCCTGGCCATGGACACAGGTGGGGAAGGAGTGGGGGGCTGGATTTAGGCTCAGCTTCCGCTTCACTCACTCTGGATTGACACACTAGGAGTGTGGCCTGACCTGGATCAGCTGGGAATCCCTGGGCTTCCCTGAGGCAGCTGAAGCCAGAAGAGATGGTCACAGTCTTGTTTTCAAGCCATTATCTTCAGTGCAAATGGCAGCACGAGTTCTTCAAGCAAGCTAAATGAATTTTACACTTCATGCTTGTTGCAGTTTTAGTCTGGTTTAGGAGTCCTAAAGCCAGACTTGGTCCCAGCTTCTCAGTGACATGTATTCAATCAAGTCTTTGTCTTGCTCTTCCCATTTAGTCCTCGGAGTACAAGTACAACAAGCAGCTGTTCCTGCTCAACGCCAGGAAATGGACCGAGAAATACGCAGGGCAGCTGAGGGTAAGGACCATGCTCTGCTCACTTGGTGTAGCTCTCTTTTGGTCCACAGTCCTTTTGTCTCAGTTTCCCTTTCACAGTTGCTTTTTTCTTTCCTTCCTCCCCTTCTGCTCTGTGTTTAGGATCTGTATTTAATTCCATTTTATATTTTTAAGCTCATTACATTCTCTCCTTCCAGTTAAATGTGCTCATTCACTAATAACTGCCATGGTCCTTGCGGAGGAGGAGGAACAGATAGATAAACCCTTCCGAGGGATCTGGCAGCCCTGTTCTCCCTCAGCTCTGTTCCCTGTCCTCCTGTGCCTGATGCCCACCTTTGCCCATTCTCCACCTGCTCATCCATTCACTGACTGGTCTCCCTATTCCCTGATGAAGTTCAGCCTTCCTCCCATCATCCTTCCTCTCTTCCTGCCTCTTTTTCTCTCTGTCACTTCACTTATGAGTCTCATAAAAATAAAATCTCACTTAAGCAGATCAAAACCTCTCCCCAAAAATCAGTTACCTCTGGGCCTGGTGCCTTCCCTCCCTGTACCTGCTTTAGGTAACTGTAAGAGCCTACAAAGAGAGATCTGGGATTCCAGAGGGCTCTTTAAAATGCTGGTTATTGTATCCAGACAGCAATCACAGGTCGTGAGTAACAGAGCCAAGCCTACAGCTATCAGCAAGAGCTGTAGGCATGTCTGAAGTCAACATAGTTCTAGTTACAGTACATTATATACTTTTCTTTGCTGAGCATCTTAATACATAACAACCAATCAATACCTTTACTATTATCTATAGCCTGTCATAACTACTAAAATTACAATATTCATGTTACCATTCTCCAATCACAACAGGTTAGTATGTTACAGTTTAAGCTAGAAGTGGTTTTTCAGTTTTCTTGCAGTGGAAAATTCGGAGACCTTTTTTCTACTTACAACATCAGCATGTCTATTTACTTCTTGTATCCTTCTGCTTGGTAAAAACATCTTCTGTTTGAGGTGGGCTTATCCTTTGTTCTAAGTCATAAAAACCTTTCTTAACTAAAAACCTTTCTTAACTAACATACCCTTTGCCTTCTTAGTTACCCAGTAAGACGGGCTCAGCAGTTCCTTTAGACCTTTGTTACTCTTCTATATCAAAATTGCTTCCATCTCTATTTCTTTCTCAGTTTCTACATTCAAAAATCTTTCTGCCAAGCATACATACCTGTGAGAATTTCTTGTCAAACTTTCATCCATCCCAACAGGTAACACTCTTTCTGGGCTGGGGATATCTTCCCCTGTAGGAGTCATGCTCACTGCTCCAGCTCTGAATGCATTTCTAAGTTAACTGTGGTTGTTAGGAGGGCACAGAGTGAAGCCATCCCTGAAACAACACACAGAGCCCTGGAGCAACCTGGCTCATCTGTGTTCTACTGCTCTGCTCAGCCATTATCTTGCTCTCCTGTCATCCCTCTTCCTAAAAAGCCCAGCAGCAGGAGCAGAATAACAAAAGCTCACTGCGTAAGAGCCAGAGTACAGTTGACTCTGACCTTGGTGGAGCACAGGGCATTTCAATGGCTGTCAAATTAAATTATTCACAGCTCTTTTATTTCTTGGGTCATTACAGACTTCCAAGCCTTTGGAAGAGAAAATCATCCAAAGTGAAACAAGCACCAGCAGTGGATTGACCATGCAGAAAAGAAAAGGGGTTAACATCAGTAGGAAGGAGAAGAAATCCTGCCCAGATTCCTGAGGGGGTTTTGTTTTCTTTGGGCTGTCACTGCCCCCTTCTCCTCAGACATGTACAAGGAAAGGGTCTGCCTTTAAGGGGCTGCACTAGCTTTGGCTTTCTGTTTCCTTGGGGTGTTATTTTTTTGCAAAAATTCCATTATATTAATAAAATATAAAGCTTTAATTTATATCTATTTTTCCATTTTGTTGAGTAGAGGTTTTGGAATATTTGAAAGAAAAGATGTGTTCATGTGGCACAGGCTGATTTTTGGTAGCGGGAGAAGGCCACAGGAGTAGCTTCTGTGAGAAGCTGCTAGAAGCTTCCACCATATCTGACAGAGCCAACCTCTGATGGCTCTGAAGATGGACATGCTGCTGGCCCAATTAGACAGGTTGGTAACACCTCTGTGCTCCAAGTGTCAGAGCCAAGATTCCTCTGCAAGCCATGGTGAGGATCATGGTGTGTCACAGCCATTTTATAAGTTTCTTATATGGAAACTTGCTGGACATTTTTCCTTCCATGGGAAAGCTGATTTTTGTAAAAACAAACCAGTATCTGTGTGTGGATTCAAGGACAACAGATGCATTCCTTTGCCTGTCTCCCGATATAGGAGATGTAGTTTTCTCTTTCTAGCCAATGATGTAGAGGTTGTAATCTCTCTGACTTTGTAAACACTGGGGAGTCTTGCTCTGACCAAGGTAGAGAGAACATGTAACTCTGAACGTGGGCAATTTAGCCCTAAAACCATCTGAATAATGGAGTCATTCTAATAAATCATATAAGCCTTCTGGTACTGGAGTCAAGGAATCTTCATTCAGCACCCAACGCAAGAACCCAGAGAAACAAACAGCTCTCCACGCACCAGAACCTTTTAAAACAACACATGGTGAAACAAACTGTCCTCCTGCAATGCATTAAGTCCCCAGGGGATGCAAAAATGCACTTATAGCCCATGAGAAAAGGGCGGGTGGATGCCAGAGAAAGCTGTAAACCAGTGGGAGACCTGAATAGAGAGAGAGGGCCCTTGCTTCCAAACTTGAGCAGCCTGTCCTTAGACTACACGCCCATGGGCAAGTGATCTACACCACAGCAGTCTTGGGAAGACTGCCCATGGGAGGGACCTTGCAGCATAGCAGAGAAAAAACTTGGTTGATGGGGCAAGAAGACCCATTCCAAAATGTGCAAGGTCTCAGACCATTTGTCACTCCATTGGCCAATGATACCTGTAGGATGAAAATCTGGATAGGTAATGATACCAATGGAAGGATCTATTTCATAAACCTGACAAGCAGAAGGAGCCTGCTGGACTTCCTCCAGTGCATATTGCGCCTTGGGAGTCAATTTCTAAGGTGAATTCAGATCAGGGTCCCCCTTTAGAATGTTGAACAGTGGGGACAGTTGTACCGTGGTTAGTCCCAAATAAGGACATAACCAACTGACAACCCCCAGTAATTTCTGGGCATCATTTGGAGTCTTAATAGAATCTGCAAATTGCACCTCCTGATGCTGAATGGTTTGATCCAGAATTTTGACCTCCAAATATTTCCGAGGAGGATGTTGTTGAACCTTCTCTGGAGCCCCTTGCAGTCCATAAGAATGCAAAGCAGTGAATAGCTCAGGCTGTATCCTCGGCAATTCATGCTGGGTGGATGCTGCCACCAGGATGTCGTCCATGTAGTGATAGCAGTATGTGTCAGGAAACTGCTCGCAGACTCCAGACAAGGCCTGAGCCACATAGCATTGACAAATAGTCAGACCGTTTCTACAGTCCTGCAGCAAAACTTTCCATTGATACCTCTGCACAGGTTCAGCATTGTTAATTGCAGGCACAGTAAAGGCAAACTTTGGTTTGTCATCAGGATGCAAAGGAATTGTGAAAAAAACAATTGTGAAAAAAATCCTTCAAATCAATGATCAAAATTTCCAATCCCATAGGGAGCTTGGTGGGTAAGGGCATACCAGGCTGCAGTGCCCCCATACTTTCCATCACTGCATTAACTTTGCGGAGGTCCTGTAACAGCCTCCACTTTCCAGATTTTTTCTTTGTCACAAAAACAGGAGTGTTCCAGGGACTGGTAGAAGGCTCAATGTGTCCCTGCTGGAGTTGTTCCTGAACCAATTCACAAAGGGCAACCAATTTGTCATTTGGCAGGGGCCACTGGTTCTCCCAGATGGGACCGGTCACTAGCCACTGTAAAGGCAGTGTAGGATATTTTGCGCCCTTCAGCACGGTGACCCCTATTAAAAATCTGTCCTAATTCGTACCCCCCAGGCTGCCAGTACATCCCATCCCCAGAGACTGATTGGAATTGCAGTGACATAAGGCTGAACTGTAGCTGTCTGCCCATCTACGTTCTTGGTCAACACAGCCCATTGACTTATAAGGCTCTGTGTTGCACCCTGTCCTGGGTTGAAGTAT
>VWZP01010893.1:6903-52203 GCA_013396995.1 Dicaeum eximium | reverse complement strand
GAATTGAAGTTCCTCTGTCTCTGGAGCTGTCCCGTTTTTGATGGCCACTTGCAAGCCAGAGCTGGAGGAGATCTTGCGCCACCCTTGGGTGCGGGGCCGGCGTTTCTGATTCCTTGCCGGAGCCCCTGCAGCACCCAGTTACCGAGTCCCACGCAGCACTGAGGACTCAAAAAATAAAACACGCACAAACCCACTCCCGGGTGTCAAGCGTGGTCCTTGTCGGCAACTTCAGCTAAAGAAACCGCATGGGAAAAGGGGTAATCAGAGTGCTCCCTTCAGCCTTTGTCCAGCTTTCGACGCCTTTCCTCCAGGATGGTACTCTTGTGTCTTCAAGCACAGGCTGTAATACGGGTAGGAGGGCCTTTAACAAACCGAGCAGTGCAACAGTGAAACAACAGCTGCCCTGTCAAACTGAAGTAGCCTCGAGTTGTCTGGTCAAGTGAAACAAGGGCTATGTGTGGTTTTCAAGGGCTGGCGGATGTCAGGAGCAGAGATGTTGCTCGTCTCCAAAAGTGTGAGAACAGTCAGATGTGGCTAAATTTCAGTTCAGTTTGAGCTCCGACAAAACTCTTCCTCTTTCTTCCCGGGAAATGGCATGGGGGGCTGTGCCGTTGACCACCTAGGTCTGCACCATCCCAAGTCATGTACATGGAGACCATGGATAATGTTCAGATGCCAGAGTCTCTCTCATGGTTCTGGGCTCATTGGTGGGTGCTCATTGCACCCCCCCAAAATATCTTCCTTTGCCTTTTAAATAACGGATGGAGATGGAAAGTGTAGTAACCAGTCTAGCCACAGGAAAGCATCCAGGTGCCTGCTGTGGTCCTGTGGGCAGGTGCCATCTACTAAACCTGTGCCACCTTCTGTCTACTGTCCTGACCTACCAAAACGGGTTTTGGGAAATAAATGTGGGGATTTTTTTCCCTAAATGTGCCTGCTCTTTCATTTTTCTTCCCTTTTTTGTGGGCTGCGGACCCTCTTGTGCTCTTAACAGGTCTCCAAGTCTCTATCTGAAGGCCTGACCTGATCCGTGTTCCTTTCAGCCAGGACCCCACTGTGAGGGGATGGTGAGAACTCTGTGTGTCAGCCCCAGCCTGGAGGCTGAGATGGGAATGATAATTATCCCTTTTCTGATGACCTGTGAGCGGTGACTGCCAATTATCCAAGAGCCATGACACATTTCCTCTAGGAGCAGGAGGTCCCCGTGTCCCCATGCCTGGGGATGCCGGTGACCACAGGCCCTGTCCTGCTGTGCCCTGGCCCACAGGCATTGAGAGCTGGAAGTCTCCGGTCATCCCATGGTTTCTCCTCGGGCCAGAGGAGACAGTGTCGCTCTGGGGGCTGCCAGGGTCCCACCTCACCTGAGAAGCTTGTGGGTGTTTCATACATGTGTGTGTTTTCCCACATTATCCCCATTTCTTCGGGGGGTGACCACTTGCCCCTCACAGCTTGCCCTAAAATGGCGGCTCCTCCCTCACCCTGCCGGTCATTATGAGGGGAACTGGGGCTCAGCTGGGGGTAGAAATGGTCCCAAACAGCCTCGAACTCCTGTGGGAACTATCTCAGCAAGGAGGTTGCACTACTGCTTTGAGGGAATTGTGGAGGGTCAGAAGGTCCCCTCTGAGCCTCAGCCTTGGGCTGAGCTCCCCCAGCTTCCTCATCCTCTTCTCGTCAGACTTGTGCTCCAGAGCCTTCACCAAAAGGGTTTTTCGGTGTGGTTGCCTGGGTAAAAAGGAAGGAGCCATTTTAGGCACAACTGAACAAACCTGGGAGGCACCGATCTGCCCACCCAAGTGGCTCCCCACCGGCAGGGACAGCCTCAGGGACGGCCCCCTGGGGCTTCCCCGAGCTCCCCTGGTCCCGCCCCAGCACCGCCCCGGTGCCGCCCCAGCCGGGCCGTCTGTGCCGGGCCCCGCTCCGCAGCCGTGCCCAGGAAGCCGGAGCAGGAAGCTGAGGGGCCGCGGGCATGGCGGGCAGCGGCCCGGCGGTGAGCGGGGAGCCCGCGGGCAGTGCCGCGGCTGGAGCGGGGCTGGGACCCGGCGCCGCCCGGGCCGGGGTTGCGGAGCGCGACCGTGGGCCCCTGCCAGGCGGGCCGGGGCGACCGCGGTGGCGCCGGGATGTGGCGGGGGCTCCCGGGCAGGATCCGTCCGTGTCCTGCCCTGCGTGTGCCTTGTCTGTTCCCTCGCGTCGGGTTTCTGGCTGCACGGGTGGCACTGTGGCTGCCAAGTTGTTTTCAAACCCTCCCCAAGGCCGTAGGTTGTGGTTTCTGGTGTGGCGGCGCTGTTGTGGGTGAGGCTGCTGTGTCGGGAACCAGCTCTACAGGGTACTGAACGCCTCTGTAATTTGTCCTGATGCACCTTGACCCCATCCCTGCTGTCCTCCGCAAATAAACGGATTGGTCTTTTGCCAGGAGGTTTTAACTGCACTTTGAATTACCATCTTCGTTTATATTAACAGAACCTAAGACGCACAGTGAGTGCTTTTGTTACAGGAGGTGTGTGTCGTGTGCCCGGTAAATAACAAGGGTTAATAATTGTTTTGTTAACCGCCAGTGTAAAAGCCATTGCCATGGGCCTCACCGACCTCACATGCACAGCAGCCACATCGACCATGGAGATAAAGGTCTCCCAGGCCCATATCCCATTGCTGAAGACCCCAGCACCTGTGATATAGTCAAGGCTACACAGTAAGTACATGTTCTGAGTGTTCAGAGTGCCGAAATAGATGGGAGTGTCCTCAAATGTGAGCCAGACTGGATATTTTTACAAAGGAAACATTTTCAGTTTCATTTTCTCCCTGTAGTAGAAGAAGAAAAATCGCAGTTGCTATTGTAAATGAAAGCATTTCAGCTTTGTTTACGTAGAAGATTCCACTCATCAAGGTNGGTAAAGTAAGCTGGGAGTCCCTGTGACAGTAAGACAGCATATTCTGCCACTGTTACTATAATGACTTTGTTGCTTGTCTACTTGAAAACAAAGCAACACACTGCTTGAGAAGAAAAAGGTAGAATTCAAATTTTAATCCAATTACCTTTGTGAAGACGTCACTGAAATGTAAAGATAGCCCGTTTCTTTACATGTGAAATCATGTAGTACATGAAATCATTAGATTTTCCTGGATTTGTTTCTGTAACAAAGATGGAAGCTGATTTTAGAAGTACCTTGCTAATGACCATATTTTTTCTTCAGCGTTTTCTTGAAATAGCGTTATTTACTGCAAACCCACTTTTGTCCATTTGCTTCTCTTGCGAATTTTTTATTATGAGTAATTTACTCCTTTAGCTCTGTTATTTAGTATAATGTTTCATATAGGTCTGTTCCTGACCTTGTTGTGTTGTTATTACACAGATATTACATTTCCAAAGGTGTGATAGTGGATCAGCCTGGTGGAGATCTGAATTCTACGCCCCTGCACTGGGCCATCAGGTAATGCTGCTTGCAACCACTAACTGCAAATCTGTCAGTATTTACAGCTGTGGTAGCATTTTCTGAGATCCAGAGAGCAAAGCACTGCTTGTCTGGAGAAAACATAACATGAAATAATTATTCTGGGAAAACTTCTCTGAGTATGAAGTCTCCCATTGGAAGATGAGTGCTTTCTTCTGGACTGTCAGTCTTTGCCAGAGTTAGAGGCTTGGATGACTGCTCACAGGAGAAGTTACTGTAGAATAATCACTGTAGTCTAAATTAACGCTTCACCCTAGGCTCATTTGTTGGGGTGTATATATTTGATATAATTTCCTAAATAAAGCCACAAGAATCTGAAATCTTTTGTGGGATCCTGTGAAAATTATAAGGCAATGCTTTCATTAAAATATCCATTTTGAAAATAATCTCTATAGTTTCATTTCACATATCGTTGTAGACAAGGACACCTTCCGATGGTCATGTTATTGTTGAAATATGGAGCAGATCCCAGTCTTATTGATGGGGAAGGATTCAGTAGCATTCATTTAGCAGTGCTGTTCCAACACATGCCCATCATAGCCTACCTCATAGCAAAAGGCCAGGTATGTTGCTGATGCCCCAGATGTTGTTTTCTGCTCACGAGGAGCTTCCTGTGTATAGGAGACATTTCAGAATTAACTTGTTTCTTTCCCTAGATGAAAAGCAGTAATTTTACACCTATTTTTCTGTGCTACAAATGCAGACAAACTTAGATTTTTTTTATATTTGTATATTTTTTTTCTTAATATTTTTCCCTATTCCTGTCATCCCCCACATACAGATTCACCAGCATTTCAGCATGTTTAGGAGTGTTGTTAAGCTTTGTGGATTTGTGGTGCTGTGAAATAACCAATGACTTTTAAACCTGGGAACAAAAAGCAGTATATGATGTATAGACATCATTAAGTATTTATGATTTGATTACAGCTTTGTAGCTAATAATCTATGCACTTGTCCATCAATTGGAGAATGCAGAAAAAATTATCAGACTCGGTCTGAAGTTTCATTAGAAATTTCTGTATTGTATCCATGGTAGTTGATGTCTCTTAGCTTATCTCTGAAATGAGCAGAATTGATGGCAAGTGTAACAACTTGCTAATAAAAATGACAGGAGAGTTCTTATATGATCTAGACTGATGCTGAGAAACAATCTAGTGTTAGGATTTAAAAGTTTGCAAAGGTTATTTTCTTTCTCATAAAGTTCTCTTTAGGGAGAGTAACTCACTTCGGGAATGTAGGTACAGTGGTGTATATCACAGGCTTAATGAAATTGTTGGCCCACCTATCTTCTACTATAAATATCCAAGTGAATAATTATTTTAAGTAAATCTGCACTAATGTAATGATAGATGGAGGCAGGAAGCAAGGA
Organism: Dicaeum eximium; assembly: GCA_013396995.1. NCBI lineage: Eukaryota > Metazoa > Chordata > Aves > Passeriformes > Dicaeidae > Dicaeum > Dicaeum eximium. Next base: position 47,388 of record VWZP01010893.1, on the reverse strand, counting down.
AATCTTAGTTGTGAAGAAGGAAGAAAGTTAGATAAGAAAGAGGAAGGAAGAAAATTTAGGTTAGATGTTTAACTGTGTCTTGAGATACATAATCCTTCTTTATCCTGTTTTATGTATTTTCTGTACATCTTTTATGTACATCTTTTTATGCAAGGAACATGGTTAGCTTTGCTTTACAAGGTCCTTCTTATTTATAGTATTTCTTTGCAAAGAGAACAAGAAATACAGTTGACATGATTCACTTAAAAATATCCTTAGTGGAGTCTCTCCCTTAAAAGTTTCCTTAAATAGAAACTCAGAATATTCTGAAAGGAATGACATGCAAGACTTGTAGAAGGAGGAAAAAAATGTAAATGAATATTGGCTTCTTGGCTGATGTAATTTGATTTCTGTCCATTTTCTGCTCATTAGTGAAGCTAAGCCAGTTGTATAGCCCCAGATTCCACTGTTTCCTGAGATCACTGGTAATCACTTGCTTGTTATCTTTTTCTTATTCTTAGAACATAGACACAACAGACTTCAATGGACAAACACCTTTAATGTTAACAGCACAAAAATCCATTGGGTAAGTAGAGAATAACTGAAGAAGAATCTATTGTATTGTACTCAAGAAGCAGTGAGGTGAATTTTTCCTTACTGTTTTTTTTTTTAACTGATATTCCTTTCTCTTCCATTTGTACTAAAATATGAGGTGTCTCAAAAATCAGAAGTTGGGAATAGCTCATTGGATATAGCAAGGAAAGTGAAAAGAATTTCTAAAAGAAGTTTAGGTTTATGGCTGCAGCCTTATTGTATTTTCTGCAAAATGAAAACAAATGGGTGTGGATGTAGTGAAATGCATTTACAACAACAAATAAAATGGGGAGGTACAAGCTATGGTGTTGTATAAGATATAATCTGTGTTATGTACCTTATGTTTGTTAAAACAGTAAGGTAACATAATCTAGAGAAAAACTTCCAGGGCAGGTCTGGAATTCTAGGCATGGATCTGCCATTGATGAGCTGGTTCTGAGAAGGCATATATCCGTTGTTGTTTCACAGATGGGAACTGTTGTTTTAAGAAGCGTTTAGAAATTTCATTTTCAGTCTAGATTATCTTCTGTTCGTTAACTCTTATACTTTATTTTCATCTAGGCCAGAACCCATGAGGTTTCTCTTGAAGTTTAACCCCTCTCTCAATGCTGTAGACAATGTTCAAAAGAATACTGCACTGCATTGGGCAATAGCGACAGGAAATACTGGTGCAGTGGATCTATTGCTGGAAGCTGGTGCTAGCCTGGACATAAAAAATGTTAAGGTAGGATTTCCTTTGTGATATTTTATCCCATGTGGCATGAACGTGTAAAAGGAATGCTAAGAAAAATCTCAGTCTTCTTCATGTTGGATGTAAAACCCTGTAAACAGGGTTTGGATAAGAGCAGGTGTTCTTAGTCTTTCCCAAAAGGGAGTTAGTACCTTCCTTGACGTGTGGCTCAAAGTGGGAATGCAGAGGTTCTTTGCAACCGTTGTGTAGTAAGCAGGCAAGCTTTGTGTTCACTCAGCAGTAATTGTGTCCTTTGCAGATTCTGCTCCCTCACCCTTTTTTGTTTCATTTTCTTGGGGTGTTCAATTAGTTTCATTTTCTTGGGGGCTTGTTTAATTTCTTTTTCATTTCTTAATTTGGCCGTTTTCTACTTTTAAATGTTTGTCATGAGGACTTGGGCAGATTTTAAAAAATACGTTTCTTAGTGTCCAGTCAAACTTGTAAAGACTTCAAATTAATTGAATGTCCTCCTGTGAAAGCTGGTGTTTGGCAACGTCTGTACATTCAAAAGGCTATCACATATGAAAGGCTTCAACTTATTATTTGTAGAAATGGTAGAATTTGTAGAAATTAGTATAAATGTTGAAAGTATAGATTCCCATGACTGTATAGATATGTTATTGGAGGCAGTCTAACAGATAAATAGATGCAATAGATACTAGTTACAAGTATCAGTTTTCAGAACTACAAAGCTCTGATTTAAGCATGTTAACAGTCTGAATTTAGCTTACCTTTGCCTTAAAAAAATAGTGGGGGGATGTGGGGCTGGGAAGTAACTGCCCAGTTAGTCTTGTTTTAATGATATTAATTTCTTGCTCCTGTTTAAAGTGAGAGTATTTATGTGTTAAATATATAAATAAATAAATAACCCTCTCTGTTGTTAAAGGGAGAGACACCGCTTGACATTGCTTATCAAAGTCAGAATCACTTCATGGTTTATATGATACAAGAGGAAGAAAGAATGAGAAACAGGAGAAATAACAGGTTACTGAAAGTAGTAGAGAAATATGAGGTAATTTCCTGAGTAATAACTAATAGAAATAAAACTAGAGCATGCTGTGTTTAGAGTGACATGCAAATTAACTCTAACAAGAGTAATTTCTGAACAAAATAGAATTCTTTAAACGCACATAGGAGTGGTTTGTGTGGGGGGTTTTGTGTCATACCTCACCCCTGATTTTGATGTATTGATACGTCACCTTGTCCTATCTTTTCTTGAGTCTTTCAGCATTTGTTTTTACATGAATGAAATACTTTTAAGTAAGACCTGCTTGAGTACTTAGTCATATTTTAACAATAATAACTTTAACAGCTCTTTCTGATGTTGGCATCTTCCTTGACTTTCGTGTGGGCCATTGGATACGTCATGGACTTAAATTCTGATTCTTGGCTTTTAAAAGGAGGTTTGGTTCTCAGCCTGCTGTTTGGGATGTCTCTGTTTGTGAGGTTTGTGGCTTTTTCTCTCTGTTTATGTACTTACTTGTCAAGACACTTTAAAAAGTATCTGATGAATGATTCTTTTCAGAGTTTAGTTTCATTTAATATAAAAGATACCTCCTGAGAAATGGTTGGACGGTATGTGAAGAATTTAAATACATGTACTTTTTAGAATGAGTGACCACAGAAATTGAATGTATTTAGGTGTACACAATAATAGGTTTTTGTCCCTGAAGGATTTGGAAAAAAACCCAAACCCAGTCTGTTAGCTAACTTTATTGTCAAAGTGTTACTGATGGTCTGCATCTGGTAGATATTGAGATATCTGCTCAGAAATGTCCTTTATCACAACATTTTCCTGCTATATTCTGTCACAAAATTAGTTTTAATGAACCATCCCCTCTCCTTCTGCTCCCCAGACCTCTCAGTTTTATCCTGTGCTGTTTCTCACTTTTCCTGCCACAGTCAGTGGTCACTGATATGACAATGCTATCTGTGTGCACGTAAACAGAGATTGGACTTTTCACATAGTCCTACAGCACTTCTCATATATAATATTGTGCCCTAACAGAGCACTCTTCAATTTTATTTTTGCATTGTTAACCCCCTATATGTATGGATAAAGAATCCTTTTGAGTGACGGTTCTTGATTGCTTTGAGAGACTTAAAAAAATAAACGGTTGTGGATGAAGTTCTTAGAGTTACAAACCAGATGATTTATAGTCTATGGATTTATGTTTCAAATATATTTTGAAAAATATTTTTTTCTCTTAATGTTCTTTCAGGCAGCTCATGGGGCTCAAGAATCTAAGGTATCTTCCCACAGCATTTCTGCTAAGTTCAGTTTTTTGGATGTCCATGACCTGGTTTCTCTGGTTCCTGCCTGATATCCTTTATACTCAAGAAATGGGAATCTCCTTGGAGTTTCTTGTAAATCTAAACCTGATGGTGCAAACAGTGATGAGCAGTTCCAGATAATTCCATGTGACTGTTAATGTCTGCTAAGATTGGTATAATCCCATTGGGAAGGGGAAAAATAACTTTAAAGTTATACATAGACTAAAAATCTGTATGTTCTTTTGTCTATAGATTTTTGACTTCTTTATAACTGAACTATTTCATATTTACTGGAATATCAGAATGAAGATGTTTGCTATAAAACTATTGGTTTCTGTTAGCATCTCCATGTCACTCTTTAATCTTCCTCACTGAGATTGTTGTACAGTGATGTATTTTGGCATGTGGTTTAACTGGGTAACACATCTCTTAATAATAATTTTAATAGCATCTCTTCTTTCTAAAATGATTAGCATTTGACAGTTAGTGGTATTCATGCTCCTCCCTTTAAAAACAATATCTTCTACCACCACCTCCCTAAAAACAAAAAGAAATTTCTTTGTGTTCCTGCAAAGTAGACCATCCAGTCTCTGTCTTTATTCGCAGGTTACACTGAATCTTTAGTATACAGTGGATTAATTTCTATCTGACATTTACTTTCTTTAAAGAGGCTTCTCACTGATGAGTACAAAACCATTTTAGTAGTTTGTTCTCTCTTTCCAGTGTTCTGCTCTTTTGTTACACAGTGGGCATCTGTTTATTGATAAAGTTGTGTTAAAAAGCCCTTAGGAAGATACTTACAACTGCAAATAATTTTGTACTAAACCAGCTATAATATATTGCTACACAGTTTTAATTAATTTTTAATTTAGCCTTTAAATTACATTTTCTCTTGTACTGTTCCAAATTAAGATGTCTTTAATAGAATTATCAGGATTAACTTTGATGAACTGATCAAGTATATTCCTGCTGGGGATTCACACATAAGCTTGTATAAATGGAAATGGTGTTACTCAATTGTTGTGAAGCTTTAAAGTTTGTTTTACTGGTGTCATCTAAGTTAAAAGGAAAAAAATTCCACTGGTAGGGATTTGACTCAGACACTTCGCTGAAGATAGTGAGCATAGCAATATTCTTGAAGTCCTAACCATGGCTTGGTGAGATGGACCAGTGGATAGGTTTCCATTTTGCTGTCCTTTTTCTCATGAATGTGTTTTCCTTCTGGAGCTCGTCACATATCTGAGTGTTTTAAAAGTTTTCAGGGTTTTAGTTAGCTGTATTTATCTGTCAAACTTCCTCTGGACTGAATGAAAATCCAGCCATTCTAATTAAGGATTTTCTCTGAGCTCCAAAAAACCAATAGCTGTGCAAATAGACCAGCAGTATCCACAAGAAACACACCATCATTTTGACTTCTATAATTGCACCCTGCAACTGCATTGTAACGAACACAGCTGATGTTTGTGCCAGTATTTCATAAGCTGTCATCTTGATTTTAGTTATAACTGTTTGCAGTGTTGTTAGTTCATAAGACAAAACAACTTTGAGGTTGCCATCCTGCATTTTTAAAAATTATTTGCACTGCAGTTCATGGAGTGACTGAAGGGTCACTGGAGATGCAATCCAGGCTTGAGTTCTCTGCCTGCTCCTTGGCAATGGGGCTGTTCTTTAGCAGCCTGAGGTCTCAAGTTTGGTGCGTGAATTTAGTTAGTATGAAACTTGTCTCACTCCACATTCCTCTGTTGCTGTATAGAGACAGTTAATCTTAACATGTTTTTCTTTCCCACTTATCTGATACACAGATGGTTTTAGTTCATGGTGTGTACTAAACTGTGTTCCTAATGTCCCATTATCTTCAGAAGTGTTTAGCAGTATGCACTTGGGGTTTTTTTTGTGTGACAAAAATAGTTTCAGGATGACTTCCAGTTACATTTTTCTGAATGAGTATACTTGGTTGCTTTTGGCTGAAATTGAATGGGAGAAGGTAAGATGAGTAAGAGCCTGTTTGAGTTAGGGATGGGTGCAGCAGCCAAATGAATCTCACAGCTGCCAGAAGCTTTACAGCTCTGCATGTCTGACTGATATGGTTTAAATGAAGTACAAAAGCTTCAGAGGGAAAAAAGAAATCAAATTTGTTTCATATCTGTGAAATATTCAAAAGCAGAAATCTGGAGGACTTTTAAGGAGGATGACATGGAGCCATATTGTGATGCAGGTTTATACAGTTGTGCTTCTCCAGCACTCAAACTGGACAGAATATTCAATGTCTCTGATAAGATGGCCTTGGAAGGACAGAGGATCCCACTGTAAAAGTGAAAACGATTTTTTCCTTCTTGTGTCTTGCTTGCAAAGTAGTATAAACTAATTTTAGAATATTTTGCTTGTTTGACAAATACTGGTGTTATGAGTTATAGGAATATAGTCCTTAACCTGACTATCACATACCACAAATGTAATTCTTAAAATCACTGTCATGTTCAGCATGATAAGTCTGCTCTATTATTTCTATAAAACCTGGAGTACTGATCCTGGATATATAAAGACTTCAGAAGAAGAAAGAAAAGAGGTAGGCGATTTTGTAAAAACAAATGGAAGGGCTGGTGCGGTGCAACATGTATGTACTTTTAGTTGATTTGTTTGTCATCATGTGCAGCTTTGTTAAACTGGAAAGCAGTGAAATATTCTTCCTTAAAGAGTTTTTAGCAATGTCATTTAACAACAAAGATCTTGGGGAATTTCTCCTTCTACTGCTTGTTTACTGATCTTCAGCGTCCTGCTAATTTCCTTGCGTCTATCTTCTCATTGAAATGTGAGCTTTGGCCGAAGGTTGTACAGACCCACTGGTGTTATCTGTGATATGAATTCACATAGAACTTCACTTAAAAAATAGAAATTTTGCATGGTTTCTTCTTCAGTCGTCTCTGGTTAGAAAGAAATAGTCACAGTGCTTTCCTATATATCATATGCTAGTAATTATTTAAATTATATCATGTGCTTTGAGGATGTGTATAATGGTTGGATTTTTGTGCTTGAACATCGTGCAACTCACATCCTATTTCCTAACTGTTTTATAGTGGCCAAAAGAAGTCAATAAGCAGCCAATAAGTAGAGAATTTAGTGTCTGGTCTCCCCAGCCTATGGGTTAAGGAAAGCATTTTGTTTGTGATCTCATGGCTCTCATTGAGGTTGTATTTCTTCAGATTGCCAGGGAGAATAAGCTGCAGTTTTGACATATTGCCACAGGACTCGTAAACATTGTGTCCTTGTAGAGGAGCAGACTTCATCTCCCTGAAGTCTGATTGACTATATGAGAGGTGTCATCTCATTTTAAGGAATGTTTAATTCACATAATTTATTAATTTTGGCAACACAGAAATACTTTGCTGAGTAATCTTGTGTGAGTGAAGCTGCATTAGTCTTTACTGGTTTGTTTTTTCTTGTGCATCTCTTTAAATAGCAAGTTCTTATTCCTGTTTGCGCTTGGCACTTAAAATACTTACAAGCTGCAAAAGTCCTAATGTAGAAATCTTCATAGCACCTATGGAAATGTGATCCAAATGCAAGCACAAAATACTTTGTCTTTCAGAACATTATAGCTCTTGCAGAAGCTGGTTGCTTGGACTTCAGAACATTTTGCACATCATGTCTTGTAAGTGGGCCTTTTGTACTTATTTTCTTTGTGAACCTGCCTTTTACTCAATACTACTATAAAAAAACTTCTCACTACTTGTCATTAAAGTGTTATACAAATAGTTTGTTACACATTGTTTAGATTTCTTTATTTCTTTTATGGTGACAAGAGATGCTTTGAGATCCTTGGACTCTAATCTTAATTTTTAAAAAATTAATTCCATCTTTTTTTAATTAAGGTGTATGGTTCTCATCTATGTTCTGTGTTGTGAGGTCTATGACACAGTAGTTATGCAAAATGTGGTGGTAACTGTAAGAGGATGCCTTAAACTTTGATCAAAGTAGATGCTCCTGCAATGAGTGTATTTTTTTCCTTCATCCTCACCTAGGTAAGGAAGCCTTTGAGGTCTGTGCATTGCCTTGCTTGCCAAGCATGTGTAGCCAGATATGATCAGCATTCTCTGTGGACTGGACAGTGCATAGGTGAGAGTTTGTGTTTTATCAAATTTGAAAATGCCACATATTTTGAAAGTTACAGAGATAACATTTATCCCCTTAAGGAGAGACCACACATGATGCAAGACTATCCTGTTGGTACTGAAGGGCTCTGATAGGTGCCAGAGGGAAATTAGATGGAAGAGAGAAGAGCAAGTAAAATTATTTAGGGGTTGTTAGAGTGGTTACCCTAAGAACACAGACCACACAATCTGTAACTCTTTCTTTGGAGAGAGAAGGAACAGAGGGGATATGATTGAGACTAAAAAAGTAAAGCAAAAAATTATTAAGATGGTGGGTAAGGTGAATGCAGAATTATTAGCCAAGCATGTCGTAGTAGAACTGGGGATTTAAAATTGGTAAAGGAAAAGATGTCTCCACATGGCAGGCAATGAAATTTTGGAGCTTGCTGCTGTAAGAGTTTGCAGACACAGGCAATATCAGCAGGTTCAGAAGGGGATTAGACAAACTTTTTTGGATAATGTGTCCAAGAGTAGATAGTAAAAGAACCAGAAAAGTATGCACAGTCTGACATTTTAATACAATAGCTGTGGATGAGGAGAATGAACTGCAGGAAATGGCTGGACTCGTGTGTCCTCCTGAACTTCCATTGCCTCTTGTCACTGTTAGGGACAGTTCTGAGTGCAGCAGCTGCACCACTGAGATAACCCCACAGGGCGTTTCCATGTTCTTGTGTCCTTCCCTCTCACCCTCTCTCTTCCTTTCTGGCTCATTACTGGTGATGCTCAAGGTAGGAAGGTGACAGCTTCACATTTGTAACAATATATTTTTCACTCATTTTTTTGCCAATAGCTTTTTTCCTGGTGTCAAATACTATTTTTACAATGTTTGCTATTTACAAGGTGCTGCGACATCCTTCTGATGTGTTGTCTCAAAGCTTTGAACAATATGATTGTAATTTTAAAAAAATACCTTCATGTAGCAGTTTTTCTGGTAGAGGTCTGGGGTTTTTATATGTGTATGTTTTCAATTCTGAAGCACACAAGTTCAGACAAATTGAATAGCTTAGACTTCTCAGTCATGTGAGACAATTTTATTGTGCATGGGAGGGAGTTGTGGTTGCTTAATTAGTTCTCATCAGACTAAAATAGCTGAAGGCATGCTATGAAGGAGAGACAAATCCTGGTTGACTTTATCAGAACTAATTCTATTCTATAAGTTGGGGTGGCTTACAGGAGAAAGTTGAGAGAGAGATCAGCCTTGCCAAGCTCTCTTGTGGATGGCAGAGGTTAAAATAAGAAATGGTTTTGACTCTCTTTTTATTCCTGCTGACTTCAGTCGAAATGCAAGTACTGCTGAATTTTAAAATGTCCAATTAAAAAAATTTTTTTTCCTTTTCTTCCTTTCCTTTTTCCCTCAATTTCAGGCATTGGGAACCATTATTACTACCTGTTGTTCCTGTTTTTCCTGACAATGACTGGTGTCTGGCTGCTTTATGGAACTCTTCAGTGTATGTATCCATGAATTTAGTTTTATTTAGCTTTCAAATCTGTTTCTGTGTGGTCTTTATTTTTCTGCATTTCATTTCCAGCAACTGTAACCTGCACAAGTGATACCTTATTTCAACAGTGATGTTACTGTGTAGCTTAAGTGAAAATACATGTTTGTGATGTTACTGTGATGTTACTGTGTAGCTTAAGTGAAAATACATCCTATCTGAGCCTTTGATCAAATACCTGATTTCATTTGTGTTGAGAAAAGATTCTGCTGTAGTGGGATATCCATTGGAAAATGAAATAGCAGGAAGCTTTTTTGTTAGAGAGGAAATAGGGAAGCCATGTGGAGGAAGGTCAGGTGACAGGTTCTAATCTGGATGCCCTTTGCTGTAACAGGAGATAGGTTTGTGAATACATTATTGCAAGAGCTTTTTTTTTTAATTTGGAAATATCTATACTAAATGCAAACGTTTCTTTTTGGTTTTAAAATAGTTTAATTCTGAAGAGAAAAAAGGTATATTATCTCATTAATAAATCTGAACTGTTACTTTGAAAAATTAAAAAAATTATTGGAAATGAGAGGAAAGTCCTTATAATTTAGTTGCTGAGGATGAATTACCATAGCATCAATCTTTAAAAACAAGGATGTTTTTCTGTGGATCATGAACACAGAGTGTAAAGATTATGCAGCCAGTATAGCAAGCAGTCACACATCTGTGTGGGTGCTTTTAGGAGGCAACGGGGTAGATGAAACATGGTATTTCTTGAGGATGTTGCTATGTAATATTAATTTAATGCAAATAATCTTTCCTCAGCTCTTGAGGGCTTAAAAGCACAATTAACTGGATATGTGTCTTGTCAGATTGGTCCAACCACTGTGCAGGAAGTTTCCATCAAGATGGAGTGTGGACATACTTCACCCAGACAGTGTCCTGCTCTCCCTGGATTTCCTACATCTCCTCAGTAGCCTGTTTCCACACGCTATGGGCCTCTGTATGGCTCACGGTTCAGCTTTATCAGGTAATATTTTCCTTCAGTTTATGCTTGTCACATTAAAGCTTTTCCTTAGATGATTTGCTCTCATAAAAACTCTCTGCCTGCTCTCCCTGATTACTGTCACAACAAGGTGTTTCTCTTGAATCTCAGGGCAGACCTTGAAGTTTCACAGGTTCTTGTGCACTCAGCATTTCCCTGTTGGAAGTAGAATCACAGTCTGCAAATCATTTCTATAACTGAGTTCTGGGTTTACTACTCATCAAAAATTCTAAGCCTATAAAAAGTTGTATATAAAGACAAGGACTTTATTTGACTGATAGAACTGGTATTAATGCCCCCCAAAGTCCATGAAAGCTCAGTAATACAATTATTCCTGAGTTGAAAATTCTGTGGCAGAGCTCAGCCATGTGTCATTTGACTGTATTAAATCCCACTGCTGCTTTAAAAACATATTACCTGGATTTTATCTTGTTGAGGACTATCAAATTTCTTGTTTATGTTTTTCTCAGAGAAGAGCTTGGCTATGCAAACAAAATTGAGAACTGTCTTAAAACATCTGTGAAACAGCTTGTTTAGCAGTTCTTAGGAAAGAGGTGTCTTTGAAATATGTGTTAAACACACTGAGCTAAGAGCTTGTTTTACATTTTGTTTAGTAAAAAAATTTTAAAAAACCAAAAAGCTCCACAATTTTAGACATGTATTGGTAGATTTTTGCAATGTCCAAGACACTGGGATATCATGCTGGAAAATATAGAGAGGATATATACAGTTTAACTATTGTGTTTCATACACAGTGATTTTGAAAACATACTGCTTTGGGGCATTTAGTGTCATTGTGGACCAAGGGATTTTTTTTCCTACCATTTTGTGTGGTAGAATGTAGACAAAAATCTGAGGAGATTGGTGCTTAACTGTGATAGATCTTATACTTCTGCAGTCATCTGTGAAAGTACAGTCTTCACAGACATCCCAATTAAGCCTGCCCTCTGTGGAAGCTGGTGTTAGAGCTTGCCAGGTTCTGTTTTAGCCCAAGTGACATTTAAAAACATACTTTTCAGTCATCAGTTATAGCAGTGGTTACTTATTTGTTGGATATGTCCAGCCTCTCCCCCCCTGCTCCCTTCTCATTAGTATCTTTTGGTCTCACCAGAATTTTAATTTGTGATCTTCATGTTGTAACCATTACTTATGTTTTTCTTCCAATCAGATTGCGTTCCTGGGGTTGACTTCACATGAAAGAATGAATCTCCTGGTACAGAGAAAATCCTCCAAGCATCCTGTTTCACTCAGGAGGACTCCGTACAAGTGGGTATTAATGAATAGAATGTTTTAAGCATATTATCTCTTCAATACTAATTTGCTTCACTGCTTCATAAATGCAAAAACACTCTTCTGGGGGTGAAGGGATGCTCTCCTTTAATTTGTTCATCAGTCTCTGTGTCTTGTTGTGTAGGATCAGAAAGAGAATTAAGGTGTGAACTGGCCCCTTTCTGACTTCTCCTGCAGTATTTAGCTCTATTAATAGAGAAATTTCCTCACGTATACTAAAAGATGGGATCTTACTAACTTTTAAATATTTGAGTTCAACTTAATCTATTCTCATTTGTTAATGTAAAACATGTTGTAAAAGTTCAGCAAAGGAATAATGCTCAATTGAGAACTCTTCTGTTTCTTCTCCCTGAGCTGTCTCCCTTGACAAGTTAATATCTTAACTACTGTCTCATGGTGAAGTGGTATTTTTCATGCTTGCAGTCTTCTTTTTTTAGGTTTATTTATGCATATTTTCCTCTTTTTTTCAGCCTTGGATGCTTCCAGAATCTTGTAGACTTTTTTCAGTGCAGTTGCTTTGGTATGTTCAAACCCAACATAATTGACTGGACCAAGCAATACAAACTTTTTCATCTGGCAAAGGAGAAAAATGTTCATTCTGTGTAAAGTTTTGCTTAATTTCTAAGACGGTTGAGCTGAAAGCTAAATAAAACTGGATATTTCGTTAATTTCTACAAATTCTTCTGAAGCTGTTTTTTTTTATATTTTATTATTGTTTTAAATATTAAATTTAACCTTGCATAAGATACAGCAGATTTGTATATTGAACAGTCACTGTGTGTCTGTGTATGTATAGTTTGAGCTGAAACTGTTTAAAATTTTATGTGAGGAGATGATACAAAGATATATATTTTTAAAGGTAAGTTTTTGGGGCAGAATTTCAAAATTATGTTGGTACCATTTGCTTTACTTTTCTGGTAACAAAAACCAATTAACTTTGAAAATTAAGGTGAGCATTCATGTTTAAAAAATTAATATTATAATTACATGGTAATTTTATTGCTTATGCTGTAAAAACCTCTGTTAAGTCTTTCTATTTGAAAAGTTTACATGTAATAAAATAGAGCTTTCATACTTTCATGTGTATTTTTGCAGACTGAAATAGATTCAAGGGATATATGACCAGTGAGGTATTTAGAGTGGGTGGACACAAAACCATAGAAGGAGCTTGACTCTTTGTCTTATGGTTTTCACTTATATATGCCCTGTTAGGATATGAAAATTAGTAAGCTTATGATGGAAGATAGCAATGTACATAAAAAGAGAGAATTGTTACCCAGTGCATTTGTAATAGCTAATGTCAGCCAGGTTCCCAAGAAAAGGAGGGGCCAGCTGGACAGTGTGATATGAATGTAAGTCAAAGTAGGTAAAAATGAAAACTAGCAGGGGATGAGTTCAAGATCAGGAAATTAAAGTCAGATACCATCTAGAATTGACATTGTAAGCAATGTAGTGAAAAGCAATTCTTGTAGTTAAGAAAGGGGGGGATTTCATTCATCTTGGTGAAATCCATTTATCTGAAACGTTGTAGAATGTATAAGCACAAGAAAAACAAATAATAATGTGAAGCAGTAAGTACTTTATTGTAGCTTGAAAACAGACAAAACTTACAACATTGTATTCTGAGAAAATGTTGGGTTTTTTTTGAAAAACCGCCCTCAGAGAATTTAAAATCCTTTTTAATTGTCTCAAAGCAAATAACATCTACTTGTTATAACACAAATCCCAGCATGTTCAAAACTTAACTAGGAGACTGGTGGAAATACAGACAGTTTAACATTGTGAACAAAATAAAATACAATCTAACTGGGAACACCTGGACCCTTCACTTCAGAAGGGATCTCTATCATAATGAGTCTAAAATTCCAGTCTAAAATTCCAGTCTAAAGTATGACAAGTACTAGTTTAAGAAGCAATAACGTTCCATGAGGTTCCTTGTCTTTATACACTAAACATAAACATGAGTCTAGTTTTATCACTGTACCTTTTTAATCTACTCTAAGAATTTCTTAAGATACAACTTAAATTTTTTCCTGCCAGGTGGAAAATCTTAATCAAATGCCCTAGGTACTTAGCAATATGTATTGTTGTATGTTTTACTTGACAGCTATCACTTGGTGGCATCCACAGCAGCTTGAGTCTGTTGCATCCATTTCTTCTCATTCACACTCTTTCTTTTCCACTTGAGTGAGGCCACCAAACCCAATTCCTTTGGGACCGAAATTTTTTGCATAGCAAACTGCAAAAGGAGTGGGAGGTAAATGGTACTCTGAAAACTCTCAGAAGTAAATGTCTTTTGTTTTTCACTTTTAAATTACTATCAAATTTAAGTTGATAAAAAGGAAGGAAATCTGAAATAGTGTATTTCCCATAAGTTTATCCAGGTCTTAATAGTGAAACTGGTATTACATATTTGAATTACACAGAAGTTGCATCTGGTGATCTCAAAAAAAATTTAAGAAGCTATATATTTTTTTAGATCTAAGTAATATTTTCATTAAAACTACTTTCCTGTCTGAAAGTGTTCAGTAAAACTTAGTCTGATGAGTAATACAGAGTAAGCCAGAGATTTTTAAGAAGAACTGGAGCATGATCTAGAAACTATTGATGGGCATTTAAGTAATTCCATTTGAACTCTATATTGGTTAGTATGTGCATAGTTGTTTATCACAACTCTGCTAAGTGGTAATGGTGAGCATATTTCTCCAAATATGCCAATTTGATCCACTAGTGGTTGACAGACTGTCACAGAACTCCAGTATTCTTCCTTATGGTTCTCTATAAAGTTTAGCTATGGATATAAAAGCTTTGTGTATTTTTTCCCCCTTAAGCAGTTTCTAGGAGTCAAGTGAAGTCAGTGAACTTTCCGAATCTGGGAAGAACATCTAGATGTATAATTTACCATTTTTGCATTATCTTCTGTGCTACCAATGCAGTGGAAATACCTTTAAAATTTTACTGGCAAGAATTCAGATTTGGTCCAGAGGACCAAAGATTTCTATCTTTGTGGATTTTTTATTTTAGTGAGTGAGACTGTGCAGGTACAACAGCCCGCCCAGCAGATATGGCCAGTGCTCTGTTAGAAGGTCTGACAGATTTGAGGTCACATTTGTAGAAAAATTATAGCTTTAAAATTTAAATGTTAATAGTAGAAGCTGCAACTGCAATGTTACCATAGCTCTTTGCTTTCAGAAAGTCGTTTAAAAAAGACAAAATGAAATTTCCTGGGGATGTTAAGTGTACAGCAAGGTAAATCACACTGGCAATCCTAGATCTAAAGACACTACCTTTAGATTGACTCAGTACCCCAGTTCAGCTCCTGCAACTCTCACCTTTACAGTAGAGTTCTCCATCCTTGTCCGTAACATTTGTGGATTCTAAACTCTTCCCACAAATAGCGCAGCGGAAGCAGGTCTTGTGCCAAGGCTGAGCAAAGGAAGACAATTCATTGTGTGGTGCAGAAAGTGCACAGCCAGCAGGTACAAGAAACAAAGAAGTACTGCTTTCTGTGGTGTGGAAAGGTTAAAACTCATTTTTTGGTCTTGTGGCTTCCATTTTTGTCATTCTGGGTTAACCTTTTTTCAGTTACATTGTCTAATATATCTTCAGTTGCCACTACAAATAAATGTTTATAAATATACTCAGAGATGGAGGAAGAGCCAGCTTGTACAGTAATCTGTGCTTGGTCCTCAGACATCAGTAAGAAGCAAAAAGTTGAAAAAGGTTTACAAAAAGTACAAGATTTTAAACCTGCTGTAGCAATTTGCAAATTCATCCTCATGTGTTTTTTATGAATGAAAATTTAAATTATCAAGGACCTCTTGGCTTTAGTTTCTCACCATTATAAAAGGATGAGTTTTTTTCCTAGTGCTGAAGTCACTACTTACTTTTCCTCCTCCCATGATCTTCTCAGCAGCATACACTGATTTGCCACAGCGGGGACATTTATCCACATCTACTATCTTTTTGGCAAACTTTGAAGCATTAGTTGGTGTTGAAGGGCGAGCAGGCTTTGGCGACCCCCTAAAACAGAAGTTTTTAAAGCTGCTGAAAAATGTTATCTTCTTTAGAGAAAGGATTTCATGATTTTTTAGTAAGGCATAAAAAATACTAAATTGTTCATCTCTGACATGGAGAAGGGGATAAAAAGAAGAAAATCAAAGTATTCTATTGAATTATGTGTTGTGTGATTGAGAAGCTGGTACTGTAAACTCTGATATTACTTATTCTAGGCTAAGTACATGGAGCTGGCAGCAGCCACATGCAGAAAAAATATTATATTTAATGAAAATTGAAGTAAAACCAAATTTTTCCTCATTTTGAGGCAAGAGGGAAAATACAAGGAAAAGATGTCTTTAGTCTTTGTAACTGGTTATCTGCTGGTACTCATTTTTCATGTTGTAGTTTCATTAAGCAGTGAAACATTTGGACAGGGAATTAGGGTTCTTACCTGGCCTAGGGTCAAAAGGACATCAGGAAAGTAGCTTTGTTTTTTATTTCTGGACTTCATGCTTTTTGTCTTTGTGCGTAAAGCCTTTCACAGAATGATTTCTGAATTATCAGGTAGTTGGACTGCAACAGGTCATTATATCCATAGGATATGACAGTTTTTGGTGCAGAACTCTGCCGGTAATGGATTTGTATGGTACAAGGAGCTACAGTTAAATACATTGTTTAAGCTTTTATTTCCTACACAGCATATTGGTTAATTGGTTTCTTTATAGTAGACCACCAGAAGGAAGAATCAGCGTAGTTGATTTAGAAATGTGCAGCTTTGAGAATTGCAGGAAAATCCTATAAATTTAACTGTCAGAGCTAATTATGTACTTTTGGAAGATGATATCCCATTAGAATTTCTTTGTTCAAACACATCCTCAGTGTGTTTGTAAGTATTATTTGAACCACAGGGAGGATTTAGAAATGTTATTTCCCTCATTGAGAGGAGAGCTAACAGTATGGGGTAGTGTGATTATTTCTCTAAGAGTAAAAGCTTAATTGTATTTTAACCTCTAACAGGAAAAAAAATTATCTTTTTCTATGGTGAATGTGACTTTACCACTGTGCTACAAATGGCAGATTACAATTGCAGTGAATATTTACATGTGTGGTGGCACATAAAGGCTGCTTCAGCAGAATAATTGCCTATTGAAGGAGGGGATAATTTGTAAAGCAGGCTTAAAGAGACTCAGCATCATTAAAAACTGTGAATTACTGTGTCCATGGAAGGAAAGGGTGTGGGAAAGTCTGTTCTGCTTCTTATGCTGGATGTTGTTATGGAAACAGAATAAAATTAATAAAACACCCTGGTAAGAGACAAGTAGGATCAGAAAAAGGAGCTGTCACTGGGATTTAACTCACTGCTGCAGATTCAAGCCCAGGTGGTCTCCGGTGTCAGTGCTGAGGCATCCGGCCCCTTGTCCAAAGCCAACACCTTTGGGGCCGTATTTTCTCCCATAACAGGTTTTGCAGTAGATTTCCGATTCGTGAGCTGCTACTGTGGTGCTATCCAGAGCCTTCCTGCATGCCACTGGAAACCGGGAGAGAGAGGCATGTATCAGCACTTGCCTTTTCAAATTTGCATTTATGTGGTTTAAAATAATTACAATTAGTATTTATTTTTGCTGAGCTTTAAAAATATGGGGAAAGGAGCCAGTCAGCATAAAACTTGTCAGTATAAAACTTGGCTGTTGCTGAAATAAGGGGGAGGTGCGTGTGTGTGCACAAAACTGGTTTTTTGCCACTCTGAAGTTATCCTGTAACCCCAGGGAAATCCAGATCTGTGAAGCTTCAAATGGATTTGAGATAACCATCCTGAACTCCCAAAACTTAAAAAAGGGGGGAAAGAAGGTTGGAAGGGCATTGATGCCTCTGTGCATCTGGACTTTTCAGAATATTTGCGCTGAGTCTGTGGCTTTCTCAGCTCAGCCCAGGCTGTTTTGATGTGGTGTGTTTCTGAAAGAGGCTTTAACATCGACACCATGTCTGGAGTCAGGCAGGACATGTTGGGGTTTTTTTATCATTATTTGTTTGCTGGAGCTGTGGCACCAAGGCAAAGCAAGTGTCAGCTCTGTCAGACTTCCTCTAGGATGACAAGAGTGTGGCTGTCGCCATTCCCAAACAGAGCTCTTATAAATCATCTTTGGTACAGAGAATGGCAGCTTAGCTTAGCTCACTAAGAAAGGTCTGCCAGACTTTTGGACAGAAGGTGCCACAGGAATGCCCAGCTTTCATCAGGGAATATGTCCTCTACAAATTATGTCCTCTACAGCACTACTAATAATGAATGGGAAAAAAAATAGTAGCTACACTCCTCACTTCTTAGTGAGGACTGTATGCCTGTGTTTGCTGCACCACTTTGGGAACTCAGTGTAAGACAGCCTCCACCCACCAAAGAGAGGAAGATCTTTCAATTCAGAGTCTCTCTTGAAAACCAGGATTTTCTAGTATGCTGAAAAATTACTATTTCGGGACTTCTTACAAATTGTTTACTGTTCAAGAGTGGTTGATTAGAAGTAGGGAAAAAACAGACAAAAACTTTCTCTCCAGGCTCCTTAGAACAAATGCTTGCCCTGCAGAGGGCATTCCAGTCACAGGCTATAGATATCTTGGAAAACAAAGTTGCTGAGTTCATGTATGCAACAGAAAGCTGTGAAATGCTTTGTATTGGAAGTGGCCAGAAGTGCAAGCTTTGGAGGAGCTACCTGAGGGTTTGATTAGCCCCTTTCCCTTACGTTTACTCTAAATGTCCTCCTCTGCATCTGATTTATCCACCACGGGGAATTTACACCCTGGAACCTCTGCAGCTTTAATTATAGACTCCTAGTATGGTTTGCGTTGGAAGGGACTTTAAAGACCATGTAGTTCCCAGACCCTAGACCAGGTTGCTGTTAAGGAGCTGTATAACTAGTTATACATACACAGCTCTCTGGTTATCTTTCTGACTTTCCTCTTCCCTGTATTGCATGGAGGGGGGAATAATTTGCAAAGACCTTTATACTTAACAGAAGTAAAATGAGGCACTTCTGTAAATGTGTGAAACTGATCTTCTACTACAGTCTTGCTTTGAGATGATAATTATATTTGCTATGGGAGTTAAGGGATGATGGAAACTCTAGCAGCAGATAAAGTGTTTCTATTTCTGGTACCTTAGGGATAGCATATCAGTTCACCACGACAGATGGAGCAAAAGCCCTTGAAGTGCTATTGTTGAAATAACTTTGAGACCTGTCATCTGCCAACAGATCCTGTTCTCCCGCTGGCACTGAGGAGATCCAGGTTGATGGCGTGAGATCCTGCCAAATGCCCATCACAGCTGCACTTTGGGTAAAAGCTGTCAGTGAAACATCAGTCTGCAGGTAAACAGGAGTCTGCACAGGAAGCAGGGATTGCTGGAAACAAATTTCTGTCTTGCAATACTTGTAGGGAAAAACTGTGGAGCGGAGAGACAGTGTTATAAAAAATTTAGCTTGTCTGATTCTTCCTACGTTAACAGGTTGCTTTGAATTGTTGATAATTCTGCTGAAATTGAAATCTTTGGTGAAAAAATACTGATGTGTTTTGTTTGCCTGGTCGAATATAATGTGAAATAGAGGATATATTTGAAATAGTTTTATATAGAAATATACATAAGTGCAGCTAAACGAACTGTTTCCATGCCTGAGTTTAGGTTGGGGAGGATTGCTTTCCTTCTGTTGAGAAATGAAATCCTATAAATGGTTCATAAAAAAGCCCATGAATGTGATACATGATCTTGAGGCACCCAGAGCTGCTGAATAGTGTATGTGAATCATGGGGGAAAGTAAAGCCAATTAACATACCTTTCACATGCCAGCTGGGCAACTTAGATGCATCTTAAGGTTTTGACCTTAAACATATTTCTGATGGGAATACTATTTTTAGTATCTAACGTATTAATAATTTAATTCAGACTTAAAACAAGGGGAAAATAAAGGAACATTAAAAAAAAAAAACACACACAACAAAATACGCCACCAGCCAATCAAGAAAAGCCCCACAACAAACCAAATATTTGATACAGCTAATGGATGTAAGTTGTTTATAATGAATCACTAAAAGAAAATATTCAGTTGTACTAAGAACGAAGCTTACACTTGAGAAATATTCATAACTATGCTCTATTATGACAGCTCTTTATTTTTATTTACTATTAATTGTTATAGGGAGAACATGGAAGCATTAAGAAGGTTCTAGTTGAGACCAAGATTTTCCTTTTACCATTCTGTAAGAACTGGATGAAGGTTGTCAGTTAACTGAAAACTTTTTGAGGTAATCCTTTCTTACTTGGCCTTTTAGGCATCACTAAAGGCATCATTTGGACTTTTAGGCATCACTTTTAAGGCACCTGAAGAAAGGCAAAGACAGCTCAGGTGTGTCCTTTGGACTAATTCTACAAAGTGCTGCTCTGTATCAGCTAAGCACGTAATGTTAGTCTCATGCCTCCAAATAAGAAGTCTCTATCCCTGCAGGAAAGGAGGGAGAAAATGGGATTCAGTGGCTCCTAAACTGTCACACTGGAAGTCATACTGCAAAAGTACTAATCCCAAGTATTGTCTGCAAAATAAACTCTTCAGCTATCTCTAGTTCTTAGCAAATTGTTTGCTCTCTCCCTCTCCACAAAGGGCAAACAGAGCTGAATTGATACCTTCTCTCTGATTTTTTTTTTTTTTAAATTTCTGCCTGTTCTGCAGAGAAAGCAAAATTCCTGGAAGCCAAAGATCACAGAGGAGTGTGGACGGATAAAGTGAAATGGGACTACATGAAATATGGGAAGAAGGAGACTGAGGTACATGCAGAGTGTTGGTTAGTGGGAGGTTTTGATGACACCAGGGTCTTCCAGCTTTCCGGTGTAAAAGATATTAATGTCAGGATTCACTGTGAAAGTAATCATCTCCTTAAAGTAAAGTAATCATTCTTCTGTCTAATGAATGCTGTTTGTTTAGTTCTGCTGGACTTTTTAACCTGAAGCAAACCTGTGATGTGTCACATTGTGGGACAGAAGGAAGGGTTTCCTGGTGATGGACCTAGATACCATGGTTCTGCAGCACCTTAGTGTCCCTGACGAAATCCATCTCATGTCTAGAAAAAGAAAAGCCAGGAGCCCAAGAGGCAGATTGCTCCAGGTAAAAGACAGCAAAACTGCCTGCTAAGTAATACAAAAAAAAATGTTCTGGCTTTAATGGAAGTTATACAGAGCTATGGGAGTGCTGTGATGTTAAACCATTCAGCCCAGCTTACTGCAGAGGAAGCACGACTTGTGGAAACTCCTTCCATTGCACTGGATTTCCTCAGCATGGTACACTGTCTTTTCACAGGCCCCACACTTGGCTCCTCCTCCCCAGTTCGGCATCCTTATCTCAAGGGTTAACCTAGGAAATCAAATTATATCAATAAATACAACAGCAAATGTGAATTCTTTTAAATGGAACAGCTTGATTTTTTAAAAAAAAATTTTCCTCCCTCTCAAGTCAACTTCTACTGCATACTTGCAATATACTTCATACCTGTGTGGTAGCAGAAGTGAGGGTGCTACCGTGGCGCTCTGGGGACAGGGATAGTCTAAATCCCTGTGATTCTCTCTTGTTAAAAAAGGTATTCCTTAGCTTGGTATATTGTGATGGTAAATATGTGAAATGATTGCAAGGTGTTCCAGTGAAAAGGTGCTAGGATCACTCAACCCTCTTCTGGAAAAGTGGATCTAGGGTTTGTTTTCCATCCAGTAGTCATTTTCTTTTGACACTGCCCTCTCCTGTACCCCAGCATAGCCTTTTCTGAGTTCCTCATGAAACAGCCACAAGATCACTGTGCTGCACAGCCATTGTAAAATAATAGTGGGTAGGTGCCTGACGTGCTTAAGGTGTAGGATTTTTTCTTTGTCAATTGCATTTAAAATCTAAACATCAGAGAAAAAAATAGCCATGGTTACTGTTCCAGTTCTTGCTATTCCAGTTAGTACTGGAGTGCCTTGCCCAAGGTCACGCAGGAGGGCAGGAGCCCAGCCCAGATCTCCTGATGTCAGGCTCAGTGCCCTTCCCTGTGATTGTGCTGTCACACACCTGGAACATCCCCAGCCCCCAGCCTGCCCTTCTGATTTTTTGTTTGGGTCATCGCTTCTGGAAAGACTGGGATGTCATCTTGTCATCTGCACACCGTATTATCGGGTTGTTCCAAGCTCCTGGCACAGGCCTTCCTCCTCCTTCTTGGAAAACCAGTCACCTTCTTATTATAGTTATTTTGAAGCCTGATTGTGCTATTTGTTCGATTAAATTCACCAAAAGGTACTTTTAACTAAGAGGAGGATTTTGAAGGCTGAATCAGGCCTGCTACCTGAGAATTTTCTTCTGAGGTCAGGTGATGGAGAGAGAGGAATTTATCATAGCAGTGACGTAACAGATATTTTCAATTAGTTGCATTTTAGACTAATATTTTACTATACATTTACATTGGACTAATGTCCTGTGCTTATTATCATCTCAGTGACTTCTGCACTTTAATCATCTGAATTTCAGAATGAAATGAACAATGTCTACATGCCAGCTCTGCACCCTGAGGGGAATCCTTTCTGACAACTAAGACCAAAAATCTTGCAGTGGTATAAAAGAGTTGTCTGTCCAGCAAAAGGAAGGTGCACACACTGAAACAATAGCACTAAAGGCATGGCAATGGGGACAGGTTTTGCAGTCTGTGTTTGATAACAGTGCAGATACCAGCATATCCAAACATCTCTGCCTTAGCACAGCAGTTATTAGCATATCCTTAACCCTGTGTAATTAAATAGTCACTGTTGTGACTCCTACCTTCACTAGACAGCATACCTGTCATCCTTGTGCAAGATCCAATCTCTCCTCCTCTTTGTGAGGCTGATTTATGCTCAGCTGAACACCCTTCCTAGCTCAGTCAGCCCAGCCCTCTGCTGTCATACAGCAGCAGCATCGTTAATCTCTTCCAGACCCTCCCAGCTCTCTTGGGAGGCTGCTCAGGAGCAGAACTGCTCTGGCAGTTCCAAAACAGTAATGGTGCAGAAAGGAGGAGAAAATTCAGCTTTCTTCTAACTCTGTTTATCTGTAATATAACAAATGAGAAGCCAAAAAAACTGATGTAGCTGAATTAGGAAAAAAAAAACTTACTCACTGTGAGTTTGTGCACTAACTGTGCACAATGAACAGGTGATGAATTTGATCTCTCTCACTCAGTGAAACCTTTACTGAACAGCACTGTTAAATTGGTTTTTCCATTTCTTTTAAATGTGAGATAAAGGAACAGAAAGGAATCTTTCATGTAGGTAAAATCTTATTCTCACTCTGCCATTCTATATTTTCTTCTATTTTTAAAGTACTTTTGTATTGGTGCCATTTTTTCTTTCTCTTATGAAAACAGTTCAAGCAATGCTTAAAACATTTTAAAAGAAGGAAGGTCAACTGTGGATAAAAATCAGTTTTGTGACACTTCCTTGAAAATTAAAATTATATTTTTATGCCTAGAGTGTTCCCTTTCAAATCAGGTTTCCAGTGGAATCCCTTCCCAGCTGAGGCAGCACTGACAGCTGGCTGGGAGGAGAATGGTTTGTACCTTTGTAAAGCTGCTCTTCTCTGTTAGCTCTCCTCAAAAGCACACCAAGCCTACAAGTCTGTGGCAGCAAGGATAGTTGTTGGAAAGTAGCTCCGATTACATCATCAGCTGAAGGGGAAAAAAATAATCTCTGAAAAAGTCTGATAAAGTGTGATAGTGAACCTTGTGCTGTCAAGGGCTGTGGTTAAAGCTCTTAGAAGGACCATTATTCCTGTGGCTAATTATAGTAACACGACCGGGCATGCATACACATTTTCCATGTTTTTTTGGCATCACCTGATGGGAAGCTGTAGGAGAAAGAAGAAAGGCACAGCAGAAGTATTCCCATAAGGATACTGGTGTAAGAACAGCAGTGCATGCCATGATGTCTGGAGGAACAGCTGGGTGAGGTACCAGGGCACATCTGTGCTCTTCCTGTCCAGACTTTGCTCATCCCTCTGGAGATGAGTGGCCATCCCTGGGGATGCTGCCTGTGCAGCAGGGTTACAATGAGAAAGCAATCTCCACAGGGGGTGTGGCACTCATAGTTTTGTACTCATCTAATTTATAACAGTGGATAAAACTCCATGCTTTCAGTAGAAATAGAACTCGGTCTCCCATTTGTCATCAGAAAAAAATAGATCCAAAGTCTACACTTCCCATAATTTCATTGGGTGACAGTCTATAAATCCCCATGAAATTCATTGAATTTTGCCATCTTAATCTGTTTAACTTTTCATATCTGCTCATCACATGGTACTTGTTATGTTCTGGTGATCTGGTGGGAAGTGGAGCAAACTCGTCCTAAAGGTAAGAAATGTGTGACACAGAAACTTCTGAGTGCCACTGTTGCAACGTGTGTGCACTCAGGGTACTGTGAAGCTGGAAGAGTGTTCTTGGGCTTGCTCAATTGCTACTCAGCAGCTTGTGTCATTCTTCAGAATGCAGCTTCTATAATGGAGCAGAATTTATACATGAAATGTGCAGCCAAGGATTCATGCCTCCCATTATTTGGAGCTTATATCACTACTTTGTAGGCTGGGCTTGAAGGAAGGAGACCTTTGAAGTGTTGGTGTGCTCTGCACAGGCATGAAAACATTGTGAGCCCTCTTCTTTTGGGCTGTTAGTCATGCTGTCCAAATCTGGGTGTCACATCACTGACACAGAGGGCCTGTCTCTAATCAAAGTTCTATTGATAAGGATATAATCCAAAAATGTATTTTGATCCATTGATCTAAATGGGTGGTGGATGCAGTACAGGTCTGATGAAATGTGGAGGAGTAAAAGGCAGTGCTAATGCCTGACTGTGCTGCAGGTGAAAAATGTAATTAATTGATTGATTAATTGTAATTAATTCTGGTGTTTCCTTGCTAAACACAAGATTTTCCCTTCTACGTGCTCATGCATTTGACAGTCTAGAGCTCAGGTCTTATCTGAATGGACTGCAGAGTTGTGTATTGTGAGGCTGGCAGGGTTATCTCTTTGCCATGTGCTGCAGGATGGCTTTGAAGGGGATAAACAGAATGGGGAATATTGGTCTTTGTGACCACTGGTAGTAGAAATGCTGAGTGGGGAGTGGTGGGCAGGGTGTGCCTTGCATGTCTCTGCATTTTAGTCTCACCTAAGCTTCTTGGTCTAGACCCAGAGGATAAGAATTCTGATTCCTTGATTCCTTACCTAACGAACAAGCAATAATAATATAAAACTCAAGCATCATTGTCTACACTGAAATGCAAAGTATCAAGGCCATATTTGAAATTCTTTTCCCAGCTCTGTGGGAATGCCAGTGCAGCCAGAACTTCAGTCTGGTATCTAATCACAGCTCTGCTGTGACTTGTCCTGTGACCACCATGACTCATTTGACCGTCCTTAGTAGTACTCACCCCACCAGCACCATGGGGGTAACAAGATTTGTCTTCCTTTATATAATAGCAATAAAATGCTGCTGTGGTTTTTCTTTGCAACTGACACTCATGGTGAGGTTTTCTTTTGATGTGTCTGCATTTGAGATGCCACTGCATCTCAAACAGCCTGGAGGTGTTTCTGTCAAAATCCAGCCCCTTGTGGAACACGCTTCTCCCTCAGCAGGAGAGATTCACAACAGAGGGAACATTTGTGTTTGAAGACTGAGCTCATTTGATGGAGATGTGATCCTGTGATGTGTTTATAATTGTATTTCTGATATTCCAATGCATTCAGCAGACTGTGGCTACACATGTTAGTGTCATACATCGAGCTTCCACCATGATCTCATAATAACCAGCATTTTCCCCTTCTGCAGTAAAGCAACACAGAGAAATCAAGGGATGGGAATTCCAACACTGGAAAGTAAATACTGATTTTTCATTGACAGTAGTCGCGCTAAGTTACACATGGTGCTTTGAAACAAAAGATTTTAACTAACTTGATGTGAAGCACATGATGTGCATTGCTGAGAGCTGATAGTGTCCCATTCCCTTGCTTTCATCTCTGTTCTTCCGCTTTTTCTATTCTTTTCTAGCCTAGTGATGCTACATTTCCTTTGAAATTTCCTTGATGCACTTTTTGCAGAAATTTAAGATTGCATCTCCAAAAAATAGAGTGTACTGACACTAGAACAAGGTACTTCATTCTGACTTAGAAACTAACCACACCCCACATTCGCATGCTTGTACATTCACACTCATAGTTCCGTCTCATCCATGTTTCTGATCCTGATTCCTCAGGCTGAAGAAAGCTGCATCCTGCTGTATAAATGACCCATTCCTTTTTCCTAATCCTGGGCTATCAGCTTTCAGTATTCCTTCTGCAAGATCCTCCTCTAAATCCTTATCCCTGCAGTGTCTTTTAAGTGCCAGGCAAACTAATACAGACTTGGAAATAGCACTGTGATGACTGAGATAAGACACAGAATTATTTTATCTACATACATGGCTTTATTTTCTGAAATAATTTTACCTTTAGGCAGAAAACTTTCCATAGTAAAAACACTTATTTATTTATATATTAGTTAGTTTGTTTGTTTGTTTGAATTATTGAGGGATTTTTCTGAAGACTTGACCAATCATGCTCTCTTGGAATGCTTGAATGATGGATTTGGGAATAATTCTTTCATCCTGCATTCTTACCTAGCTATTTTTTGTCAAGTCTACACAGAAGTTTTCTTCTTATTTGATATGAAACCAATTGGTAACCAACATTAAATATTTTGAAGATTTGGGGAGGGCTGTTTTGGTTTTTTACTTCTAGGATGCTATTATGAAAGCGCATAAATTTGTATGCTGTGTATGTGCACTTTCTAAAGACTGGCTGTTTACAGAAAAATAATTCTGTAGCTTTGTAACAAAATTTTTTAAACATTCTGAAACTTCTGTTATCCAGTCTTGCCTAGTCCAAATGAGTGTCTCTAATGAGGATCCCCCCAGCCCTGCCCTTCCAACACTAGTAGCTGCTCGCCTGGCTGAGCCGGAAGAATCTCTCTATTGTCTACTCCAAACCTAAAACTCTGCTCTGTAGGACTCATTTCTGTACTGTACCTACACGGTTTTCTTTGTAAGGCAACAAATTGTTCTGTCATCTGTTAGGAATAAAAAAATACCCAAACCCTTTTGGCAGAACCCATGAGACTCTACTTACCAGAGTCACTTGAAGTTTCTCCCTCTTTTCTTGGGTCTCAAAGGGTTTGAACAGGAGAGGTTCCTGCTCTCTTTAAATGCAGTGACCACCTCCGTCAGCCCTAAAAGCTGGGAGGGGAGGGGAGTGAGAGTTTCAGGGATCTGAGCAATGCCATTGCTATCACCAAGCTGAAAATAACCTCTGACAAAAGCCTGGCATTTTGTTCCCTTAAGTCTGCTTGTGAGTAGGTGGACAACAATGCAGCCCCTCAGATTACACCTAAAGGACATTCCTGACTGCAGCCTAACAGATCAGAAATAAAGATTAAAGTTTTATACTTGCTCTACTGCATTGCTTAAATGTGAATCACAAAATAACAGTCCCTGAAATGATGGTCTAGTTATTAATGGTCACATTGCCAAAAATAATCTACCAAAATAATTTTTAAAAATAAAAATCAATCAAAACTTTGTAGCACCCCCAGGAAAACAACAGTTTTAAACTAAATATCATTTCATTCTTCAGTTCACAGTTTGAGAGGTACAACTGGTTAGTTGTCTAGGATACAGAGAATTATGCTTTTACCTCAAATCTTCCTCTTTTTACTGTTTTTAGGCATTAAAGTGGGTAGCTAATATGTATATTTAGCCTGTGTAATTATTGCAACTGTGTTTGCCATGCCTGACTGAGCCCCTTGGAAATGGATGAGGCTGCAGATGTGCTACAGATGTGAGCAGTAAAGTATGAAGCACTTTTTTACAGGGCTTTATTTATTTATCTATATATCTATATTTATCTATATCTTTATTTATTTATTTATATAAACCAGTGGAAGGAATTAAAAAACCCTGCCCCGAGAGCTGGAACACGACTCAAAACCAAAGCCAGCCTGGGGATCAGAGGGACTCCCCCAAAGCACATCAGGTACTCAGGGCACGTTCCAGGGGAGGTGAGGCAAAGTGGGAAGAGCAGGGAGCTGGGCTGTCAGAGACAAATGCAGGTCTGCTGGGGCAGAGAAAGCAGCAGGTTTTCAGCCTGCAAAACCAGCACACAGGAATAAAAGTGCTTGTGAAAAAGCAACTGCAGGGTGTCAGGAGCCAAGGGACACTGGACAGAAAGTCAGAAAATATGCTCAGCTTTCCAAAATATGCTCAGCTTTCTCAGCACCATGTGTGAGACCATTTCACCAAGCCTAATTACTGTAGTTTCTTAGACTGTCAGCTATGGTGCTCAAAAATGAAAGGGCTGTAGTTTGTTTCCACTGAGCAATGTAAGTTTCTAAAACCTTTGCATTTGTATTTCCAGAACGAAACTGATAGCAGGTGTAAGGAAGACCAGTTATCTCTTTGGAAAAGAAAAATCTACTCAATGCTCTATTGAGAATTCTTCCCTCCTCCAGCTTTTATTCCTCTTTTCCCTTCATTTATGAATATTTCAATAATGATCCTGTGCTGTTAGGTGTATTTTGTATTAGAACTTTGCTTAGAACTTTACTTAGAACTATTAAAGAGCAGATGAGTTTGTTTTACTGTGGTAGCTGTTTTAATTAAATTTTTTTTGTGCATTCCAAGCCTGAATCTTGGGCTCTGCTACCATTTCTCCTATCCCAGGTTGGTCCACCAGGCACATTTCACCTGGGAAGGCAGATACATTGTATTTTTATTTAATTTGTTATCTATTAGTTGTTATCTGAGTGTGAACTGTATGAGGAGTCTTCATTTTTCTTCCTTCAGTATATATGAGACACTACTGCCCATATTTAAATTCAAGTGGTTTGATTGAATCTGTTTGAAACTTCTGTGACATTTGGACATGTTCCTGAATGCTCCAGGGTGATATCTTACCTCCTAACTGTTTTGTTCTAACTTGTTTTTAGGAGTTGTAATATCTACTAATAACAGTTCAGAAGTTACATTGAGTTACTTAATTCACTTTTTCACAAAATACCTTTTCTTTTCCCCCCTTCCTTCAGAACACAGCAACCCCTGCCTGACAGAAAAAAGAATGAAGAGATGCCAGTGAATATGCAATGTATAACTTAGGTAATCTAATCTGATCAAACAGAAAAAGTAGTGTAGAGTTTTATGTAAGTTTAATCTGAACAAATTGATTTAAAAATACAGTATAAATAATTCTTAACTTATATAAAAATTGATTAAGAAGATTTGAGGGGTTTTTTGTGCTTCTTACTAACTTTACAAAAGAGCATTATTAAACACAGAAGCAAAACATTTTAACTATGGCCTTTTTGCTAAGACATAAAATATTTACACACTCACAGTACTTTTTTTTTTGGTGCAAAATATGTACTGACTGACAGACTGTACCTTTCTGTACAAAGTCAATTTCAGCTTACTTTGCATAGAAGAAATCAACACACACTCACAAAAAAAACCCCACTAGATACATAACTTTGTTGTTAAAATACTTCAGGTAAGCCTTTTGGAAAAATTCATTAGGCATTAACTTTCTCCTTAAGAGTCAGTTTTATTTTCTAAAGCATCAATTAAGGCTATTGCAGCATGAGGTCTTGGCAATACATGTCCAAACCATTGTCCATCATACAATGCCAGACGTGTGCAGTGTGTTACCAGTAATTTTGCCTGCTAACACAGTCAGCAATTCCCTATCCCAAAATTAGTCTTCTGAAACTTCAAGTTTTCGTTGAGGAATATATAGAGCTCCTTGAGAGGTTCTCTGGGTACCATCTGAGTTTGCAGATAGTGAAGGTTCTGTGTTTGGCCCTCCTGGTGTGCGGAAGAAGTTTTCTGTAACTGCCTGAGGCTCCTGAGTTTCCTTTGGAGCAGAAGACTGAAGAGAAAAGAGGAAGTTACTTTAATTTATGGGGGAATAAAAAGTAAACTCTACTTC
This sequence comes from Dicaeum eximium, assembly GCA_013396995.1. Taxonomy (NCBI): domain Eukaryota; kingdom Metazoa; phylum Chordata; class Aves; order Passeriformes; family Dicaeidae; genus Dicaeum; species Dicaeum eximium. The sequence goes on along the minus strand of VWZP01010893.1, from coordinate 17,874 downwards.
TATGTTTCTGCAGGATGTTAGCAAACTATTTTTTTTCCCTGCAATTTAAAAACGGAACTTTTTACTGAGAAGGATATACATGCATTCTTTGATATATATAAAAATATATAAAATATGGTTCTTTTTTAACACAAACAGATATTAGGCAATACAGTATTACATAAAATATACAGAGAAATTTCCCGTGGAAAAAAAAATTAAAATCCTGTACAGTCCTATCCTATTAAAAGAAAAGCTATTATTAAAACACAAGAACTTGAGGATAGATTAGGGAAGTAACAAGAAGGAAAGATAAAGTAACAAAGGGACAATTTGTTAATTAGCACGATCTCAGATCTATGTAAAATCCTCCCTCTAAAACAGTTGTCTCTTCACATCTTGTCATCTTCCAGCTGGCTCCACTTCCACCACAAATAAGTCACTTATCTTCCTTGCTAACCTCTCATTTCTACTGTACTTAGGCTGGCCTTCACTGCTAGCTCTTTTTGGGCAGTGCTGATTTCTAAAGATCAAAAAGAAATGTTTATTTATAATTTTTACCTGCTGGAAGAAAATTACTGCACTGCACTTCCCACTCAACCCACCATGGTGGAGTTGCAATATATTTAACTTACCTTCCCTTCTTGCACATTTGTGCTCCCTGAGCTGTGGCTGATATTTTCTGATTGGGAAGAGACTGGCACGTGCTGAAGAATGGGATTTGCAGGAACTTGCACACCAGCAGGTATTAGACCTATGTGTTGCAGCATAAAGTTCAGAGCTGAAGAACTTGGATTTGGGGCAGAACTGGTACTGCTCGAATTGAGGCAGGAGTTGCTCAGTACAGGTGCAGCAGCTATGGAATTTGGTGACAGCATTATGTTCAAGGGTGTTATATGAAAAGCAGGAATATTGACTGTTTTCAGTTCTGAGGCTGGCATTGGAATGACACCTGGAACAGAAGCATCAAGTGTTGAAAGAAATTAGGACAAACTGGCCCTGGCCCCCTGGAGCCAGCCCCCCGTGCCTGTTGCCCTGGACACTCACCAGTGATGGGAGAGCTGTAGGCTGTGTGCTGCAGAGAACACACCCCAGCCTTCTCTTTATTGGAGCACTCTGCCTTGTTGCTGTGGGTGCAGTGAGTCAGAGGAATAAGATAACCAGACGGAAAAAAAGTCTGAGAAGGAAAGAGCACACCTTTAGCCCAAACATATAATAAACAAACCCCAAATATTTTCTCCAAAACTGCAACCCTCCCTTGCCTTGCTCTTATTCTTTATCCTCCCTGTCCCCAGGATGCCATATCTCATGCCTGTACTACTTTCTGTCTGGAATGAGACAACAGACTCAAGGACATGCTCTTTCAATTAAAACCATACAGAAGTCAGCTGGCTCCATTTCCAGCTGATATTCTTGGTAGGGAACTGGAAATCCACATGGGATTAACACAGTGCAATTTGACCAGATGGAAAAGAAACCCTGATACTGAATACTATTTTTCCAGAAGAAACTGGACCCAGTAAATCATCACATCACCTCATTCTTGGATTGTGTTTTTCATAAAACAAATATTTGAGGACAAAACTTTAGCATTTACACATTCTGCTTTTGTCAGCAGAACTGTTCTTTACTCAGGTTCTCTCCACAGCAATCAGTCTTAACTGCAGAATACTGAATTTTACTGATGAAGAGAGTTTAATGTGATTCTGTTTCAAAGTATTTGACAGTAAGTAATGCAAACAAAGGACTGGGGAGGTAGGGGATCTCAATATTGCCCTCAGCTTCTTGGTGTGACCTTCATTCCAATGGAAGCCTGAAAGCCTCTTTATATCCTCTTATTTGTGTACTCAGTGCAGAAACAGAAATGCTACATTCCTACAAAATAAGGTTTTAAAAGCAGACTAAAATGAATTCAGCCAAAGACAACCTATGTAGGTAAAGTTCATTGTAGTTATGTTTCTTTTTAAAGGACTCCAATTAGTGTTTTCCCAGGAAATGGCAAGTCAAATCTTACCTCAGGAGCAGGAATGGCAAATGCCACAGGTATGTCTTGTTTTGTTTTGATTTTATCTTCATCTTCTGAAATATTTTCTTTTGTACATTGGTCACAGCAACTTGCCATGTTTTGATCTACTGTTTTGGTTTCATTCTGTCTCTCTTCCTGTATGTTGTCCATTTCATGATTAATTTGTGAGTTATTGGAAGGTGGTTTTTCATTCTTAGTGGATTCTCCCTTTGAAAAAAGTACATACAAAAAGAAAGGCAAGTGTTGTAAGGCTTAATGATCTCAAATAGAGCCCTACAATGATATTTATTTATACGTTCTTAAAAATTGGAAATTCCCAAGTTTGTGCTATAAAAATTTCTGGTCACTAGGATAGCCAGGTTCATGTTACCACCTCTTGTTTCTTCCCAGCTGGAGGATGTTGGAGCATGTGCTGTCATACACCCATAACATATGATGACTGTTTTGGCAAGCAAAATTTACAGCAGATTTATAATTTACAGAGATGCTAAAACAATCAGCAACTGAGGAGTAGAAAGCAATCTAGCCCCAATCTCTTCATATACATCAAGTTTATCTGAACCTCTTATTTTCTTCATGTGCTGTTCTATTATGCCTACAACAACCCAACACTGTGTGGAAATATTTAGAAGGTATCAGGATTTTGGGACATTCCCTGTCCAGTGACTTTTATACATCCACTTTCCCTTCTAACACCTCTAAAGCCAAGAGTGGATGCCAGCAAGTTTACAGAATCCTAGAATTCAAGGGACCTTGAAGATCATTTGCTTCCAACCTCACTCTCAACCTGACCTACTTTAGAATCATGTATAAATGAGTAAGTTTTGACATAGTGTTTTGTGATTTGTTTTATTTTCACTATACCTGTACACTTTGTCTTCTTAGATATAAACCCCAGGCCCCCAAACATCAGCAGGCACAGCAAATGAACATCATCTCTTCAAGCCTGATGTTATTTAAAATGCCTACACTCACTGGCAGGCTCCCACATCACTTTGAAAATGAGTAGGTGGCAACATAACTAAACCATAAAATGGCATTTTAAAACTAATTTAACTTACCAAAGAAGTATCAAGGCTTTCCTCATCACTTTTACGCCTCTTAATTAAATTATTCTCTGGTAATGCTTGTGATCTTTTAAGGCACCGCTGAGATGAAGTTTCAGATTTAATTTCAGGTCTTTCTTCAGCTGCCAAGGATTTTGTAGGCTCATCTGGACCTCTCTGAGTGTCCCCTTCCTCAGTGGCTATTTTATTTAATGCTTTTGAATTATTACTCTTCATTCCAGTTACATTAGCACATGGCAGAGGATGCAACATGAAGCCTGGGCTGTAGGTTGTCACCGTGTGGGCTTGGGAAGGGTGCAGATAGATTGCATATGAAACCCCAGACTGAGGATGAGGTAGGATGACTGGTGACACGGAGCTGTGGCTTGCAGGGCACGCCCCAAGGGGCTGGCTCAGAGCTGGCTGCTGAGAGGATTCAGGCTTGGGGACAGCCTCAGGCGAGGACAGGGCACATTTCATTTGCATCTCTTCTGCTGTCCTTCAGCAAAAAAAACAAACAAAAAAAATCCCAAATGTGGTTTAATTCCTTCATGCAGAAATGAATGTTCTGACAAATTATCTTCTGTAATACAAAGACTTAACATGAACTTGTACTTCTCGATCCACTAAAGAGAAAATAAATGAAAAACTAGCCTGCAGTACTCAGGGTTACTGGTTTTTGCAGGTTATTGCCTCACTCAAACTGAGCATAACTTTAACTTGTTCTCACCTTTAAACTCGTGCAAACTTACTTGGATTGTCCTTCCAGCTGATGTTTAGTGATTGCTGGAAACTGAGCTATTGTATTTGGGAAAACTGGTAAACTTTGATAAGTACCTGGTTGGAGGAGAAGAACAACAAATCAGAACTGTAAGAACATCAAATTTAGAAGTTAAAATTTAACTTTAACTTGAGGATACTGCATTATGTAATGTAACATATACATTTAATAAGACAACTTATCCTCAAACTCAGCCCAGATTTGATTTGATCAACTGCAAGTCGGCTTACATCAAATAAATTTTAAAGGCCCCAGAGAGGATCTCTAGCAAGAGCATGAACATTGACAGGTAATTTTCTGGCCATGTTTTGGAATACAGAATTGCTTAGATAGTATGATCCAAAGGAGAGTTTCTACAACAAAGCAGCTTCAGAGAAGACCCAATATTCAGTGATTCTAGACAAACAGAAGTTTTGTAGTAATTTCTATATTTTTGACAGTTCTTAAGATGTATTTTTTGAATGGAGGCACCACCCATGCATCTCCATGTCCTGTGAGAAGAGGGCAAGCCCAAATATTTAATGCAAGACTACATCTGACTTAAAAACAAAGAAAAAGAAGTTTCTAAAAGAAAAGTTAGGAAAAGATACATACTGGCATTTATTTTAACTGGGCTGTTTGGAGCAGACTGGATCTTCCTTCTGTCGTTCTCTATACTCTTAACTAATTTTATTAGAGATGAATGCCGAGTGAAATTTTGCTTTCCTTTTGAAGGAAAAAGGGCTTTTGAGCACTGCTCTTTGGACGGGATGGATCCTGAAATGGGTGGGGAACAGGTTGTAGAAGTAGCTTTTGTATCTGAAAAACAGAAAAAAAAGAAGAAAATACGTATCTAATGCAGATTCAGTAATTAAAAGCAGTTATTTGAGCCTGGCTTATAATTCTTGAAGTACTAGCAGCAGCAAACGTGGAAATCCAAGAATCTCAGTAGGTGAACATCCACTGTGTGCAAATAGATACTGATTGCTGTGCTGTTAAGGACAGCAATGTGACTAGTAAAACATTTTCTGCTTAGTTATTCTGTCTTTTGGTCAAAAAATTCTAGTAGAGAAAACAAAAGAACAATCACTATCATCAGGAGAACAAAAGGAAATGACACATACACCTACCCTGAGTATTTGGCAAGACCTCAGGTCCTGTCCACTTGAATGCTGGTTTTCTACCTCTCTCCTCTGTAACATGAACTTTTTTGATAAGCTTAAGGCTGCTGAGAACATTTGCTATGTCATAAAGTCTTCTAATTTTGGCTGAAATAAAAGAAGTAAATGTAAAGTACAGCAATTGCAATTAACAAGTCAGCATGTATCAGATAAAAAAATGTTGTAACACCCTTTGAGCAGCTAAAAGGAAAAAGCTTTTTAAAAATTGTAAGAGCAATTTTGTGGAACTGATATTTATACAATGAAATAACATTATGATACAAAGTTTACATGTAACACAGAATTACATAGATACCGATCTAGAAGACAGTGCAAAGTTTATTATGCTAAATATGGAAAAAAGAACATTTTCAAAACAATTTCATTTCTGTGCAATGATCAAACCTACACAAATCCAGTAGTAAATAGAAGTAGATTAAAAGGCAGGTACACACCCAATGGCAAACGTGGGAACTGGAGGGAAGAGAGACACTAAAATCCAACAGGATAATCATCCTGCATGTCTTCCCTGTCTCTAGGTTGAGCTATTAGGTGAAAAGTTTCAGGTAGAAGTCAAACTACGAGTGAGTTCTAGAGCTAGGGGAACATGCTTAGGTCATGGAATTTTTGGATTCATAACCAAGAATGTGGTAAAACATGGGATTGATACTTAAAATACAGGTACATAGATGGAACACCCTGAAAATGCTTTTATTGTGAGACAGGTTCCTCTTATAGAAGAATAAAAGCAAGCAAAAAACCCTACTGAGTAGCCACCCATTCTCTCTATGTTGCTGTGAGGCAGTGGAAAGGAAATCATGGACTCAAAACCTGCAAGGATCAGTATTTGCACAGACACAATTCCACAAAGAAAACCAAAACAAGAATAACCCAAACAAGCAAAGGAATCTGAGATTTAAGGAAGAGTCTAAATTTCAATGAAATCCAACATATCTCTCAAAAGCAGTACATTTTAATTATTATATGTCTACTGACCTAGAAATACCATTTCATTTGAATGGAGAGCAAGGGGAGGAAGTGTACAGGGAACTGAGAAGGGTAAAAGAATGAAGAAATAATTGGCAGTTAAAACAAAGGGTTTCACTTCCTCTGACATGCAAGTTGGTCACAGGACTTTTACAGAATTTCTTTAGATTTCTACCAAGTTAGTTATGTGGTCAGAACACAGATTTTGCATGATTCTGGGGCATCTTTGCTGAAATGATGCTGAAAACTTTGACAGGCTGCATGAGGAAAGAGAAATTGTTACCAATATGGAGTCTTGCGACATTACTACATGGGGGAGAATTTAATGGACTTTTCCTCTCAGGTGGGCACTATGTATCAATAGCCATACAAAATTTATAAACTGCAGAAGGTGTTTAGTGTGTTTTCAGAGGCTCAAATAAATATTTGTGCCATGAAAAATAAGACAGCATTTTTCATTTTATGAAGTAGTACTGGGATAATTCGTTTAGCTTACACTTTCTGTTGTACTTACTTTTAAACTTGCTTTTATCTAAGTCTTCTAACTGATCTTCTCCAATCAGGATTTTAGCAGCAACTTCAAGGCTCACTATTTGAGGTGTTGATACAAGAAACAGCATCACAAATTTCTGACTCATCACTCGTAAGGACTTGTATTTCCTGCCATTCACTGAGGCTGCAGCAGACAGGAGAAAGGATTAAAGTATTCAGTAACACACCAGCTATAAACATAAAACACTGAAGAAATTTGTCAGTAATAATAATTGTAAGAATAAGACAGAGACTAGGCAGAGCCAATGCTGACTCTAGAATCATGTTTCTACATGACAGGAAACAGATGACTGGGTAGATACCAAGTCTAACTACAAAGAAGAGAGGGTAATGTAACCCACATATACATTTCCCATTGTCTGACAACTTGTACCCTTAAAGATGCATACCCCTTAATCAAAATTTCTTCCACAAATCAAAGCTAAATTAATAAAACAAATTGAGTAATTTATACTTCAAGTTTCTATAATATTCAGTAGTAACTTCTGGTTTCTATAACAATTCAATGGTAATGGCAATTGGATTATATGTTGGCGTATGATAGTTTCACCTGATGTAGAAACAAATTACAAGAACTGAACGAGTAAGACAAGTGAAAGAGTGCAGAGCACTTTTTCTCACCACAAACAGTTGTGGTGCCTTTGAGGCAGCATCACCTCAGAAAAAAAAAGGAAGGCTAATAAATGTTTTTTTCCAAGTACATAGAAATGTATCATTTTAAGTACTTATTATTCTTGGCATTATAGAGAATTATTACCAGCACGAAATTCCACTCCTGGGAGCTCGACAAAAGACATTTCTGACTGCTCACTTGAGCCAAAAGAACTTGCCATTTCTTCATTTCTTTCATCGTCGGGATCAAATTCATGTTCATACTCTCTTTTCTTGATCATCTGGATTTGCTGTATGTATTTGTTCTCTTCTCCCACCTTTTTCAGGGCCTGCAGGGTCTGGGGGAGATTGTGGCGCCCGTGCCAGACGTATCTGTTCCTGGCCAGGCGGCTCACCATGTGCAGACTCTCCAGCACGTTCACAATGTCATAGATGCGCCGGCGCTCTACGTCTGCAGAGGGAAAGGTGAACCTGACATCTCTGCTACATAAAATATGTGCACTCATGCATTACCTGCAGCACAGATTCTTGCCCTTCCTCTTAATATACTTCTAAATCTTTTTCGCCAATTCCATAGCACAAACTGAAAATAGCCCTCCTAGGTCCTGCCAGCAAGGAAAACAAATCTTGCTTCATATATGGAAGGACTTGCTGTTCCAGAGTTATACTTGGTTTTCAGCATTCCTTAAGAAATAAAACTTACTGTTGCCAAAAGAGCCATTACATGGGTTTCAACCCAGCTTTAGAAAAAACAAGAGCATTTTTAATTATTCACTGCATTGATTTTAGATGGGGTCCTTAAATAACCTTGGAAACTCATGGCAGGAAACTGTTTTATAACTTCTTTTTACTTGTTGTTTTATTAGCACACTCTTCTTTTCTCTTCGTCTGATAAATTCTTGGTTTTGACCAGACATTTCCTAAACGATATGTCCTTTTGTACAAAGTAAAAAAAAATGTAAATCATACAGCTCTAAAATTTTAAAACTATTATTCATACATAAGCTGTAGAATAGTGTAACTCCATAACCTTTTAATTTAAAAAAGCTTCAGCTTGACGTTAGAAATGCGGACTCTGCAGAAATCATTGATGCAACATAAAAAATAGTGATATAAAATGAGAAAGTTAAGTTATCATCAAGAACAGAAAGTAGTTTCTTGCTTTGATGTCATGATTGGACAGGAAGCTGTGGGCTCAGTTTGAGAAATGCTAGTTCCTGCTGCAAAAATCTAACTCCTAATCTTGGGTATCATCTCTGAATCCAAAAAACTGCAACTGGTTATTTGTGGTATCAGCAATAATTTAGGTGTTTAATATGAAACAGAATTCACAGCTTCTTAGCTCAGTTCACTGAGGAAACATCAACATTTTAAAATAATTGCTCTAGGAATGAAGCATTTAAAACTGGGTTTAAATAAATTTGAGAACAGAGTAAGCATCCAAAATTGTATGGAGCAAAAATGTACTAACAAAAATGGCAGGTTAGTGGCAAATCTGCACGAAGAAATATTTCATAGGACGAACACCAACTTACGTAGCTCTTCAGTGACTTCATCAAGGCAAATGTAACTTTTCTGTGTAGGGCTGGGGTAATCAGGATATCGAGCTAAGAATTTATGACACAGTAATCCAAGACTTTTCTCTTTGCGACTTGGCTGAGATTTTTCATATTCATCCCCCAATAAGTGCTCCTACATGGGAATAAGGAAAAGAGATTGTGAGGTTTTTGACAATATGTAAGCACAGATATTTAATAGATTGGTAGTGAGCACTGTCAAAGGGCCAGTGTTCTCCCTTTGTCCTCAGCGGCTGTGAAATAAAACCATAACATTACCTGTTGCATGTAGCTAGTCAATATCCTTACTTTGATTTGGTAAATGCTCCAAAACCAAAACTAAAAAAAAACATATGTGCTATGCCAATGTATAATTTTTATACTGAAAAACAGCCTTCAGCTAATGAAAAAAAAAAAGAAAAGAAAAAATAAATACAGACAACTTTAGAACATACCTGCAAACAGTGTTTTGTCTGTAGGACCTCACTTGAACTGTCTGACAGTTGCCTTCTCTGTTCTCTGCTCCTAATCTCAGGACTGGCTGCACTAATCAGCATTTTCAGGTTGGAAGTAGGTGTCCATGGATCTGCTGGAGGGGTTTCCTTTGGTTTTGGGGGTGTGGTTAGAGGCTGACAGTCAGGCTGTCTCTCTGTCAGTACCAACTGTGAGGTAGCCGCTTGTTTCAAAGGGGTTTTCAGTACATTTTTGCATGGCTCAGAATGCTCATTTTCCTACATATCAAGAAAAAGAATAATGGTGTTATTAAAACCCAGGTGCACCATGATCCATTTATCAATAACAGTCAAAAGGGAATAGAGATCCATTGCATTTTTTGAGCAGCTCTGAGTCAAGCTCCAGTCCTACTCTGAACCAATGAGTCCCTTCCATGAAACTGTTTCTGTGCCTGTAGCTTAAGGCTGGGGTCCTGTGGCATTTATTCCTCGGGTAATTTTTCTTTTCCTTCCTCTGAGGCAAATACAATCAGAACGTACGTTAATGCATAGCAGAGAGCCATAAGTAATGGCTGAAACATGTCATGACCCGGGAGCGGGTGTGATGTTGCTTATAAATTCTTGTTGGGCCAAACAGACACCAGTCTACATATCAGGGAACTCTTACCCTGTATCATATAATCGCCTTAACTCCGGCGACCAGCCGGTATTTCGTAGTCATAGAAGTGCTGGCTAACGAGCTCTTAACTTTTACAGTGAACTTTAACAAGCTCCCACTCTCTCGACAAACGTCGGAGCGGAGGTGGAATGTGTTCGCGGGGCTTGCCGAGATAGAACATGAGAGGAGAGGATAAAGACGGGAAGGGATGCCCGGGCGGGCTGGATCAGGGACCGATCCATTTCCTTGTAGTTTCCCTCGTATTCCCCCCTTTACTTTTCGCGCCGCGTCTCCGCGCATGCGCGGTCGGCCCCTCTGAGCCCTCCAAGAAACGGGTCTGGGGTCTGTGATGGTCCTGGAGCCCCTTTCGGTGAGGTGCCCGGAGCTCCAGCCAGGCTGGAGAGCCTGGAATTGTGAGGGGAGCGGGCTCGGCCCAGCGCTGCCCCACCTCCGCGGGACTCTCTTCCAACCGCAACTTCCCTGTCACAGCACCACAGAATGTCCGAGACAAACATGCTTTAAACATCATTATACCCGCTCCTCCACACACCTTCCATCAAGGGAAAAAAACATAGAGGAAAGGAGAGCCAAGAAAAAGAAAAAGTGTTCTTTACGGACTCCGTGGATAAAGGTTGTGAGAAACGAAGTTTCAGGAACTTTTGCTGAGGAGAGAAATTAAAGCGAAGGTAAAACACGCTCGGTTTCTGCCATCCCGCGGTTTCTACGCGCGATCGTTCCGATCGAAGCGGTTTCACGCCCAGCGGGGCTGAGCGCGGGCAGCAGGGCTGTCACCGCCCCGCGGGAAGCGCAGCCCCGGGACTCGGCTGCTCTCGCTCACTGGAGGAATTACCTTGTCGCCGGCCCCCATCTCCCCGCCCGCCGGCCGCATTCTCCCGCCGCCTCAGGAGGCGACACCCGCCGCTCCCGCCGCGCCGCTCCGCATCGCAGGTCCCGCCGGCACTGCAGGGCGGGAGGCACTGAATGGGGGGCCCCGTGACGAGCCGGGTCCCGCTGCTCTCCGTGGCCGCCGGGCTCGTCCCGCCGCCTCCCGGCCCCGCCGTCATGGCCCCCAGATAGCGGCCCGGCCTCACCGACCGCCCGCAGGTAACCGGGGAGCGCGGCCGGGCCTGGCGCGGGAGGGGGCCGGTCGGTGGCGCGGCGGCCGCTGGTGCCCCTCAGGGGC
>VWZP01010891.1:0-14537 GCA_013396995.1 Dicaeum eximium | reverse complement strand
TATGGAAAACTTCTCCACAAGAGAAAAGAAAACAGTTGTCTTGTGGCTCTCAGTGTCCTCACAGCAACCTGCCTGGGGAAACTTGCTTTGTGAGGTTCTTCCCATCTCCACAGCCTTCCCAGAGCTGTGTTTATGGGCCATGTCAACCTTGGTGTTACTGTTTTAAAGATGAGCTGTACAAAAGAGCAAAGGTTCTCATTATCTTCTCAAAAGATCGTCCCAGACAAGAGGTCTTCTCTTCTGGGGGCACAGGACCTCATCCTCTCTCCTCTCTTCAAGCTCCTCATGGGATCACAGCTACTGCATTAACTGCTTACTTCAACTTGGAGACTGCTTTGCTCAAATCTGAACTTTTCATCTCCCCAGTAGTCTCATGCATTACAATTTAAAAAAGAGTCTTTTTCCATAACTCACAAAAGATTTTCAAACATCTCCTCATCCTTCCCATCTGGGGCTTGACTTCTTCCTCACTGACTTTGATGTCTCATGTCGCTTCTTGACATTGGCAGAGCTAAAATTACTTTTTTACAATTGTCGTTTGCCTTCGCCAAAGCGAGGCTTTTAATTAAACACGGATGGGCGGCCTCATCCAAACATTGCCTCTGAACAGCCTGGGTTAAACGATCTAAAAAAGTACCATAGGATTCAGTTTCTCTTTGTTGAATTAGAGAATGAGCATTCTCATGAGTTCCCGCAGGCTGGGCAGCCCTTTTAATATCTCCGAGCACAGCCCTGGGCAAAGCCTCCGCCTGCTCTCGGCTCTGTCATTTGGAGCATCGCCAGCTGATTCACCAACTGTAAGTTGAGCATCTGGACCCCCAGCATAACTCTTAACCAATCTGTTAAGATGCTTTTGCCATTCTAAATCCCATGAAATATACTGTGAGTTCGTTAAAATCATAGAGGAAATGTTCTTACAATCTGACGGTGTCAGTTCATTCGAGTCAAATATACTTTTCACCACATTGTTAAAATTCAGGGAACTCAAGCCACTGTCTTTAACAGCCTTTCTTAACTCTTTAATATCACAATGCAAGATGGGCTCCCATCTCAGGTTACTATTTTTCCTTTTACACCTGACTAGCATTGCAAGAAATTCTCCACAAGGCAAAGTAGAGTCTTTATCTTTCCTGACTTTACGTCTTATCTCAGCCCAATCAGCCAATCTTTTTGAATTATTTTCTGAATCAAAACCAGGTAAACAAAACTCCCTTTCTGTTTTCACAGGACCAGCACATAAAAGGTTCATTTCTTCTTCTGAAGACTCACTGGAACTGCTAGTATCACTGTTCTCCTCCTCCCCCATGGCCTTGTAAATCAAAGACCGTCTCAGAGGAATTTCCCAGAACCTATTTGGTTTGTAATGTTAACAGAAAAATCCTCCTAAGCAGAGACACCAGTGCTGAGAATTTTTTCCCTCTTTTTCTCCCCTCCACTTTTTTCACAGCCAATGGTTTCACATTCCAGGGGGGCAGAGGAGGCAGCTGAACATGGCTCGGAAAATGGAGAAAGCCAGGAAGCACACTGTGGTGGCAGTGGTGGAGGTGTCACAGCCCCAGTCTGAGTTTCAGGGTCCCAAATCACAGCAGAAGTTGAGGGAAGCTCTGGGGGCCCAGCCTGAGTGTCGGGGGGAGGTGTGGACGGAGCTGAGGAAACAAAGGGTTTAGAAGACTGTTTAAACACATCAATCATTGCACGACACGCTGGGAGCAACTTAGCAGCTGTTTGATCTCTGTTTATGGTAAAAGCATTGTATAGTTTCAGTCCTAAAAGTTCCCAGAGAGAGAGTGAAAACACAGAAGCTTCATCTGCAGCTAGGAAATGCTTCTGAATGCATAACAGTAAGTCTTTTAACTCAGTTTTTGAAACATTACAGGAATTAGATTTGACCAGATATTTAAGGTTTTTATAAACATTTTCAGGATTTCTGGACATTTTTTGTCCTATCATGTTTTCTGAGGCTTACCTGGTGTTATACACAGGAGGCAAGTAAAGTCAGATCTCCGTCCTGATTGAGCCAGCAACAAGGGTAGAAATCCAACTGCTCGCTTCCTACAAGAGCTAAAAATCACAGGATCTTGGTTCTTTCAGCAACATTTTAAAAATTACCTCAGGGCTTTCGGACAAGTCGGACAGTTATCTGCCAAGTTATCTGCTTCCTCACATGAAGCACCAATTTGTCAGATTTGGCCCTTTTCTGATCCAGAGAAGGGGCAACTAAGAGGTGTTTTAAAAACCTTTTATTCCATTTTTAGTCTCAGATGAAGGGTGAGACAATTCAGATGTAACATCCACACTATCACAATCAGAAGCCAACTATTTCCGAATGACAAAACGCTATAAGCGTTTCTTGGCCTATCAGCTTTTTTCCACACCATGCTGTAGATGCCTTAAAGCCAATCATCTAAAACTACCCCTTGTGGGTCCTGTTACAATGCATCTTTCAATTCTATTTCTCCAAAATATCTAGTCTTATTTGCAAGGCCATCCTTTGAAACTTTTTTCTAGCTCCATTTCTCTCTCAACAATATCCATCCTGTTGCATGGCATTTCTAAGTCAGCATTTCTTATCTCAAGGTTTGCATACAGATGCATACTGTATGGGCCTTCTGTCAGGCCTTAAGAACTCTCCGCAAATTCACATCCCACAAGGGACAGCTCCTTGTTCCTAAGAACCCCCCAATACACTCTGCTGGCTCAGGGGCATCTCCAGCAGGTCCCCCCATTTGGTGCTGGTGCTGGGCTTGTTCCTGTCAAGGGGCAGGACCTGCATTTGCCTTGGTTGATCTTCAGATGTTTTTCCCTGTCCAACTCTCTCATCTATCAAGGCCACTCTGACTGGAGAATTGGCCACTCTCAGTTCTGTATCTTGAAATGGACTCAGAGCAATGGAACAATGTAATGGAATGAGAGCAGTGGTTGTTTTTTCAGTGACTCTTGATAACTAAGAGAAAAACAGCAGCAACTGAAGCTGTGTGAGTGCAGGTACCTGGTACAAGAATTGAATAAAATAAACAATCAGCTGAAATAGTTGTTGGACAGCAGATGAGGGCCAGGAGGAAGACTGAACATGAGCTATTAAAAGACCACATGCAAGAGAGTGTGCAAAAATTTGCCAGTGCTCAGGAATTTTTAAGGAGTCCACTGCAGCCCTGTTACAACCCATCACTTGTTTGTCAGCTCTATTCTACTACTGGGAGTAAATTTTTTTAAAAAATCTTGTGGGCAGCACTTGATGACAACATGAACCAACCCATCCACCCCCATCCAGACTAGATACACCAAACAACCAAAATGGGGAGAACACATTTTTCACCAGAATTATGTAGAAAATACAGAGGAACACTTTTGGAGGACATTTTATCAAAGAATAAATCATTCTGCATTCCAACAGATGCTGAAGGTAACAACATGGTTAACAGACTGTAGGTTGCGAATCTTGATTGCTTTTTGCTAATGTTCCTCTTGTCGGAGTAAATTATTTTTGTTTTCTGGAATTGTGATGATGTGGCAGCAGTATAAAGCTTTTCTGGTGATAATACTGATGACATAGGAGAAAGTGACATGGAACCATGCAGCAAAATCAGAGCTAGGGAAACAAAATCAAGAAGCTTCCTAGAGGATGCTTTCAGATTTTTGTTTTACAGTATTTCCACTTTTTGTTAATTTTGAGCCATCATTGAGGATTCATCAATGCCAGTGGAAACAGAAGCATGATCCATAGGGAAATTTAGATGCAACTTCAGTAAGATCTCAGGAGTGTTGTTCAATTCTGAATCCACAGATGTATTAAAAAGTTAAGCCATGTTTGAAGAGATTATTTACCATCTACATTACAGTATTAAGGTTATATATTTCACTTTATCAACATATTATCAGCACCATGTTATCACCATATTATTCAGTCACCCAGTTTGACTTGATCCTTTGGGAAATTTTACAATTCTGTGAGGTTTTCTTTAGTCTAAGGAATTTTCTGTTATCATCAACATTCACCAAGCTGTCCACCAAATCAATAATAAATATACTGCGGAATGTCAGGCCTGATGTTGTTACCCAGGGCAGCCACTACTAACTGCTTTCCACTCTCAGAAAATTTATCTGCAGTTTCCAGGAAAGTGTGTCTTTTCCAGCAAGTCGCCTGCCTGCTATGGCATATTGAGATAACTCAATGCAAGTCGCATAATTACATCATGTAACTTCATATCATTTGATATGGCTGAGGCAACCTAACATAAAATATTGCAGTATAAAGCAACAGCTGGAAAATTTAAACATTGCTTTTTTTTACCCAAAAGGAATAGGAGGAAAAAACCCAAAACAAAACAAAAATATTTATTTTTTCAACTCTAGCCTTTGAAGGAAAGGAAAAAAAAAAAAAGTATAGCTTGTCTAAAGTATTGATTTTTATGTATGTAACTAACACTGAACTGACACTTCACTGACTTCACTGAACTGAACTAACACTGACTAACACGTCACTAAAACCTGAATCTAGAAGCTTCTTGGGAAATGGGCGGTTGTCATGATCAGAGCCAGACCTCAGAAAACTGTCAGGGCTGCATTTTAAAAGAGTAAATGTGCACTGCTACATTAGATTAAACCTGTATATGTGCTGCTCCATCTATGTACAAGGCATTCTGATATTTGTGGAATTCCTTGTGCCATTAATTTCCTAGGACATGAGTTAAAATAGATTACAGTGCTAAAGAAACAGACCATTTGGTAGCTTCATTTACTTGTATCATTATAAAATTAATAATTGCATTCTGGTGTAACAAATGCCACATTGTAATTCTCTTTATTTTCCTGCCTAAAAAGAGGATGAGAACTACAAGGTTGATTTTTAAATAATATGGCTCATCCACAGTTTTCCTTCCTGCAATCTCTTTGGTTTTAAAAACAGCAATTTTATCCTTGTGCTGAAGATCCTTTTTCAGGATAGCTTTCAAAAGCTATCCTTTTCTCAGAAGATCAAAAAAAAGAAGTCTATTTTTAGTTATTTTCAAAACCATGAATTCAGCATTCAGAGGAGAAACTAATTTAGTGGAGACAGGGAATATTGTGAATGCAGAGAAATGTGATATAGAAGGGAAGCTGAAATTGATATGAGCTGAAACAATGAAATGTGACTATGAAGAGAGTTTATTATAAAAATAACCACACTCAGCTGAACGTGCGACAGGAGTTGACATGGACATTCCCACCTAGATAGCTGGCTAATGGCATTGACTGCTGGAGTTAAGTGCCAAGGCACACTGATATGGGTGATCAGAATTGACAGGGAGCACCAACAGCAGCAGAAGATTCGAGACAAAGTACATTTATAATACATACACATTATATGGAGCTAAGCATACCAGAGAAAAGGGACTAAGAAAAGGTGCTGGTGTAGCAGTGGATGGATTTCTTGCATACCCTCTTAAAAAGTTATTCAGTGCATGCTTCCATGCCAGTTCCCACAGAGAATACTCTGTTGGGGACAGCATAGATGTACAAAGCTGTTTCAGATCATGCGGAGTGAATACATTGGCTGAAAAGGTAGCTTGCAGTAAACCTCTGAAATAAGCAGAGTCTCTGCCATACGATTTTGCAGCTTTGCAAAGCTCTTTGATTTTGGGAAAGCTTATCTGTTCCCACTGTGGAGCCCCGCCACCGGCATTGTACCGGACCAGGAACACTGTTAGCTTGGAGGCTATTTCCCATTCTCCATCCTGAACTGCATCCTTCCTTATCTTCTGCCAGATATCTGTGCCTGTTAATGTATGAAACTCGTCATCTGATGTGGAGGGGCTGCCCCAGGAGGCATGGGAGCGAACCCGATTCGAGGTCGGGTTTGTTTTCAGCATGGGCGCCGCCATGTTTGGGGTGGCAACTTCTGGAGAGTCACATCCGGTTCCCATGCTCGGCAGAAGTTGGGCGTGCCATTCCCGGCTGTGGGCAGGGATTTGGGGCAGGGAGGCAGACCGGGCTCGGCCCACAAAAGGGGAGTGGTCCACGTCTGATGGGCAGGAACTCAGAGACAAATCAGAGAAGGCATGCTGTAAGTCGAAAGAGGATGGGGCACGTCCACGAAGGGCAGAGCCAGGAGGCTCGAAGTTATGGCGCCGGCCACGTGGCTCTTTGTCTTCACTGGGCATGGATTGTACTTTCTTTTTCCCAACTGCACTGCCGAGATTTACCGACTTTGTGCATTTCAGGCTACTTCTAAGAGGAAACTGAGGAGAACTCTTCAGGTTAGGCTGGTTAGGAGAATCGGGGTACAGGCTGTTTTCTCTCGGGGCTTTTTGTTTCCCGCCGCGTGGTGGAGGAGGAGTTGGACGGAGGGCGGCCAGCCGTGCCACCTCCCGCCTGCTTTCCTCATGCACCGAATCAGTTCTCTTTCTCCCTTCCCCCTTTCTTTTCTCCTGGAGCCTATGATCAGCTCTCTCTCTCCTTGGAGGCACTCCCTCAGTTTCCCCAGTTACAGAATGCAACACAGTCTGAAATATTGGTTGTAGCTTTAAGCTGGACTTGTTATTCTTTTCCAGACTGTATAATCTGATCCCCACCATGTCCCAAAATTCCACAGAAGTCGTCTCAGAGGGATTTAGAGCTGGAAATTCTTTGAAAACCCATATTATGAGTTTTTTAAGCTGTTTCTTGTCAAACTTAACATCATTAATTTCTAACTTGTAGTTCAAATAAAAATAAAGATCCTGCTCGACTGCTGATAACCTGTTTCCCATTCTGACTCACCAAAGCAGTGGGTGGTTATCGTCCCTGGTCTGAAGTCCCCGGGTCTGGAAAACGTAGCGATGTTGAGCAGTCTCAGCCCAGCTAAGGGCAGCTTCTCTCCGAAGAGGCACAGGTCCTTTGGACTTCGCAGCGCGTTCTCCAGCCCGTCCCGGTTCCAACCTCTCTCACCGGGTCGAGGTTTTGATCTGTGAAACCCCCTCCGTGGCACCAGATCCCCCAAAATCTGAGTTTTCTTTAAGCGACAAAAACTCAGCCACAGGCCTGCCTCCAAAAACGCAAAAACCAGGCAAAAAGTCCTATTTTGATCGAGGGCCAATCAAAAAACCGAAACTGTGTTCCTCAATATGAGAAATCACCAGTTCAGGCGCCATATGAAGAGTGTCTCCCTGAGCCAGGTCTTATGAGCTCAGAGAGATCCCTTCATCCCCGGGATAGCCCAGCTACCCGGATGGCTACAAAAATGAGCAGGAGGCTCTTGTAGCGATGTTTGAAACAGAAAAAAGGTTTAATAAGAAACAAAATAACAATCTCTTTACAGAGAGAAGCCGTGCCAGAGCAAGAGGTCCTTGCACCTGCTAAGCACCCCACAAAAGTGATCAAATCTTTTGTTCTGTCCCTTTTTCTACTTAATAGCCCAGGCGGGACTTTTTGGCTCTGGTCCAATTGGACAGCTCCAAGTTTGAGGTGAGGGGCAAAGAGTCCTATGAGGTGTCCCTAGTACCGAATTTGGAGAGAAGCATCTGGAGTTTTTGCCTTTTTTAGGAGACAAAGAGTACCTGGAAATTCTATTGTAATTTGGTCACCCCGTCAACAGGAGGCACACTGCTACATGCTGGAGCTGAAAGTTCTGTCCAAAATAGAAGGACACAGACTGGCTTGTTTAGGTTTGGACTTTGTGTTGGTTCCAGCAACACAAATAGATATTTGCTTGGATTGAAAATAAATGCTGATCCTTCTTTTATATCTCAATCTTTGGTTCTATAAAGGACATGCTAGAATGTGATTAGATCTCTTCAGCACTATTTTTCGTGAATATAGACACAGTGGAATGAAAGGTAATCAAAGGCTTGAGGAAAAGCCTCTGGAGCTTAAATAAGGATTTCAGACTGGCACTTATGGAAAAGATACTTCACCATCAATTGCATATGTTCAGCCTCAGGAAGAAATGACTGAGAGAGGCCCTCAGCCCTGGGTGTCCATGTGTGCAGGGAGGGCAGAGCAGGGCCAGGCTCTGCTCCAGGCCCAGCAATGGCACCAGAGCCACGGGCAGGGACTGAGCCCAGGAGCTGCCCCTGCACAGGAGGCAGAACTTCTGCCCTGGGCAGTGCCCAGCCCTGAGCAGATGGTGCAGAGAGGCTGTGGAGTCTCCTCCCTGGGGATATTCCAGAGCCACATGGACACACTGCTGTGCCCTGTGCTCTGGGATGGCCCTGCTGGAGCAGGGCGTGGTACCAGAGGAGCCATTTCCAGCCTGACCCATCCTGGGATCAATGTGCAGTCTACACCAATTCTGGATACTGAATGGTAGAGGAGGCAACATGAAAAGATCAGAAAATCAGTCTGCAGAAAGAGGAACGAAACCTGGTGGTATTCTGTAGGAGGGTGGATAATAATAATGAACAAAGCTCCAGCAAAACAGGCCCATCAGCTACTGGCATTCAGGCGCACAGTGACCTGTACTGAGCATAGATGAAATCTGTAATCTTGATTTTTATTCAGTGTCAGGGGCAAAAAGACAAGTTTAAATGCAAGGACATAATTTTGCATTTTTCTCTGGGGTAACAGACGATTCCCCTTCAGATGTGTGAGGAAGCAGATTCTGAACTGGCACAGAAAGCCACTCAGGCACAGCCAATACCCTTTTTGTACTCTTTGACAGCCAAGATGTGCATCTGAACAGATTTGTATTCCAAGTAAAAGGGATTTTTGGATTTGACTGCTCCTGGATGTAGTGGGATAGTGTGTAGATGGTATGTCTTCATTTGTGAAAATGGAGTCACTCTGAACAACAGCTTGGATGTTAAAAGTGAATTATTTGTTAAGGCAATTACTTGTAAGCATCTACTTGATGCTTATGACAATAGCTGTAATTGCTATCTAATTTCTCTTGTTTCAGACACTAAATGGCTAAACTGTCAATCCACAGAATCCCTGAATGGGTTGGAAAGGCTCTCAAAGACCACTTTGTTCCTCCTCTGCCATGAGCAGGGACACCTTCCACTGTCCCAGGCTGCTCCAAGCCCCAGTGTCCAACCTGGCCTTGGGCACTGCCAGGGATCCAGGGGCAGCCACAGATGCTCTGGGCACTCTGTGCTAGGGTCTCCCCACCCTCCCAGGGGACAATTCCTTCCCAATATCTCATCTAGCCCTGTTGTGGCCTGTGTTTATTTTATTAGTTTATTGTTAAAGTTAGTGTTAGAGGTTTGTTCCAATGTACCCCCATGTTTCTCCAAGTTGGTTTGTCCCTGAATTATATCCACCCCCAAAGCTGCCCTTTATGGTATTCCCCGCCCTTTGTTCCAGCTCCGTCCCTGCCTGTCAGTGTAACCCTGTCCTCTGTTCCTCCTGCCACTCACACCTTGGGACAATCCCTGATTGTGCCACCCCTCTGGAATTCCCCTAAAACTTGATGCCCCATTGGCCCATGTAACCTACCCTCTCCTCCCACCTGCCCCAATTGGCCTCAAGCAAGTGACTTAATCCCTGCACTCCTTCCCCAAAGATTCCCCATTGGCAGTCTGTCAGTACCCTCCCACTGTATTTAAACCCGAGCATAGCAGTGCTAGGGGCTCTTCTGCTCTATCCTGCTCTTTGCTCCTGATGCCTTCAACTGCAATAAACTTCTACCTGTTAGAACCAGTAGTAGTTTGAGGCTGAACTGGAAGTGAAGTTAGATTTTGTGGGTGCGACTTTGTGAGAGATACACATTAAGAAAGTGAGGATGAAGCCTGGAACTTTCTTTTTCCAGGCAGAGAGCAAAGAGGTAAGACCTCTGGCCCGGGCCTGCGGGGGGGGCTGGGCCCCTTCCCCCGGGCCTGGGTCAGGCAGCAACTGCCCCCCCACTCCATCGGCTGCAGCAGGAAGGCGGGGGGGAAGGGTGGCTGTCTGCAGGCCCAGAGGGAGCTGGCCTTTTTAAAAACCTGGCCACTTGTCACACACACCCTCTCCCCCCCACCCAGGGCCCAGCTCAGCCTGCCGGGCCACCCAGGAGCAGCCCAGGGATCACACGGGAAGTTTTACCCCGCGGAAGCTGCCAACATCTTGCAGCTGAGAGAGAGACTAACTCCCTTGCAGCCGCAGTTCCGGTGGCAGGAGCCACATGACCATCTGCAGGCCCTGGGCGAGATGTTAACCCCTTCAGTGCTCCAATTCTCCCTCCAGTTGAGAGAAAAGGAATCAGATGAGATCCAATGTAAAGAGAGTGACATGAGACATTGAAGTCAATGAGGAAGAAGTCAAGCCCAGATGGGAGGGACGAGGAGATGTTTTGAAAACCTGTTGTGAGTTATGGAAAAAAAGACTCTTTTTCTATTGTAACACACAAAAGGCTGTCGGGGAGATGAAAGTTTAAATTTCAAGAGCAAAGGAAGGTCTCCAAGTGAAGTGAAGTGAGCAGTTGATGCAGTTACTGTGATCCCATGAAAACTTGAACAGAGAAGAAATTTTGTGCCCCCAGGAGAGAAGAAGACTTTTGCTGCTTTTGCTGTCGAAGAGGATCCTTTGAGAAAAGAGAAGGAGAACCTTTGCTCTTTTGCACAGCTCATCTTTAAACCAAAAAAACCCCTGATGTCGATGTGGCCCCTTCCCAGCTTTGGGAAGGCTGTGGAGGTGGGAAGAACCTCACAAAGCAAGTTTCCCCAGGCAGGTTGCTTGTGGGGACATTGAGAGCCACAAGAGAACTGTTTTCATTCCTTCCTCTTGTGGAGAAGTTTTCCATAACATGAACAAGAGGGACTTCTCTCCTGAGAGAGTTGAGGAAAGACTATTTTATAAGTGGTGGACTGACTGGAATTTTGAGTTTTATTTGTTTACATTGACAATGGGAAAAGAATGTTTGTGGGGGGAGGAGAAGTATCTGAAGGGTTTTGGTTTGTTTTTTTTTCTTTTCTTTTCTTTTTCTTTTTAGTTACTGTTAATAAAACTGTCTTTACACTCTCTTGAACTTTTGAGCCTGCTTTGCCCTTCTCTGGATCCTGTCTCACAGTAGGAAAGAGTTCTGGTGATTGACCAGCACTGAAACCCACCACATTTAGTGGTGCATTGGCTGGGAAAAATTTAAATTGGGAAAATTCAGAATTGGCAAACCAAACCCACTACACTAATTGGTGTTTCCGCCTGGTTTCAAACTGAAGCCAGCACAGAACCTCAACACTGGAGAGCCTCTTCCTTCTCCTTTGCCTGATCCCTGCCATGGTTGTGATATTCTGCACCATAGAGCAAGTGGCTCTTCAGGTTCAGCTGCAGGTAAAATCCACACATTAGCTGTTCCCCACTCCTGGCATGGTGCTGGAGTTTCTCTAAAGCTAGCCTGGGCTTTGGTGGCCACATCATAGCCCTGCTCTCTGGCAGTGGGAGCCATTCCCTGTGTGCTGTCCTTCCATCCCTTGTCAATTGTCTCTCTCCATTTTTCCTGCAGCTCCTTCAGGCACTGGGAGGCCCACTGAGGTCACCTCAAAGCTTCTCTTGTCCACGCTGAGCAATCCTAGCTCTTCCAGCCTTTCCTCCCCGCAGACCTGCTCCATCCCTCTGCTCATCCTTGTGCCTCCTCCAGGCTCTCTCCAGCAGCTGCAGGTCCTTCCTGTGCTGGTGCCACGGCAGAGGGGCAATTCTGCATGTGGGGTCTCACCTGAGGAGGCAGAGGGGCAGAATCCCCTCCTAATTCTACTTTAGTTTTATCTGACACCTGTGGAAGCAGCTGCAGCACTTTCTCCCAGTGAGATAACCATAAATTAATAAGGTCCCAGAAAACGCCTGGGTAGCAGCTGCAAAGGTGGAATGTGGTAAGGTGTATCCCCTACAATGTGTGACTAACTAAAGAAAAAGTTGTTATTGGGTGCACAGCTGGGAGAGACCCTTGTCAAATGCAGCAGGGACTGGAGCGACTTCCAAAATCATTCAAGCTTGGAGTGTTCAAGTAGACTCAGTCTGAAGTCAAGTGTGGCTGAGCAGTGGGGAAAGGAACTTGCTGCAGGAAAATAATTGTCAGTGCATCCACAGAAAGCATTTTGGGCGATACCTGCATGTTCATCTGCATGGCTACATTTCACTGACATTTTATAAGTTTCTTATATGGAAATTTGCTGGACTTTTTCCTTCCATGGGAAAGCTGACTTCGCTGCAGATTTCTGTAAAAAAAATCCTTGTGTGTGGATTCAAGGACAACAGATGCATTCCTTTGCCTGTCTCCTGATACAGGAGATGTAGTTTTCTCTTTCTGAGCCAATGATGTAGAGGTTGTAATCTCTCTGACTTTGTAAGCAATTGGGGAGTCTTGCTCTGAACATGAAGGAAAGAACATGTAACTCTGAACATGGGCAACTTAGCCCTAAAGCTTTCTGAATAATGGAGTCATTCTAATAAATCATATAAGCCTTCTGATACTGGAGTCAAGGAGCCTCATTCAGCACCCAATGAAAGAACCCCACAGAAACAAACAGCTTTCCAGGCAATGATAATTTTAAAACAACAGCTACACATTATGACTGTCACATACAAGATTCTATACTAGGTTAAAGAGCTTTTTTACAAATGCCAAAGATGTTCTGGACGGGAGAGTGAGAGCTGTTGTAAATGCTAGTAAATATTTCAGCAGAGTAGACACATGGAGGCAGAGTTGAAAGAATAAAATTATTTAGCTTGTTTTCTCACTGTTTCATTAAAAAATGTTAAAGAAATGCAGAGGTCTATTTACTTGAATCATTCTGCAAATCTAAATTCAAAATTACTCACTTACAGGATCACAGAATCACAAGGTTGGAAAAGACCTTCAAGATCATAGAGTCCAACCCATGCCCTAATACCTCAACTAAACTATGGCACTGATTACCACATCCAGTCTTTTTTTAAACACATCCAGGGATGGTGACTCCACCACCTCCCCAGCCAGGCTATTCCAGTACTTGATCACTCTTTCTGTGAAAAATATTTTCCTAATATCTAACCTAAATTTCCCTTGATGCAGCTTGAGACTGTGTCCTCTGGTTCTGTCGGTTGCTGCTAGGAGAAAGAGACCAACCCCCACCTGACTACAACTACCCTTCAGGAAGTTGTAGAGGGTGATAAGGTCACCCCTGGGTTTCCTTTTCTCCAGGCTAAACAACCCCAGCTCCCTCAGTTGTTCCTCATATGGCATGTGTTCCAAGCCCCTCACCAGCCTTGTTGCCTCCTCTGGACGCACTGAAGCATCTCAATATCCTTCCTAAACTGAGGGGCCCAGAACTGGAAATAGCACTTGAGCTGTGCCCTCATCAGGCAGACTACAGGGGCAGAATGACCTCCCTGCTCCTGCTGGCCACACTATTCCTGATACAGGCCAGGATGCCATTGGCCTTCTTGGCCACCAGGGCACACTGCTGACTCGTGTTCAGCCAGCNCCAGCGCAGAGCCCTGAGGGACACCACTGGTGACTGCCCTCAGCTGGATGCAGCACCGTTTACCACCACTCTCTGGGCCCGGCCATCCAGCCAGTTCTTAACCCAGCAAAGAGAGCTCCTGTCCAAGCCACGGGCTGCCAGCTTTTCCAGGAGTGTACTGTGGGAGACAGTGTCAAAGGCCTTGCTGAAGTCCAAATAGACAACATCCACAGCCTTCCCTGCATCCACCAGGAGGGTCACCTGGTCGTAAAAGGAAATCAGGTTGGTTAAACATGATCTACCCCTCCTAAACCCATGCTGGCTGGCTCTGATACCCTGGCTATCCTGTAAATTCTGTGAAATGACACTCAGTACAAACTGCTCCATTATCTTGCCAGGTACTGAGGTCAGGCTAACTGGCCTATAGTTACTAGGATCCTCCTTCCTACCCTTTCTGTGGATGGGTGTCACATTGGCCCGTTTCCAGTCATCTGGAACCTCGCCAGTGAGCCAAGACTGTTGGTAAATGATGGAGAGTGGCTTCACAAGCTCATCTGCCAGCTCCCTTATCACCCTGGGATGGATTCCATCTGGTGCCATAGATTTATGAATATCCAAGCATCTCAGAAGTTCTCTGACTGCCTCCTCTTGGATAATAGGGGGATGTTGCAGTCTCTGTCTGGTCACTGAAGGGCTAGCTCATGCGAGTAGGGTGGCTGCAACCGGGTGTGGACACTACCCAGAGCTCACTAGCTCAAGGAATGGCTTTAGGGCCCTTGCCCTGCAGGGTAGACTTGTGCTGAGGATGAGGTTCGGGACAAAGACCTGGGGAGACTTCTTCAGTAAGGTCCATGGGGGAGGTTTATTCGCAAAAGAAAGACCAGGCAGAAGAAGCCCTGAATAAGGGCTTACACAAACTTATAAAGCAATAAGGTGGGGTTTGCAACAACCAATGAAAAAAGACAAAGGAGGGGTTACAGAACAACTGACATAGGACACTGCCAATATAGGGAGGAAATGGGAGGGAACAACTGTGTACCAACCAATAGGGGAATGTAGAAAATAGAACTTTCTAGAAAGTTTGGTGTGGCTTAGGGTGACAGACAACCAAGGCAGGGTTTCTTTCAACATAAAGGTACGGTTTGCCTTATAAGGGACAAAGGGCGGAGGGTACTTTTTGGGATAAACTAACGAAAACATGGGTGGAAAACAAAACATGGGGGAATC
>VWZP01010889.1:111984-399807 GCA_013396995.1 Dicaeum eximium | reverse complement strand
ACTGGCCACTAGCTGGATGTAACACCATGCACTCTCTGGGTCCAGCTGTCCATACAGTTTTTGACTCCGTAAGAGTGCACTCACATCCAAGCCATCCACTGCCTACTTTCCTGGAGGATGCCATGGGAGACAGTATCAAAGGCTTTGCTGAAGTCCAGGTAGACTACATCCATAGCCCTTCTCATCCACCTGGTGGGTCACCTGGTCATAAAAGGGAGATCAGGTTGGCCAGGCAGAACCTGCCCTTCCTAAACCTGTGCTGGCTGGGCCTGATCCCCTGGCTGTCCTGTAAGTGCCTTGTGATGGCACTCAACATGATCTGTTCCGTAACCCCATTGGGCAAGTACCTCTCCCTAGGGTGGTATTTGTCTATAAGAGACACATTTTACCAGACATAACACAGTTGATAGTACCCTGCACCAATGTCCCAACCTGTTGCTATGTTGGTAGGATGCTTTTGCTTCTTGACACAACGTATATATCCTCAAAACCTACGGCACAGCTAGGATACATCCTCACATTTAATGCAACAAAACACAACCCAGTGGCTGGCATTGGACTGGCATACACCTTCAAGACAACAATATTTACTGCAAGAAAGAATATTTTATGGTAGGTCTCTATTGCACTCCACTGTTTAGTTACTTTCAGTGGTACAAGGGAATTATCACTCCCAAAATCTCTCAAAACTGGGCCAAAGCTATGGGGAAAGGAAAACCAGCATATTTGCTGATTGAGAATCCAGATAATGAAGAATGACTGCATTTTTTCTCTCGTTCACAGGGTTCCCTCTTAAAAGTGTTAACTCTGCCCACAGCAAGTGAGGGAAAAGAAATAACAAAGAAAATGCTCAGTGACTAAATTGACAGAATCCTCTGAGAAATGAAGGGACAAAGAGAATTTGACAGGCAGGTAAAGGAAAAAGAGCCTCTCTGTGATCAAGGGACTGGTATAGATGCCTCTCTCTGATCAAAAATATTACAGAGTGGCTTTTTGAACCCAAGAGCCCATCCAAAAGAACAACACTGGCTTCAAAGAATGGGCATGAACCATGAGATGAAGCATCAATAGGTGAAAAACTGCTGGAAAAGGTGGCCTATTAAAGTTGCCATCCAGCTTGTGTATTTGTCTTTCTCTCTTTGGTACTTCACACTACATGTGGGCCTGAAATTTCATAAGCCTCAGTCTTTCCCAAAGTGGAGACTTCCTCCTTGAGAGGTTGCCACAAGAACTCTTCACCACTACTCTTTCTTTAGCAGTAGAGCAAAATCCTCAGAAGCTGTGTCATCCTGTAGTTGCTTTGATTCCACCACCCTGATGATAGCCTTTGTCTGCCATCGTGGTAGAAGAACATGGGAAGGGAACTGAGAAATGCAAACTCCATAAAGTTTGCAAGCGAGTTTGTGATCCACATGTCCACCACAAATTCTCTGTCAGTTGACTGATCAACATCAAAGTAGTTAACCCCTGATCAATAGTTGTAAGAAGAACAACTTCAGCATGGCAATGGCCACATGCTTTGAACCACAGAGATGTGCCTTGCTGTCCCTTTGCTTCTGCTGCAGCTCTGGAGGGAAGCCTCAGGAGTAATGTAGCTGCTGCTGTAAAGTCACAGTGTAGCATAACACATAATCTAGTTCTCTGTGAGATACCCCTTCTTTCTAGGGCTCAGAAAGGGCACCATATGGGGCAAAGCTATTTCAGGTTCTTACTTTAAGCAGCTGTTCAGTTTTACTGCCCTTTCGCTGTGCCACAGCAGCAGCAGTGAGGGTGAGGAAAGGTGTAGCTGCCATTGCTTGAAAAATGAAGCAATAGTTGCCTGTTTGCAAAACTGAGCACACCAGTGGCAGTGGGTAAAGATGTCTGAACGGATACCTGAGTGTGTGCTACCACAAATTCATAGATATGGAGAGAAGGGGGAGTGGTGACATTGGCTGGTGGTACTGCTCATCATAAAGGGGCTGCATGGAGACTGCCCATGTATTCAAAACAGAGAGGCCCCACACATCAGGCATTCAGCCCTGTGACTCCCAGGTCTCAGCAGTAGTGTGACAGGCAGGGGAGACATGGCCACAGTGCCAAAGTAAGTTGGAGGAAATCCCTCAAGTGAAAACAAAGGCTCTGTAAGTCATTTCCTCTGAGCTGAACAGAAAGACATCTGTGTTGATACAGCTATTACACACTAATCACAACAAAACAATTCTCTTGCAAACAGCACAGACCCTGCTTGCTTTCCTCGAGGCTGACTGAAATGTGAGAGACGTATTTCCACTGAACTTTACAAGATCTTTTTCTTTCCATGTGGTTTTGTAGTGACAGTTTCTATAGGTCAGACTGGGCTAAGAGGAGGAAAGAAGGTAAAAAAAAGAGCCTACGTGCCATTTCAGTACAGACCCTGAACTTTGAAGTTCAACACAGGCACCTGAGGGGTGCAAAAAGCCACTTCAGTTATTCTGGCTGTAGGTTTGGGCTGGCTGGCTGAGACTGCTGCACATGGTTAATTATGAAGGAAGGCACTGTAACCCCGGGGGTCACTGTAACATGAACAAATCTGCGATGGGCATTAAAGAGGAGCAGCCTCGGGGTGCACAGCCCACCCGGGATGGGGGAATACTGTGCCCACCGCCACACCACAGCCCAGCCCAGAGCCCTGCGAGGACTCATTCTCAGCATGGTTTGCTAAGAGAAATGCTGTAGTCAAAGCACAGCTTTCACACAATTTACAGCTAGCTGGGGCCAAGAATCTAGATTTTGAGGGAGAGTTTGCAACCTACTCTGAGTTATGTAATTTGCCTTTTTCTTGTACTTCTCGGACAGGATTCCAGGCAGCCCCAGACGGGTCTGGTGGGTGTGGGACACCTCAGTTCAGCTTCTCGCCGTGCCGCACCCGCCCCGAGCACGGAGAGCGCTCGCACAGCGCTGCCGCCCCGCGCACTGGGTGCCCCCGCTGCTTCCTCCGCGGGGAGCCGCGCTCGGCGGGAGGAGGAGGAGGAGGAGGTGGTGCCTTCCCGGGCCGGAGCGAGGCAGTGCCGTGCCTCTCTCCCTTCCTCCTTCCCTCCCTCCCTCCTTCCGCCTCTCTTCACGCCGCGGGCGCCCGGACTCCTTCCGCGACGGCGGCCGGGACACCCAGGTAAGGCAGGTGAGGCGAGCCGGGGGTGCCAGCGGCGGGGCCGGCCCGCTGAGGGAGCGGAGCGTTCCGTGCAGCGCCGCCGGCCGGAGCTGCCCAGCGCAGGCACCGCACCCGCGCCCGCCGCGGGGACCCGCCCGGGGGTGCCGGGGCGCGGGGACCCGCCCGCAGCCGCCGCCGCTCCGAGTCCGAGCGTGTGCGGCGCCGCCAGAGCGGAGGGGCCGCTGCCTCGGCGCACAGGTGCTCCAGCAGCCGTAAGCGGGAGCGGTGACAAAAGCCGTCTTTTTAAACCTTTGCTTAAAATTGCTCTGTGTAATATAAGGGGTCGCGGTCCAGGCTGCCAAATGCATTTGAAAGCCAACATTGCCGAGTATTTGCTTGTTTATGTGACTTTCTTCTTTGAGTCTTACCTCCGTGTAACCACTGTGCTTTGCTAAGACTGTTTTGCCTCGTCTCAAGGGAAGAATTGCCTTCTGCTGAGTTCAGTTATCCTAATAATTCCTCCTCCTTTCTGTCCCACATCGGGGTACCCTTTCTTGGCAGTGAAAGCTCCTACATAGCCTTGTGCTGTGCTACAGCACACCTGCTGCTTGTTCAGTCGGTGACGAGACTTGCATGGTGCTTTTCCACAGGCTTCCTTTCTGCACCCTTAAAAGTTGGAACGGGTAATTCTTTGAGCTGTAAACTGAACTTTTAGTACAGGCATGGCCATGAGCTCCCTGCTTGAGGTGACAGATGCTAATCTGAAATAATTAGCGTTGTTTTGTGAGTCAAATACATGTAGCTTCTATAGATGGAAAAACTGACTGTAGTAGAAATGCAGGCAAAAAGTCCTGCAAGTTCTTGCTTCTGGAGCATTTGTTTTCATTTTAGAGTATGTGTTTCTGAGTTTCTGACTGTCTCATCTTCGATAGAAGATGATGTTTCATTCAGTTCCAACTCCTCAGAGATTGGAAGATGAGTTATTGCTTACTACTTACATGGGTTATATAAATGTTTAGAGTATTTTGGGCTGTCAGAAAGCACGTGCTTTTCTTTCCTTCTGGCTCACCAACTGTGGTGATCAGATCATTTCACCTGTGCAGAGGAGGCCCTTTAGGTGTCCTCATCTTGTTTGCTCACTACTGCTCTTGTATGTGGCGAGGTAGCTCCCAGACATTTGGTGGTTATGGTTTGTAAGGGGACTGCAGCAGGAAAGAGCCCACTTGCTATCAGACTCTCCTCTGATATGCTTTATGTTTCTCTGGGGTTTGTTTTATGTTTTATTTGCTGTTAAATACATTTTATCATTAAAAGATCACATTTATTTCTGCATTTAGTTCTTAGTGAAAGGATGCCTTATATGTTCGTCTAAATTACTTAATGAATATTATGAGTGTTTTGAACCAAATAGTTGATTTCTATGTGAGCTTGCCTGCTGAAACCACTGAAAGCAGAGCAGTATGATTATGTTTGGCACCTTTTTTGTTTTGATAAGGTAATCTCATAGGTGTATAAATCAAAACCATACTGGCAGTTACACCTCTGTCTTGAAGGAACTCTGGTTATCAACTGCCAGACTTGCTTTTATTAGCCCTTTAAAATTTATAGGAGTACCACTTTTTTAATGCTAATATAGAATTTTTAAAGCCTTTGAAATATTTTTAAACTATTTACTGTGAGGCAGATTGAACTATGTCCTATGTTAAATCACATTTTAATGCTTAGTTGTAGTGGATTTGGCATTGTAGTGTATCCATTAGGCTGCCTACAGTAGATAAAAAGAGAGAAAAATAGTAGAGCTGATAAAACAATATTAGCTCCATATTTTTTCATCTTCCCCTGAAACAATATTGTATTCAAAAATGCCATGATATGTGGTATCCTGTAATGAAGTTGAAATAACTAGGAAGAGGTTAATTTCATAGAATTACTTGGAAGTATCAAGATAAGTCTTCCCCCAGCCCCCAAATATAGGTGCAACCTGTTGTAGATTTAATTCCCTCTGTGTTGTATTAACTTATGAAGTGTATGCCTCAGATAAGGTGCAGAATAGTGTAAGTTTCATACAAATATTTATACTTCAAATATGCAAAATATTTTCTGTTTCTTAGACAATGGAAGTCTGTGCTGCCTGCTGTCAATGCAAAGGTCATGGAAAATAGTCTTTAGTCTCTGTTAACCATTGATGTCTAAGATATTTTTCAACTTTTGCTTAGTTTGATTTTTTTTCAGTAACCTATTACCTTTTCACTGCTGAACTTGGTACTGTTCTTCAAAAAAGGAAGATTTGTGCATGCCAAACAATCAGTTGTAGCAGTCTACAATGACTCTCCTGCAGAAATAGTATAAGGAACTATAAAAACTGAAAAATATGGAAAACAGTACTCAAACAGAGTGGAGTACAGGCTGGCATGATGAAGAATGCCTGAGGTGGTGGATCTTTTATATTTCTAATTACATATGTACTCCTGAAGGACGTATATAATATATTTTTGTATTTGTGCTACATATATTTTTATTGTTATCTAGATGCATCTATTTGCACAGAATGTCTGGAAAGTGTTGCCAATGGTCAGTCAGTTGTTGCACTGTGGAAATTAGAATGATGAAATTCATTAAATAACCTGCAGATACCCATATCTTTCTCCATTATGCAAAATGGAAGGGAAAGACTCTCACTACACTGGCTGCATCCTGCTCCTTAACTGCAGAGGGATCAGCCCAATTTACACTAATTTTCCTGACCAGGACTTCATGCTAGCACTAGGCATTAGAGGTATTACTGATATAATGGGACACAACTCTCCAGAAACCCATAAAATTGCACCCCAGTGTTTTACTAAATGGTCAGTCAGGTCTCAAGAAATGTGTTTTTGTTAATGGAACGGTTTACTTCTAGCAGCAAATCATCAGCTTGCTCTGCCAGCCCTCAGGCAGGGGAGGATTCTGCTCTCCTGCTTCTGGTCTGTTTTTCTAAGTGTATTTTCTAAAGGAAAAAGCATTAGGAAAGAAAGCAGTGTGCAAGTGAGGGACACAAGTGTTTGGGTGGACAAGTATGCTCTTTGTCTGGCGTGGCAGAAGAGGAACAGGGAGCTGAGCACTGCCCCGTGGCCATTACAGCACGGCAGCTCTCAGTCATCCCTGCCCTGGCTCAGCCACATGGGCTGTGATTCAGAGTCAGGGAAAACACCATGTGAGGTAAAACCTTGAAAAGTAGATACACTACTACATACCACTGTGAAGACTGTCTCAGTGTAGAAGGTGCTTTGTGGGGAGGGGAGCAGGTTTTTGCATTTCCTGGGCACGGAGGTGGGATGGAGAGAGAGCCATTTCTTACAAGCACTGTGAAGTGGCCACTGTGTTCAGGTGGGGTCGTGAAATCTTGGGAAGAATTACAGAAGCCTCCTGAGAGTAGGTCTGTCCATCATGGGCAGGGTTTACCTTTCTTAGGAAGAATGACATCACCTAGAAGTTGTCTTTGGTTTGGACAAGCATTTAGGAGGAAATTACATTGCTGAGAAGACACCTCTTGGTTGCATGACTGTCCTGTGTTCTGGGCAGTTCAGTAAAGCTCGTGCTTAGCGTGGTGTGGTCCTGCCTTTGTGTGGTGGGCAGGAGATAGGGTTTTTGGGAGCCTGCTGCAGAGAGAGGAGTTGCTCTGGAAGGGTCTGAGCCTGGCCAACAGCTGATGTACAAGAGCTGTTTGCCATCTGCTGAGGCCAGCTTTGGGACTCAGGTTTTGGTGACGGGAAGGAGAAATGTTTGGCCATGTTTGCAGCCACAGCTCCTCTGCTGAAGCAAAGCACCAGGCTGCCAACTGGGCTACTCTCTTTCAGCTCTTAAGATAAAAATCCTATGCAACATTAAACAAATGCAGGAAAAAAGAAAAAAAAAAAGTAGTGTGCTGAGGCATGTGGGACCTGAGCAAAGGCTTTCTTGGCACTCCTGCTTTTTCTCATTTCCATTTCTCTTATCAGCAGATATGTGAATGGATACCACTTTGCCACACGTAGGGTATAACTTCATGTAGGCTCAAGTAGGTCACAGCTGAGTTTCTGTGAGGAGGGGTTTTGTTCAGCCTTGTGCCTATTACCAGCTGTGATCTGATTAATTTACAAGATCTAGGCCTTGTTTTCAGTTGAATGTGGGGCAGAAAAACATGGCTTTGGGTAGTGAAGGAAGTAGGATTCTTCCTTCTGAAAGAGAGCCTGGGCAGGACACTGGGACCCTGCCCTTCCAGGGGCACTTCCAGAGTGTGCACTGTACACTAGACTAGGACAAACTCCCGACCGTTTGTGTTTATGAAACAAAAAAAGGCTCTCTTGGTTGTTTCTGGGGTTTTTTTTCCCCTCCACAGGGCAACCTCCATATCCTGGCAGAAAAAATAACTGTGTGTGTTTTCCCTGCCTCCCTGCCCCTATTCTGAGCATCTCTTCCCAGCTGAAGTTGCAGACCACATCAATTCCCAGTGCCATTGTAGGAGGAGGAGAAGAGCGGGGACTCTCCCTCTTTGAATTATGTGACCCAGTTCAAGGGATGTGCAAAGTGAGTTGAGCTAAATGGGCCTTTTTCTGTCCCACAAGAGATCCCCTAAACTGGTAATCTTAAATATACTTTGGGATCTTTTGAAATTAAAATTTCTACCTAATCTGTATCCAGAAAAGATGCTTAAAATAATATTTTTTTAACATGGAGAGATGTAACACTCCAGTATTAAGAATGGCTGGTTCAAAACTGCTATTGCAACTTGGATTCAGCTTGCTTACATATAATATTGCATGTTTAGTTATGCAGCCACATGTGATTTTGCTGTTTCATTCAGACCATGCCTGGCTGGACTGTTTCAGTTTGCTTTGTTGTGGTCAGCCATGAGGACCATCTCCTCCTCAGAGCTGCAGGCTGGCAATCAACCATCCTCAGTGGTTCTTGAATATAGCAGGTTTGGTTGTTGGAAGGAGACATATTTACAGCTCCAGTGTGTCAGATGAACTGTGAGTTTATCAGCAGAGTTTGGGAGAATGGCAGGGTGAAAGGCTGTGAGTGGGAGAGCAGTGGGAGGAGGGCCATCGTTCTGTGTCAGGGGCTGCAGGCAGCCTCTTTGCCACCACAGCAGCTTTCTCATCCCACCAAGTCACTCTCTCCAACCATGAAGGGGATTACAGCTTTCTGATGAAAAAGTAAAAGTCATGAGCAAGCAGCAAAATTCCCTCAATTTGGCTTAGTTACTTTTGTGGATCTCTTAACCTGAAACTAACTCTGAAAGTCAGTGTGATGCAGGCACTCCCCATGAAAAGCTGAGATCCAACCATAAAGGACTGTCTTGTCTTACCTTGGCAGTGCATGAACTTCTTGTAATTTTGACCACAGTGGGGCTGGATTATGGCAGCCCAAGTTCTGATGATGTTTGATTGATTCTCCAGTATTCTTGTGTCTCACAGATAAACAGTGGAGTAAAATACCATCAAGCATTAATGACTGCATTTCATGATGTCTCAAAGAGTTTGAGCTGAATGCTGTTCCTTAAGACCATAAATGTCTTGTGAGGTCTGACAGGTGCTCTCACTCCCTGTTTAACTTGCAGCAGGTGGAACACCTCAACATCTGAGATGTAACATTAAGGAGAGCAGAGATAACAAGCTGCCTCGGTGGAGATGCTTGCTACCTTGCATTAGGCAGAGGAAAGGGAAAACACCGGACCACAGCACTGCGTCAGATGTGTTTATTTTCAGATTTGGTGAGAAACTTTACCCTGAATTAATATATATTGACATGAATGAAGCTTAAATACTTTGGTATTCCTTGTTGCTTAGGATGCACTGTATGTGAAAAAGAAATTCTTTGAGGTCACAGCCTGGCTTTTCACTCTTATATGGGGAGACTTTATTAGCAAGTGGCCAAAATGCAAGTAAAAGCAAGGATTTCTTTCACTACTTCCTGTGGGTAGACAGCTCTTCACCCCCAGGGAAGCAGGTCTACATCATGCAAAGCAGTTTCTTGGGAAGACAAATGTAACTCCAAATGTCTCCCCTTCCTCCTTCTTCCCGCCACTTTATATACTGAGGTGATGTCACATGGTCTGGAATATCCCTTTGGTCACTTTGGGTCACCTGTCCCAGCTGTGTCTTCTCCTAATTTCCTGTGCATCCCCAGCCTTCTTGCCAGTGTGGCAGTACAAAAAGCAGAAAAGGTCCTGGCTCTGTGCAAACACTGCCCAGCAATAATAAAGCCATCTCTGTATTATCAACACTGTGATCAACACAGTTTCAAAACACAGCCCCATATTAGCCACTGAAAAGAAAATTAACTCTACCCCAGCCAAAATAAGCATGCCTATCCAACATAACAGGGTAAGAGAGTCTGGAATCACAAGATAAGCAGGCTGACCTTGCCAGCACCACTGCTTTGCCATGCATGGGAACGGCAGTACAACATCTCAGCTGAAATGTAAATGGTTGTTCATTTTATGTTCCATCACTTGTGCTTGTTTTCTAGTGGAGGGGATGTATCCTACTGAAAACAACACAGGAAAACGTGACAAATGGGGACTTGGGTATTTTCTGTTCCCTACTCACTGCCTTGCGTTTTTCCTGCACAGAAGGCAGTTCTGACCTGTAACTTTAGATACATTGTTTAGATATAGATAAATTTTGCTTTTTCACACCTATTGGGCCCTGTCAGTCAGGACTAGTCAGTTGCTCAGTAGGTGTGAAAAAGCAACATTTATCAAGTGACCTTATAATACTACCTCAAAATAAAGACTTTGAAGGTAAATACATCCATTAGTTGATATGTGAGATGGGGCCGGTAGTTCATCATCTCAGTCAACTTCTCAGCTTTGTCTTCAGCAGAAATTCTCATGTTTGTTGAAGTATTTCTTCCTGTGTAGCTTCCACAGAGTCTAGCAGGTGGAGAACAAGTAGTTCTTTAGTAGGTGGAGAACAGGCAGTTGTTTAGGGAAAAAAGATCTTGGAGTGTTTGGAAAGAGAAGTAACTGAGGAAGCATTAGTCATTTCCTGTGCATAAAGACAGTCATAATTTGTATGTATTTCAGTATTTTAGTTATATCATGTCAATAGAGTGTCTTGAGTACTGAAATAAATGGAGCTTATTTTTGGTCTTATATATCACGTGCTTACCTGAGATTGTATAACACTTGGGAAGACAAGTTCATATTGTGAAGAAAGTTAATTGACTCCTTTCTGGTAATTGAAAAGAAGGATGCCCTCAGGCACTGTTGGTATGTTTTTCTTTTTATACTTTTCTTTCCCATAGATTTGATTTGTTCTTCTCATATTTGCAGTTTTGTGTACAGTAGCGATTGCCCTCCTACTCGATAGTGAGCTTTAGGATTCCTTAGCAGAGCTAAGTTCAACCTCAGATTTAATAGAGCTTTTACTTTTCCAGCCCTCTAAATCTTCAGCTTCCTGGAGAAGTAGGAAAATATTTTGCACAAGCATCACCCATTTTGTTTGCCAATCTCATCTTTGCCTGTTTCTTTAGTAAGTGGGTGTTACCATTTCTCTCCCTTCTTATTGGCAGGGGATTTTTGGAGAAAAGGCTGAGGCAGCACTCTGCTTTACTCAATGTCCAGCCAGAGGGGTAGGTAGTGGTGGAGTAGCCTTGGTCTCTGTAGAATTGAAGCATATAGATTCTGCTCTTGAGGAGCTTCTGCTCCTCCAAACCAATGCCATGCCAGTTTGGAGTTGGTTCTTCCATGTCCCTCTCTAACCTTATTTTGAAAACACTTGCCAGAATAAAGCGGATTGTTTCCTTTCAAAGGTACATAAACATGTAAAAGGGACCAGTACACCACATGCCTCTTCCCAGTTCAGACCCTGTCCTTCCCTTTCTGTTCTTACTTTATCTTTTACCTCGTCTCTAACAGATGAGGGTCAGTTATATTTGTGCAGGTAAACCAAGCCAATATTCCTCACCAAACCTTTATGCTGCACAAGTGAATTAAGCAAATCTCTTTATGCTCTGCCTCATTTTGCCAGCTACAGTCAAACTTCTTGCAGCATCCTGAAGTCCTGGTGATGGCACCATAGAGGGCAAAGTCTGCTGGATGACAACAGAAAATTGTTTGCCATTTTCACTCTGCTTTATACATGATATTTAGAATAAAAATAAAGCTCAGCTATGAAATCTGGACCTTGGAAAATCTGTTGTCTCTCTTTTAAAGGTTAATATCAAATACTGAAGTTTCAAAGTTTTTTTTTTTTAGTGCCTTTCTTTCCCATGTCCCAGACTAATTTTCAGCTTTATTGTCTTGCAGCAGAGAACATTACAAATGATAGAGGTTTTTGATCTGAATAAACTGAAGGCAAAATAGTCAATGCAAGTTTATAAATATTCCAAAATTTTCGTGTGGGAAAAATAAGAAAACTTCAAGTACTCAGCTTTAGAGGAATGAATAAAAATATAAGAAGTTGTTTAGGACAGTAAAAATTGATCAGTCCATCTTTTGTATGGTATCTCAAACTTGCTAACTCAAACTTAGTACTAAATAATTTCAAGTAAAAAATGTCCATGTCAACATATTTTTTCTTCATCATGAATGGTAATAATGTAATTTTTGTTATATGTTTGTTATAATTTTTGTTAAATTTCCTGAATAATTTAATTGTGAAGAAGGTGCCCTCTAAAGCTGTGAAAGGATAATAACTGGAGTGTATGG
Source organism: Dicaeum eximium (assembly GCA_013396995.1). NCBI lineage: Eukaryota > Metazoa > Chordata > Aves > Passeriformes > Dicaeidae > Dicaeum > Dicaeum eximium. The sequence continues at coordinate 388,021 of VWZP01010889.1, read as the reverse complement.
CTTGCAGGCAATCCCAGCAAGGAGCAATAGCTGAGTTTATAAATGATTTGGAGACATGTACATGCCATTCTACTAAGTCATTGTTGTAAGGGGAAAAGAAACCTTTTTGGTGCTCTTAATATTTTTCCTGAGCTGTTTTGTGCACTTGAATTCCACTTCCCTTTTGGAGTGGTTGATGAGCTGATGCTCCAGTTTGGTGTGATAAACCACCTCAATGCCAGCCAACCCTAAGAGGGACCATCACTTGTCATCATTGTTTACTCCCCTTACCCCAGCTAACTAAGTTAGAATGCTAAAAGGAAACAAATGATGTATTTTGTAAAATGTAGTGAGCCTGTTTCCAAGAAATCTTGGAAAACTGGTTCTGACTGTGATAAAATGCTCCTTCTGTGTGTGTACATGAGTACCTTTCAGCTGAATAAAGGACAGTTTGCAACATCACATGGTCTCAGAATCTCCAGTCAGAGTTGTCACAGAGTTACCCCTTAGCCTGTTTACTTTTAAACCTAAATTTCATACAGGCAAATATGAACTCATTTTCTCAGGGTTTGATTGTATATGAAATTAGCCATTTATTGTTTGGCTGATTTTCAAAGAGAAACTAAGCTTTTGCAAACCATTGGCTGTAATTTTGAAATCTCTTAGAAAGTTGTCTCCCCAAACTATGTTTCTCACAGTTAAAAAAACAAACAAACAAACAAAACCCTTGCATGTGATAGAAGTAGTTTCTGAGAGTCCGCTGTTAATTTAAAAAAAAAAAAAAGAAAAAAATAAATCTAAATATTTTTTACTTCTTCTTTTTCTTGATATGATACATTTTGTATATTATTACAGTATTTTCCCCTGAACTTAAATTTTAAAATTATGACAGATTTTTGCTTAAGTATATTTGTTTTGTGTTTGCATTTCTGTGAAATTTACCTTTTGAACAGGTAAATTTATTATATTTTATTTTTTGGAGTTTGAATTTGCAACCTTAGATGTGGGGCAAAAAGGCAATACAGGAGTATATTTTGCAACCCTTGCTTACACTGAGTAGTAATTATTCAAATAAGCCTGTGCTGGATACTTATGTAAATAACTGTTCACATGTTCCTAGTTTCATGATAAAGCAACAGAAGCTCCAGCAGAAAAAAACAGGGTAAGGAGTTCTCCTTTTCTTGTTCCTTCTGCACTGTTTCTGCTCTCTACCCAGAGGAGCACTGTGCTGCCTGTTCACTTATCCCACTGCAGGGACACAATATGAGCTTGATCAGCAAACTGATCTGAATTGATTAAATTGATTCCAAGGAGGAAAAATATTCTGAAACTTACAGATTTGAGGAGGGATTACAAGGTACCATTTGGGTTTTTAAAATCGACATTATGATTGATACTTTCAAAAATTGAAGTAGTGAATATTCTGTAATTTTTTTTTTAATCTACTGCCCTAGGAGGTACATTTTCAATGTTAAATATCCAGATCTGGAGTTGACATGGATTGATGTGTCCCAAATCTGAAAAGGAGCAGTTGTGTATGATTCATGAAATCCAAGTCAGAAAGCTGAAGATGGTTACTAGTTAGAGGCATTGTCTGTCTTGATTGCCCATCAATTTAACATTAAGACTTTGCACCGAAGGACACAAATTCCTAGGGCAATTTTACCATCACTAAGGGGGTGTTGAAACTCAGAAAACAGTTCCACCTTGCTTTCATTTTTCTTTTCAGCTACAAATATTTCCTCCTGGTGTTCCTTTTGTATCATTGTGATAAGTGTGTTTTTCAGAATGTGTTTTTTTCTTGTCAGCCCCTCCATGACTATGTGTGGTGCAAATATTTGTGCCTTAAAAAGCGACAATAACTTGTTACATTTGGCTGAGAGAAGCCCTGATCAGACTGGATGCCCTTTCTCTTCTCTGCTCTCTTTCAGAATGTGTGGTAATTTCATACATTTTTTCAACTTTTTGAATGTTAAAGATGCTTACAGCCCAGCCAGCTTACAGTGACTAATTGTTTCAATAAACAGACACAATCTGGGAGCTGGGAGTGGGAACCAGAAGATATGTGGGGTGGGTAGTGTTGCAACACCTGAGCTTACCACATCACTTAGTGGCTCAGTTTTCCCCAGTGAAAACTGGGAAAGGTGGCATGCATAAGGAGCTCTGGCTTCAAGTGAAAACATACTTTGTGCATTTGGACCAATACTGACTTGGAAGGCTTATCTGAACAGTTGTTTTCATTTGTTTTGAGGAAGGTGTATGGTGATTTCATGGCTGTACAGATTAATATTTACATAATGTGAAGATGGGAAACACAAGCTGATGCGAATATTTTGGTACCTAAAGTTGAGGATGTTTTCCTAACCTGAGAAAAGCTGAGGATCTGTAACTGTTTCTGATTTCTGCCGTAATTCTGAGTCTTCAGCGTCTCTGCAAATTAAATTGTCTTTGTTATTGTGTAACTACGGTTGGCAGGGAACAGGGCAATTCCTTGGCACGAGTCATATTGTGAAAAGTTGATGTTGGGTGTCAGCCTGAAACTCCCACAGTTGTTTATAACGAGATAACAATGTGTCATGAAAACAGCTTCATGTTCTGAGGGATGGTCTGGGAACAAAAGAGTATTTGGGGGGAAGTGGGGGCAGGGAAAATGTGCAGAAAATGTCTAAAACTGAAGAAAAGTAGTGATATATGGGTTTGTTAAGAGGTAAGTGTGGCTGTTACAGGGGATTCTTGGTGGAGGATTGCTATTCTGAAAAAGAACTTTCAGAATAACAGGTGAGGGTTCAGTTATCCTGAGCCAAACAGAAATGTATCTAGAGCCACTGACTTGGAAATAACCCCAAATAAGACAGGTTTCTGTGACCAAATGCAGATTCAAAGGCTGATCTTGTGACCTGGAAAACTGGTTCTAATCTGCTGAAATCTTCATAGCAGAGATAATTCAGTGTAGCAACCAAGTGCAGGTGTTTACTGATGTTTTGATTTTTTAACCCTGATTTTGTCAAAAGGATTTTTTTGCTTCTTGTGTCATGTTAATATAACCTGGTAGAGAAATTAAATATATTAGCATCATCAGTATTGAGATTTGAAATCATAGTTAACTTTGAATCCTTCTTGCACTCTCTCATGCAGCACTCTAGAGATCTCTGGGTTCACAGTTTATAAGATGGATAACAACTATGTTTTTCTTAAGTACAAGCAGAGAATTTTTACTATTGAGAACAGTAGAATTGTTTTGAGTGCGAGAGCCTGTGATGGGAACCCTTAAAATTTTGTGTGCATTAAGCTGGTCTGAAAGTTAATACTGACTTCTAATTTTTTGGACAATGTTTGTATTTTCAGTTTATGGTAATATTCTTCCTTCTGTAATTACCTTTAAGATTGCCAATTTATTTTTAGAAGGCAAATAAATCATAATTGGTCAGCTTTAGTAGTTAAATAACATATCCAAGACAATTACTGATTAAAAAAGATCTGCCTTCTTCCCAGAATGCAATATGACAGATTACCAACAAAATGGATGTGTATGCATTTCTGAAGAAGAGAAATAACAAAATGACATCTTCATAATAATCACTATTTGCAGTCCAATCATCATCTTTTACTTATGCATCTTAGCCTGGTCTTATTTTGTAGTTCTATTTAAACCACTGAATATTTTTTTTAACACATGAAGAGGTATTCCTAGAAAAGAAAAGGATATTTTAAAGCTATTAACAACTACTTCCAGCTGTTGAGATAACAGCAGTATGGGATATGAGAGCTCAGCTGGTCAAATCAGGGAGTGAAAAGTAGTATCAACACTAGACTGGAAGGCAAAGAGTGTCATTTCATATATTGTGAGAGCCATTAATTGCCCACAAAATGAGACACACTATAGTGAGTTTGTTTACGTTTGATTTTATTAAAAATTAAATTGTGTAAGGCAATGTTGTGAGGAGGTTTGTGGTTTTTCAAGATTCTCTGCCACAATTTCTGTGAAACATACTATTTTGTTCATGCTAAAGTTATGTTGCCTGCAGAGAAAAATGTGCATGCCATTTCCCCAGTGGATTCTGAAATACTCTAAGTAGCAAATAGGTGCATAAATCTAAGTAGCAAATAGGTGCCCTGTGAAGAATGATTTTTTTTTTCTCTAGGGCTTTGGTTTGGGTTATCCCCCCACCCCCTCCAAACAGTTGAGAGATTGTTCACAGTCACTGGTGCTTCAGCAGATGCTGCTGCTCCTTCTTCAAGCCATGGCTTCAGCTCCAGCCATGCTGCTCTAGCCTGAGTTGCTCTCCAGGGCTGTGCCTGCAATCTCCCCTGGCTTTGGAGCACAGCTTCAGGCAGGGAGGGCCCAAGTGGTGCCATGGGCAGGGCTGGCAGAAGGTGAGCAAAGCCAAAGGGAGTGGGGAAAAAGATTTCTGGAACAGCTTCTCCACAACCTCTCCCACACCTTTCATTCCTTCCTCTGTGCCACTTCATTTAATGTGTCTGTGCAGGCAGCTGCCTGTGCTGCATGATGAAATGTCTGGTTGGATCCCTTCCCTAACCTGCTTCCCAGCCCAGCAGGAGGAATGCCTGCACCTGCACAAGACAGGGTGGCACGACAGGACACTGGTGGGTTGATGAGGGAGGAAGTCAGCTGTGTTTAAGCTGGCATCACTGCAAAGAATAGAGAGATTGCCTGTGGCAGGACCCTGGAGCCAGATTTGCAAACAAAGTAGCTCTGGGTGCATTGGTTTTTATGTACTCTTAAGTTTGTCCTACAGGTATCTGTCATGGTGTAGAACTTAAAGCAGCTTGACATTACTGAGTGACCAAAACTGTCTGAATTCAATTGCTTGATTTTGATAGTCAGCATGAAGTCTTTCTAAACAGAAGTTGGAAGGCATATGCTGAGCAGTTTCTGAAAAATAAGCTTAAGTTCTTTGTTTTCAAACTGGCATCTTCTAAACAACAATTTGTGTCTGAAAATTTTCATTAATAAAATTGGGGTAAATTTTCAAAATTAGTTTTACTGATCCATCTTAGGTACAAAGGGTTGTAAATGAGATTACATCAGGCTGATGACTGGTCACTAGTGGCGTTCTCCAGGGTTTCATTTTAGGCCCAGCATTCTTCAACATCCTCATAAAGAACTTGAATGCAGGATCAAAAGAATACTAAATAAGTTTGTCAGAAGTACTAAATTGGGAGGAGCTGTTGACTGCCTCAAGGGCAGAAAGAGGCCCTGCAGAGAGCCCTGGACAAATTAGAGAGATGGGCAATCACCAACCAGATGAAGTTTAACAAGGGCACATTCTGCATTCTGCACCTGGCACAGGGCAAGCCTGTTGTGTGTATAGACCAGGGAATGAGAGGCTGGAAAGTAGCACTGTGGAAAGAGACCTGGGAGTCCTGGTTGATGGCAAGTTGAACCTGAGCCAGCAGTGCCCTGGCAGCCAGGAGGGCCACCCTGTCCTGGGGGGCATCAGGCACAGCATGGCCAGCTGGGCAGGGGAGGGGATTGTCCCCTCTGCTCTGAGCTGGGACAGCCTCACCTTGAAAACTGTATGCAGTTTTGGGTGCCACAAAGTGAGAAAGACATTGAGCTATTCAGGAGCATCCAAAGGAGGGCAGCAAGGATGGTGAAGGGTCTAGAGGGGAATCCATAGGAAGAACATCTGAGGACACTTGGTCTGTTCAGTCCAGAGCAGACTGAGGGGAGACTTCATTGCAGTTGCAACTTCCTTGGGAGGGGAGGAGAAAGGGCAGGCACTGATCTCTTCGTGTGACCAGTACAGAACCCAAGGGAACAGCCTGAAGTTGTGTCAGGAGAGGTTTAGGGTAGATATTAGAAAAAGGTTCTTCCCTTAGAGGATGGTTGGGCATTGGAACAGGCTCCCCATAAAAGTGATGACAGCACCAAGCCTGACAGTTGAAGGAGCATTTGGACAATGATCTCAGACAAGGGAGTGATCTAATTTTGTATATAGAACTCTTTTGCAAATGACATTTATACATGCACAGACCTTAGCAATTAAAACCTCTATACAGGTTAGAAACTTCTATACAGGTTTGTGGTGAAGAGCAATTGTACACTGCTCTTTGCCTGGAGCACATTTCAGACTTCTCACCCATATTCTCTGTGACATAGGCTGCAGTGTACCTTATTTCATCCCAGTCACGTACAGCTTTTGGCTTCCTGGGAATGTGCCAGTGCAGCCCTCAGCTGAGCAAAGCCTGAACTTTTTAGTATAATAATTAACTTCTGTAAACTTCCATGTGAGCTCCAGCTTTCTGTATATTCAGGCCGTTTCATTTATAAGTAGAAGCTCTTTTTGTTACAGCAGTCTCCAATTTTGTGATCCTCCAAAGATCTGGTAATGTTTTATTCCTCATCTTCACAGGAACTGATGTTCAATGGCTAGAAGAGAGCTGACAAGTGGCTGAAATGAATACGACTACTATCCTACAAGAGATTTTGATTAAAAGATCACAGCAGAAGAAGAGGACTTCTCCCTTAAACTACAAAGAGAGGCTTTTTGTACTTACAAAGTCTATGCTAACATACTACGAAGGTCGAGCGGAGGTAGGAGACACAGACTGCCTTTGTTCCTTTTCACTTTTGTACGATACTGGCTTTTTGTCCTACTGTATGTCATACCATCAGGACCTGATTGGGGAAAGGGTCATTAGTGGTCATGAATGTGAGCTGGCATTTCTCTTATTTATAATGCACGTTGATAGAGGTGTAGATAACTTACCTGGTAGTCAATGTGAATTGGTTCTCAATCAGAGAAGTAGTGCATAGCCAGAATGGCAGAAATGACATAAAACATTTAAAACGTTTAAAGGTGATCATCAAAGCTGATTTCTTTCTCTCTCCAGAGAGATGAAAGATCACTGCTATGATGAATTGGGGAAAAGGTACAAAAAGTTACAACTGCAGTTTCTTGTAGCTGTGTGTACTGTGAAGGCCATTCCATTCACATCTGGCGATTAACTGCATTTGAACAGGAGAAAGATCATTTGATAGGAGCAGTGCATTGCAGACTGAGTTCAGCAGAGATGAGATCCATTGGAGTGGATCATACAACCTGAATTATTGAAATGAAATTTCAATTGAAATGAAGCTGGAAGCAGTTTGTCTTTGACCATAAAAGCAGCTCATCCCTGTCACCACTTTCTGTGTAAATTCAGTTACTCAGGAAGTCATTAGTGTAAACTATGCAAATCCTCAGACCAGCATTTTTTCAAATGAGCTCCAGACTCACTTTCATCAAGGTCACCTGCCTCCAGAGTGCCCTGTCATATCCTCAGTGCTGGGGGTGAGATTTTCCACTTAAGTGAGGCTACTTTCCATGTTTGTCACAGTGCTGAAGAGGATTAAAATGACTGCAGTAGCTTGTGAAACATGTACGTCTTGGGAAGCTATCTAACAAACAAAGCTTTATGAAGGGAACCCTGCAACCTCCTGTGCTGGCTGTCTTACCTCTGATAAAAAAAAGAAGAGGGTACAGGAGAGCTAAGGCTTGCTAAGCACGTTCCTCTGCCAGATCTTATGGTTGCACCAGAACTGAGCTCACTTACCATAATATCAGATGATCACAGCAGTTTGTTCTCTGAAAGTAGCTTGGACACAGTCAGGGATCTGACAAGATCACAACCTGAGGTTGGAGGGGGCCTCTGGAGACCATCTGATCCAAGCCCCCTGCTCAAGCAGGGCCACAAAGAGCTGGTTGCCCAGAACCAACTAGCTGTTAAATATCTCCATTGATGGAGTCTTCAGAGCCCTGCTTGGCAACCTGTGCTAGGTCACAGTCACTCTCACAGTAAAAAAAAAGGCCAACATAATTTCCTCATGTTCAGATGGAGACTCTTGTCTTTCAGTTTGTGCCCACTGCCTCTGGCCCTGTCACTGGACACTGCTGTAGCCCAGCTCTGTCCTCTCTGCACACTCCTTTCAGGCATTTTATGTCCCCATTTTATGATGGCAGAGTATATCAGTCACTCCTATTTTGGTGACTCTGGCCTCCTCCCAGAGGAGGTGGGGGGCGAGGAAACCCTCTGAAATGTCTTGCATGCTTATCCCATGTCAGCTTAAATTCAGATCAAATAGAAATGTGGCATACAGGTTTTGCAGGTCTAGTTGTCACCCTTTAAGAAGCTATCACTTCCAGCTTTCCCTCTTTGAGTCTTTCCCTTCCAGCTTTCCCTTTGCCCTGCAGGTTAATGTCCTCTGGCTAAAATGCTTTTCCAGGAGACTGACTTGTGGATCTCTCTGAGAGGGGGTTTAAATTGTCAGTTTTATTTGCAGTGAGATTGAACAGGGCAGCCTGTAGTGCCCTCAGCAGAGAATGCAGTAACTTCTTAAAGTATTTCTGCCTAAGATACAGCCAGTTGGGCTGAAAATATACATCATACCTATGCTATGCCATCAGTTTGCTGCTGAAAAAGGCAGGTCCATTTAATCCCTGTCCTAGCTTTCCTCACTTGAATTCATTCTGGCCCATCTTGGAATCAATGGAAAAATTGTAATCATGGAATTGTAGAATGGCCTGGGTCAGGAGGGACCTTGAAGTTCATCTACTTTGAGCCCCTCTGACCCTGGGCAGAGACACTTTCCACTAGACCAGATTTCTCAGAGCTCCGTCCAACTTGGCCTAGAGTACTTCTAGGGATGGGGTATCCACCCCCTCTGTGGGCAACCTGTTCCTGTGCCTCACCACCCTCACAGTAAATAATTATTTCCTAAAATCTGATCTAAACCTCCTCTTAGTTGGAAGCCATTCCCCCTTGTCCTGTCACTACATGCCCTTGGAAGCAGTTTCTCTCTTGCTTGTAGACTCCCTTCAGGTGCTGGAAGACCGCAGTTAGGTCAGCAGGAAGATATTTGATCTGGTTTTATTTTTGCTGGATTAGTGTTCTGCTGGGTTAGCACGCTGCATTAGCTGGGTGCAGGATCTGACATGTGCCAGGGGCTGTGCCAGGTGGTGGAGGAGAGCAGGATGCTCCGACTGTTGACATCATCAGGTTGTTAGACTCATTATGGCTCAGCCATAATGCATTACTTTCCAGCCTCAAACCATTTTCATTTTCACTGTTTTTCTCATTTTAGATTCTTTTAAACATTAATCAGCATTTTATTTTATTAACAGTGTTGTCTGAAAACAGTGAGCTCTGATCTTAAAGGGGCATACTGAGTATTTTTGTCTCTTTAAAAAAACACAACTGTAAGACTAAGATCTCTGTGGCACAGTCATTCCATGTCTCTGGACAACTTAAATGGCAAAGATGTTTGTAGGTTTAATTATTTGTTTGGTTATTGTTTGGGTTTTTTAAGCCAATTATGGTGGCTATAAATACGTATTTACAGTAAGACAGCTGCATATTCTGGCTGAGGTAATCTATATGAACAGAAAAAAGTTATTAGTCATCAAGATAATTCTGCCCCCTCTAAATAACTGCAAGCTTATTGCTGAAAGAAATGTAACTACTGTGTATGCTGGTTGAATTTAAAGATATGATAGATGAAAGGATAGGTACAGACTGATTTAATTTTTGGCTTGGCAGTATTCAAAGTCCAGATTGGTAAAATAAGCATGGAAATCCCAAGCCAAGAGGATCTCACACCCTCATTTTAATCCCATAACTGCAATGGTAGCAGTCTGCCAAGGGTGGTTGAGTTCTGCTCCTCTAGGCAAGTGTGCAATTCCCAGTTTGATTGTTGGCCAGTCTGAAGTATTTTCTTGTTTTCTTCCATTTTAACTTTTATGGAAGTTCAGTAGAGAGAGTTTAAGAAAAACCCAGGGTTTGTGGGCATGTGAATAATCATATCACTTCTTTTTTAAAACAAGACTAAAGTAAATCTCGTTAACCAGATTAGTCAATACTCAAAGCGTGGGCAAGTTGGGATTATTAATAAAGTGACAGATTTAGACATGTTGTATGTCTGGTGACAGAAGTGGAACATTTATGACAACAAAAAGCAGTCAACCATAGCAAATAGTGTTCATGTAAATGCTGCTGAGAGATTTAATTGTTCTGTGGAGCCAGAAGTAGAGCCTCACTTGCTCTTTGACCAGAAACTGCACTTTACAGATGCCACTCTTCTCTGTTTTTTCCTGTCCTATGTACTGAAAAAGTCCCATATACCTTACTTGGAGCAATTAATTATTATCCCCTAAACATGACTACTAGCAACAGGCTAAAATCTTGTTTTAGCTTGCTCATAACTGGTTTAAATCTTTCTATACATGCTTTCAAGCAGATTGTGCCCCTGTCATGGTGCAGTGACAGTGCTTGACTCCAGTGAAGCTGGAACTGCACTGCTGCCAGGAGAAGGAGAAATAAAGTTTTTTCACTTAAAGATATTGCTCTGCTGTAAGTCATGGAGCAGGTGCATGAGCTGTTGATGGAGCATAGCTACAGAACCAGTGAAGAGGCTGCGTCTCAAGACTGGTTTCAAACCACAGAAGCCTAAGGAAGGAGAATCCTTCCTGTGCTAAGCTCTACAATTACGATTAATATCATGGCAAACTTACTTTGCATAGGAAGTCAATAGGACCTTGGCTTTTACTGCTTACCTTCTGGGCATTATGCTGTTGGATAAAAAACGTAGAAGTATCACCTTTAGGTTTGTTAAAAAGATGGACCTTAAGAAGCTTGAATGTAAAAATGTATCAGGAACCAATGTGCCTTAGGTATCATGGAGATAGATTTTTAATGTCAGAAAAGAGGAATATTCTGTTTAAGCTGGGATGTGTTCTGGTTTTATCTTTTTTTCTTGGTCATAAATTCTGAGAATTAGTAAGTGTATCTGTTGGGGAAATGGCATCATTGCACTATTGTGCAATATTGGACTAACAATGATTATAAGCAAATAAAAAAGCTGAGCTAATGTTGTTTCTTGAAGCTCTTAATGATTTATCAGCTGTCATTGCTGGAAAGAGTATTTTCTGTATTTTTTCCTAATGTTGCAAAAGTGGCTATTGAAATCTGAATGTAATGTGGTCCATTTACAGTTAAGACAGAAATTCACTGTAGTAAGATATAACTTCATTGGTCTCCAAGCACAGAGTATTGGTCACAAACGTATAAAAGTAGGAAAAAGTAAAATATCTTCCTATTCTGAGTATGGAGGTGTAATATAAAGTATATCTTGCTGGTTATGCTACAGTCAGAAAGACTTAAGATATGTACAGTATTCTCAAACAGGTATTATAGACTTACCAGGCCAGCTTTAAACACATTTATGTAGATGGTAGTAACTAGTTTGAAAGTGGGAGGAGGTAGGCATTTTTTCACAAATTGGCCCTTGTTCTTGAGGACTGCTGTACTATTCTTACTGGTGTCAGCTGGAGTAGTGGATTGCAGAGTGACTTTGCTGGACAGTCTGATTGTACAGCAAAGGCAGTGTTTGTAGTGTACGAGTGAGGAAACACGAGCATGAAGTATTTTATTAGGAAATCTCTTTTCAATTTTGTGTGGTTTCAAATTCAGCATAATACTTCAGGTGTGCTTCCGGTCATTTTCCTGAGCTATTTTCTTCCAAGAAATCAAAGCATACTAGTCAGTATCAAACTGATAAGCAAATTTAAGCAATTTTGAAATTAAATGACTTGTTTGAAAATCAAATATTTCATGCAGTGATTCAAAAAATCTCATTTGGAATGACTTTCTGTATTTTTGACCAGGAAAAATTTAGCTGAAGTTTTAGTATGACTTTTTCCAAATTGCTAATTTTATCTTGAATGGAATGTAGGTTTGAATTCCAAGGAGGCATCTGTGGAAACAACGCCACGTATGCATGGCCCTAGGTATGTTTAGCTGTTTTCTGTCAAAAGTGAACTCATATCTTGAATATTCAACTTAAAATTCCCTGGAGTTTATTTTCGAAGGATCGGTGCATTCTGGCTTTCATCCGTGTCTGTTTGGAAAATCAAACCTTAAGTGTTTACCTAGGAGTCCACTTTATCATTGAAATTTTAAACACTTCAGGAAATATCAGCTGGGCAATGGAAAGGAGGACTCATTTTACCAGTATGCCTGGAGGCTTGTGTCCCACAGTTCAAGTGCCCCCACACTCCTTTGCAGGATGGCTGCAAAGAGCAGCATCATTTACTCCTCTTGAGTTAACCAACAAGACAGACCAGACAGAAATAGCATCCAAGCTACTGCACCCATCAGGGTTGGCCACCAGGGACTCGTGGTTTATGGTCTTTCTCCTTGTGGGCCGTGAGTGTGACAGCTGTGAGTCCTTTCTCAGTGCACGGTGAGGTGCCTCTGAACGGGGCAGTCGGATGGCCTCAGCTGGAGCAGCCTTGCTGCTGCTTTACAGAACAGCCATGAGAGCAAGTAACACATACTTCACACAAGTTTTGTTAGCTAATACTGGCAGGGCATCTCGCTTGAACTTAAAAGTGCCACCAGACTACAGGTTTTTGCTCTAGATGGCATTTTAGGCAAGGGAAATTCGTCACGATGAAGGAAAGAGAGTAAGTGTAGGTGTTAAAGTACTTCTCACCAGTGAAATAATTGAAAATAGCTGGTTTGTGCAAGTGAGATGTCCTGTTAGTTTGTTGGTTTGCAAACTGTCATGTTGATGTTTCTCATGAGTGTGATGCTTCCAAAAGGCGACACCAATCTGGTCATAATTTTATAAATCCTTGTCACCATGTAGATTGTTAGTATCCTCATATCTATTGAACCTGTGCAATGGTCCCTTTCACCATGATATTTCTCTCTCTCTTTGTTGCTCAGCTTGCTTATCAGTGATCTGGTACCACTATCTTTAGTTTGAAAGTGTGCTGATGTGTGTGGTTTGGTTACTGTCCTCCCACACATGGCACAGCGTGCTTGAATTAACCTTTCCATTCCACTACAGCTTGCGCTGACCACGAATACGAAGCTGACTATGAGCTTACGAACATTTAATTTCTTTATGCTTTAGCATCTTTATTATTTGCTCATGTTTGCAGTATAGATGACAGCAATAAATAGTTTACATTGGATTTTCAAAAGGCATAGGCTAAATTCTAGTTCCTGTGGTTACTCTGCATGTGTTTCTGTGGACAGGAGTCTGCAGTGTTAGAAGGGAGGATGAGAAGGGTCAGAGAGTTTGAGCTGCAGTGCCCGTTAGCTCTGGAACTGCTGCACAGGAGATATTGGAGTAGGGACATCTCTTACCTGTTTATTAGTTTGCAGAAACCATTTGCTTCTACAGAGAAGGTAAATGATAGTTCCCTGAGGGAAAACGTTTAGGAGTGTTATTTAGAAGGATGCTTCTGGGGAGTCAAGCAGGAAGCAGCTTCTGAGCAGCTGAACTTGGGAGGTGCAGAATGCTCTTGTCTTCAGTGGCAGTAGTGGTATTTGCCATTAGGATCAGACTTGTGTGAAAACTTTCTTGTGTAAACCAGACTGTTACAACTGATAAAAACCAGCCAAGATATAAATGAAAAAAGCAGAATAAAAATCTGAACATTTTGGGGGAGTTGCTAATTTCAAAAGTTTCTTCCTAAGGAAAAAAGGTCCTTCTGTAAGGGTTATGTTTGATTCTTGTAATTTGAATATAGAGGAGACAGAAGCTACTGAAATTACAGTGGTGATATTTTAAGGAAGGAAAAATAAAAGCTCTGGGGCCCACCCTGAAGCTGTAGGTTTCAGGGTAAAATTGTGCAGCTTCATTGCAACACTAATATTGTGCAAATACTTCATTTGAAGCACAACAACATTACAGAGATCAAAAAAGCTATGCTTCTGACTTTTCTTTTTTAATGGAAGATTAATTCATTCCACTGTTGTTTATTCCTATAGTGATTATCCTTTATTATTTTTAAAATAATTACCCTGATTTATGGCATTTCCTTAGTCATTGCATAGGTGATTTAATTATTTTATATAAATGAAACCACAATTCAGTATTACAATGCATCTGAAACCAGTAGGTTTACAGATAATTTTTTAGTTCCAAGTCACAGGTCATAATGATAGAGCTTTCTTAAAATACTTGTGAGTAAAAACTGTTCAAGTTGGAGGCATAATGTAAAGCTATTCATGTGAATGGGAGCATCTTAACAGATGCATGGGATTGCTCACTTGTAAAGGGCAATTCATAAAGAAACCTGAGTTGTAAAAAAAAGTTGGTTATGTTGCAGTAATGATTCCCTGTTTTCTATAACATCTACTGAAAGAAAAGTCAGCTATAAAATGAGAATCTGGAGTAATTATCTTTCTACAAGAATTTTGATTTTTATGAGATGGAACAAATGAAATGTAGATGAAGTTGAGAAGCATAGGTTGTAGTTATTGATATATAGAAAAGTCATGGATATTTACCTTATGACTAGACAGGAGTGGATGAGTCTTAAAGGTCTTAGGAAGGAAGAACTGGAAAGCACATAAGAGAATAGATAAGATAAACTTCTTGTAAATCTGATTGCAGAGCACATGGGAAGCTGGTACTGTGTTGAATAGGCATTGGTGGCTTGTTTTCAGATTGAGAGCCTGTCTTGAATGGAATGTCCTATTCTGTATTTTAGTATTTTCACTACTGATACTGTTGTTGGAATAGAAACTTGTTCAGTTCTCAGGTGAAATAAAACTTGAAGGAGCTGCAAGTAGTTTGAAAAATAAGTCTAGAAATCCATGTGGTATATTTGGATTAGGTGTGTGGTGGCTTTGATTGCTTGATTTATTTTATTTTTTTTTAAATTTTGTAGACTGCAATTCAGTGTGGACAAGTAAAAAAGGCAGGAATGCTGAAATGTTCAGATGCAGAACAGCAATAAGTAGCCAAGTGTCAGGCTGTCCCCAGCAGGACCAGGGACCTGTAGTTGTGGAGTCCACCACCTGAACCTTGAGAAAGTAGCTAAAGGAGCAAGGGCCTTGGCTGAGTGACCTCTTGGGTCTTGTTCTGGGCTCTGGTGGCTTGCCTGGGATGCCTGTGGACTCAAGCTCTCCTCTCTGCCTGGCTCGGGTTGTGCGAGGCTGGTGCTCAGACACACGGAGGCTGAGCTAGGGCTGAATGCAAGGTGACACTCACCCAGCAGCCAGAGCCTGGTCCTGGGCTGGGAGAAAAGAGGCCAGAAATGCTACAGCTGGGCTGGGCAGACTGAGAGCTCTTCACAAAAGAGCAAGAAGAGAAGACTTGTCTGAAAGAACCTGAAGAGGTGTGGCAGTTATTTTGACAGCTGAAGGGTTGCAGGTTATTTAGGGCCTGATATGGATGGAGACCTGGCTGGTCCTTTACTTTTATGAGGTTGCAGCAATGTATCATAACTGCAGTTGTGCACATTTGACTGGCTGCCTCTCCATTGCAGGAGAAGAGCAAGTTACAGAAAATGCACTGTAGTCATGTTTAGGAAGTTTTATCAGTGCTATGACAGAGAATTTATTTTGGTGCTTTTCAGTCTCTCCAGTGCTGGTCATTGACATCTGCTGAGCAGCCAGGCCATGGTAATGGATTCTCAGTTTCTTAATTTGCAAGACAGGGTTTAAAACTTTCTTCTTCTCTATTATGTTTGTATTTTTTTCCCCTTTAAATTCTTTCTAGCAGTCAGATATTGGTGAGACTAGATCAGAATAGTAATCACCTTTTGCTTTTCATATCAATTCTAGCTATTTTCAAAAGGTAAATAAAAAGACTTGATACTTGTGTTTCTTAATAATTAAAAAAAAAATAGAAAGGAGAAGGGCATGTATTCATGCCCATGCCCTTCAATGTATTTGACGCACTGGAAAATACAGGAATGGAAAATGTGGCCACCTAACAGTAGCTACAATTATATTTGCATAATCCATAATTGCTTGCCTCAAGAGGGAACTGCAGAAGTATCTAGTCAGTGCTTCTTATTAGTGAATAGCAATACTACTAAAAGAAATGAAACCCAAAAACCTGAAAGCCCAACCTCCCTCCCTGCAAAGAACCCAAAAATGAAAATACATTTGGCTCTGGAGCATATTCTATCAGAGCAGCTCTCTATAGGCAGTGTTGGCTTAGCCAGGCTTTTCGTGGTTTTGCAAAGTCGAAGAGCCACTCCATAAAAGGAGATAAGAGCAGTGCTACACTTGAGAGAACAAGCTCCATGGGTCACATGCTGATGACCTCAGGATTTCCTATATGGGGGTAAGCATGGAAGAAAGAAATAATACGTACATCAAGGAAAGAGAGAAAGAGAGAGCATGGGGGAGACAAAAATCTAGATATTTCTTGCAAGCTGGGCTGAGTTATGCATGTTTTCATTGAGGCTTTTTTTTTTTTTCCAAATCTAATATCCTCTGTCTTGTTCAACACCCCCACATACACACGTACTTCTGTGCGGGTAAGCAGCGCAATGTGTTCGTCAGCAAAGAGGAAATACACTGAAGAAATATTTTCATCTGCTAGCAAGGATATGGGCTTCTGAAGCTTTAAAGCTGTATTTAGCATTGGAGTAATTCCAAATGTACAGAGGATCAGCTGTTTGATTGTACACTTATTTAACACTTGGTTATTTCTTGTCTAACTGTATTCCAAGATTATTTTTTAAAGGAATTATGTAATCTTATTTTTGTTCCATATCTGGCAACATAGATCTAGTGTTATGACTTCTTCATATTACTGTTTAATATGCTAAAATACAGAGGAATAGCTTATTCTTTTTGGATTGTATGGAAACAAGTCTTGGCATACCCATTGTGAGCAAGGAGCAGGACTTCTAAAACTGTAGATCAATATTTTGAAACATAGGTAAATATGAAATATGTATGGCATTTTGAAAAGCTTTCTATAATAGTTTCTGCATAGTCACTTTCCTTTTGTTATTTTCAGCAAGAAGATACATTAAAAAAGAAAATCCTATGCTTCTATAGGCCTGCCTCTAGAGGCATGCATCTATTTTTGTAAAGGAGCAGACCAGGTTTGATAGGTTCCTTTGTTTCATTGATCTGTGATTCTTCCAAATCCCCTGTGGATATTTGTATCCCATTCCAAGAGCATGCATGAATGTTCTGGTAAAATACTGCTCCTTCTACAATAAATCTAACATTTTACTACTCTGTTAGCCATCTTCCACCTCAAAAAAAAAAAAATCTTTAAAAACGTCCTGCTTCCTACACTCTGGCATTGCATGGTAAGCCATTGTACCAATTTTGCCTCTTTGTAGCAGAGGTCACTTGTTGGAAAGAGTGGTTATGGTTGAATTTCTCAGGGCTGGCTCAGTCATCTCTACTTCCCAACTGCTTCAAGGCTTGAGCTTTGCCTTGATTCTGCATTTCATGTCTGCTGTACAGCTGGGTGTAGAGCCCATAGAACCTGTTTGCCTGTAGAATAAATGCAACACAGTTATGGTATGCAAGATGTCCTATTATTATAAAGGGAAATCATTTAGGTAGGGAAGGGAGAGGAATTGCAGTGGTCTCTTTAGCATTGTTCTTGAGTCATTTTTTCCTGCTTCTGTGCACCACAGTTTATAAATGAGTAATGGTCATCTAAAACAGAGCTGCACACTTGGCAGTAATAACTGTTGCTTCTGATGTGATCTGAAAATGTCTCGAGCAGTACATTTGTTTTTAATTTCACATATGCAAGGAGGTTTTTTTTTAATCTATAAAATATACAAAAACAGAAGAATCTTCCCTGACATTAGGTTTAATAAGGTGGATTGACTTGTAAGGTGGACCAGCTTTGTGTTAGCTTAATTTAACATCTTGTGACGAAGCAAACTGAGCCACCCTAAATCATGAAAGAATACAAAGGTATGACTTAGGAAATACAATTATTAGGATGATGTGCTGTACATCAGGGGATTGCCTTTGTGCTTTGCCCCCAAATGTTAGATGGTGATCTAGCTGGATTCCTGTCCTTTGTCCTCCTGTCAGTGTCCTCTGAGTGAGCTCACTGAATGCCAAAAATCTCTGAGCCCAGGGGGAGGGCGATTCAGATAAAATACTAGTGTGTTCCTCTAAGGGATTTCTGTGATTCTGGATACAAAAACCCCCTCCAATGTGTATTGTCTGTCTGTCCTGCAACCTCAGTTAAGCAGCAGGTGGGATCCAAGGAGGATGAGTACCCCTCTGGACACAGAAAGCAGGGTAGATAAGTTACGGGAGTGGTGTTTCTTTTTCTTTGTGTGTTGTTGTGCCAGAAGGACATCTGGAAAGGTGTCTTCAGCACAGTTATGTGGAGTGTCGAATTCTGGAGTTCATGGAAAGGCTGATCTCATTTGAACCCTCCAGTTCTGCCTTGGCCAATCTGACAGCCCTGGAACTGCCAGGTCAGCCCCACAGTGACAAGGATAGGGAGAGGCAGTACTGCCTGCTCTGCCAAGCTGTGCAGATTTCAGTAACAACTTTTGGCTTTTGCATGAATGTATGTTTTACTTTAGGGAATTAATGTTCAATTAAGGGGATACCATAGAATATCCTGAGTTTGGAAGTAACCAACATAAAATAAACAGAAAACTTAAAATTATTTTTTAGTAAAAAAATCCAGGGTTGCATGCTTGCTACAAAATTACTTTTCAGAGTTACTTGATAAATCTTTGTAGTACAGCTCATGGTAATGTTTATGATTTTAGTTTTTTTCTTTATGGTTGGTTAAAGTGCCTAATTCCCCCATAAATTCCCCTTAAAAAACCCAGCTCTCTTGTGTGTGTTTTTCTGGTAACAAATAACAGTTGCAGCTTTAGCTGAATTTATCCCTTGTCATTCTTCTTGATGCTGACCATGATGTACGTGAATTCTTTATGCATGTTTTCTCTGCACTAATCTAAGTAAGACTCAGAGTGCTAAATGCATTTTAAGTGCTGATGAAACTTCATGGGTAATTAACTGTAGTGTTTCTAGGCTGATGGAATCCTAACTTCTGTATTTGAAGTTGTTCTTTGCTTCTGTTTACAAGACTGTCTTTTCAGTTGCTTGTGATTGTACCAGACTTCTGCTATTTGGGCTAAAATTTCCATCCCCAAGAGAGGAGATGAGTAAGGATTGGCATATCTCAAATAATTCAGTAATTGCTAATTATTTCCACATTATGTGAACAGTGTCAGTCTTTCATAAGATGTACTCTGGACTGGATGTTCTGGATGTGCTTGGTAAATAATTTTTTTTTGATGTATATAAATTCAGTACCAGCCGTGAGCTGCTACTGCTTTTGTTTTGTTCCAGATTCCAGTAGAAACTTCCTCTGCTATTAGAGATTGGGTTGTCCCAAAAGTGAGAGATTGCACTATACAGTGCCACCTGTATTTCTGTGGATCTCAGTGTAGACTAAAGCCCAGTACACCTTCCTCTCATTATCAGCTGTTCTTCCAAGGGGCTGCCTCTCCAGAGTGTTGAACTCCACTGCCATTCCAAGTACTGTCCAGCACCTGCTGAGTCCCCATGCCTTGTTTAAAATGCTCATAATTATCAGTGTAGCTGATTAAATCTTCTCAGATTTAGTCTGCGCTTTTGACTTTGCTTCTCTGGGCTTCTGCTAGCCTTCTTCAAAGAAGTTCCTTCAATACAGACCCCACTTTTGGTCCAGGGTTACTCCTGTATCTTCTGCTTTCTGTCTCATCAGGGACTTGTGTTGCCTGTGTAGCATCCAAATTTCTCTGGAACCTTAGTGGAACATAGCAGAAGCCTGCAAATGGTGGGAGCACTTCAGCAACAGAACAAGGAAGCAGATGAGATTATACTGGTTTTAATCATTATTTAAACTCTGCAAGGGGGAAGCACTTCTTTTTTCTCAAGTAATTTTTTTAAAGAAGAGTATATTAAACCTATGATTACATCTTATTGGAAACTTTCTATGTAAAGAATTGGTACTTTTCACTAAGCAAATTTACTGTACTCAGTGCATTTTCACAAGTGCAGATCTTTACACCCTCAGTTTTCAGACAGCTTCTCCGGTTAAGGTCACATAAAGTGAAATCACTATTATAAGTGGGAAAGAAATAAAGATCTCTCTGCTGAAAAAAAAGAGAATTAGATAAATAGGTTATCTTTTTACAAATATTTTTTTCTTTTCTCTTCTAGAAAAAGTACAGAAAAGGATCTGTGGATATTTCAAGGATTAAATGTGTAGAAGTTGTAAAAAGTGATGGTATTATTCCATGTCAAAATAAATATCCTTTTCAGGTATGGTTTTTTGAAATACAAAATGCATGAATTACAGTGCTCTTTTCAACAACACGAAGTCACTTGGACATAACTGCCCTTAAAATTGCTGTCAATTCTAAATAATGAGCCCATTCTCTGTCTCTTTTGGGCTGGTGGGAGGTAGTTCAGGATCAGTGGTGAAAAGACATCCCCTGCAAGCCCTGCTGCCCTTGCAGTCCCTCCCTTTGGGAGTTGGGCCACATACACTTGGTCATTTTCCTCACCCTCTCAGCTTGAATTTAGACTGGAAACTGCCATGCCCTGGTCTTCTGCCAGAACAAGTGAGCTGGCAGCCCAATGTCCCTGTATTCATTCTTTCACGTTTTATTAAATCTAATTACCATTAATTTATACAGGAGTAAGAAAATCAAAGTAAAACTTGTTGCTTTTTTTTTTTCCCTTTTTCATTGTGAATTGAATGGAAATGAAAAGAGAAAACAAAGTGCTTAGAGGGGGAAAAAGAAAAATGTAGGGGTTGGATGCTGTGGCATCCAGGGAGGGAATGGAGGAGGAATTCTGCTGCTGGAGAGGGGCAGCAGTGACTCTGATCCATTTTTCCCAGAGCAATTCTTGCTTTCTGCCAATACAAGCAGTGGAGAAATAAAAAAGAGTCACTCCAGAGCAATACTGAATCAGATGGGAAACTGTCTGATTACAAAGTAGCTTTCATTCATTAAATTGAACTGTTTTTAGAAAATACACAGTAAAGAATGAGCAAAGTGTGAAGCAAGCATTTTAAAGAATGCTGACAAGATAATATACCATTACAAAATTCTTCCTAATTCTCCTGAAAACAGCATATCTGAATAATACACCTTAATAACCTTCCCCAGTTTCTGCATTTTGTGCCTGAATACACTAATTTTGTCAAATGCAACAGTCATTTGTCTTGTTCTGTTTCTTCAGGAAGAAATGAGTTAGCATTATGAGGTCAATGTATTTTGTTATTTCTTTTCTCCCCTCCAGGTTGTATATGATGCTAATACACTTTATATTTTTGCACCGAGTGCCCAAAGCCGGGATCAGTGGGTGAGGAACCTGAAAGAAGGTAATGGGAATTGCTTATACTTTAACATAGGCAGATAGCTTTGCTTGAGCTGTGTGCATGGATTGGAGTTAACTTGGTGCTGTGTTTTGGATTTGTGGCCAAAACAGTGTTAAAAACATACCAGTGTTGTAGCTGCTGCTGAGCAGTGCTTGCACTGCGTGGAGGATTTGCCTTTTTCCTCCTCTGCCCTCGCAGGGAATAGATTGGGGGTGGACAAGAGGCTGGGAGGTGACACAGCCAGGAAAGCAGACCTGGACTGACCAAAGGGATATTCCAGGCCATATAAAGTTGTGCTCAGCAATAAAAACTGGGGTAGAGGAAGACAGGAATTAGGGTTTTTTCCTTCTCTACTGGCCACTGCACAGGGGCTGGGTGGGCATTGGTCAGCTTGTGGGAGATGGTGAGTGATTTACTTTGCTCTACTTCTGCCCTCTCTCACCATCAGATGCTCACATTAATTACAGGTGGTCTGTAAAGTAATAAGAAATTATATTCTTTTATAAGAATATATAAGGGGATCAGAGGGCAAGGAGTGACCTCTGAAACTCAGTAAGCCCAGAGCATGGGGTAGGGAGCCTTCCAGGCCCAAATGATGAATTGTGCCACAGAATAGAGATAAATATCTCTTTCCCTTCAGAACACTGTTTGTAGATGAATTTGAGTCACTTGCAACAGGGGGAGGCAGAGCTCCCAAAGCCTACACAGCTGCCTGCCTGATTCCAGTGCTGCAGGGTCTCCTTTCATTGATGCACCAAACCCCTGCTAGGATGGTTGGTGTAGGGGGGAGTATGGCACCCTTCTGGAATAAAGTTATTACCTTACATATATCCTCTATGACTGTTGTATCACCTCCATGTAAACTTGCATGAAGAGAAGCTGTGCTAAAGTAAGGGCAAGTAATGATTACGCCTCGTGTAAAAGATATTGTAATATATATTAAAAATTACCTTCTTTCAGACTTTTTTTTTTTGTATCTTTCAATATATGCTCTTTTCCTTCTTGTAGAAATAAAGAACAACAGCAATATAATGGTAAAATATCATCCTAAATTCTGGACAGAGGGAATTTATCAGTGCTGCAGACAGACAGAAAAATTAGCACCCGGCTGTGAAAAATACAGTCTTTTTGAAAACAGTAAGTACATATGTTTTCTTATGAAGTTCTTCTGGCATATTTTCTGCTTTTTATATGATTCTGTCATCACACCTGAATGCCCTGGGTATTAGGCAAATTTGTAGAGCAGAGTCAATCATTGATACTGTGCCTGAAGTAAGTAAAAATTAAATACCAGGTATTCTGTAAAAAATCTGCCAAATCTGTGGTCAGTGTAACCTGCTGGCTGATTTAGGATGGTTTTACAATAATATTTAATAATTTTTCCTATAGGACTTAATTGGACTTGCCTTTGCTTTCTGAATTTCTAAGCCATACTGAAGTCTTGTTAAGATATTCAAGTCTAATCTGAAATTTAAACCTTTATAAATGTATAGCTAAATGAATAGGCATAAATGCTCTCCTGTGCTTTTTTTTCTAGATGTAATGAGATTGTCCTCTTCGATGCCAGAAAAAAGTGCGGTAGGTAAAATCTTTAAAATATTGAATAGATAATTACTGCTTTCTGAAATAGTGCTTACATTTCTCAAAATACTTGCTGTATCCTGGAGCAAAGGTCTATTTCTGTATTCATCAATGCGCATCATGCTCTGTCTCAGGGTGAAAAAAATCCCACTGAAATTTAGCTGCATCTATCAGCTGTATCTGTACTGCTGGTGGAAGATGTGGGCAAAAAGCAAATGCCAGCCAGTTTTGCTCTTTACTGGCAGCCCCATGGATGGCACCTGTGTGGTTTGCTGCCACAGACCCCAGCTGCCCCCAGGCCACCACAGGACTAGTCCATCTTTTGCCTCCAGGATGCACTGGTGTGATGGAAAGGGTGAGTGGGGCAGAAAGATGGAGCAGCGTGGGATGGTAATTTATTAATGTGTTGTTTGCAGCGAAGGCCTCCACCACCTGTTCCTCCAGTTGAAGAAAATGGGAATGAAGAGGAGGAGATAGTGGTAGCAATGTATGACTTTCAACCTACAGAACACCATGATTTAAGATTAGAGAAAGGTGAAGAATATACAGTGATTGAGAAGAACGACATTCATTGGTGGAAGGCGAGAGACAAATACGGGTAAAAATTAGTTCCTTATTTTTTGTTTTAAAGTTCTTAAGTCTATTTTCATATTGTAGAAATTCATATTGTCTGTATGTCAGCAAATAACTGCATTAGATCCTGCATTAGGCCCAGGCTCTGAAATCTCATCCATATATTCTCATGCAGAAACCAGTTTTTAAAAATGCAGTACTCAACAGATAGATCGTGGGACCCAAGTGCAAAGACAGTTGCAGAACTGGAAGCCTTTCCAATTATGTTTACTTTCCAACTTTTTAGTTCTCTAATTAAAGTACCAGCCATCCTTTAAAACCTCACTAGACTGGTAAACTGTTCCCACTTCCCTGGGGAACATCTCATTAGGGAGCTATATGGTTAACATTTAGCTCAGCAGGCTCCGACATCCAGACTTGAATAATCATAATTTGATTTAATAGCTGGATCATTAGGGACAATCTTTGAATAAGTTGAGAGAGAATTGCAGTGAGATGCTGTAATGACTACAACTTCACATTATCTGTATTAGAATTTTCCCTGCGGTTTCAAAGATGAAAGTTTTCATATTTCAATATTTATCAGGTTCCAGTTGCCATATGTTATGGGTAATTGTGAGTTATCAGGCTGTGTCAGGCTCCACACATATTTCCTGTGACTGACTGGGACTTCGAAGTGCAGAAGAGTGACAGAGCAGCAGAGAGACTCACTCTCCTTCACCCCTTCTGCTGCTTTTCTTGGACACTTGTGCTGCTCATGATACTTCCAGGGGTGCTGAAAGTTAATGTGGAAATGCTGATGTGGAAAATTAGTTTCTGAATAATCAGTAGTAGAGTGATTAGTAATAGAGTAGAGAAGTCAGTAATTAATAAATTACATTGAGAGACCTCTGGTAATTAGCAGAATGAAACAACTGTTTTCTAGGCATGCAATTTTACATGTTTTCACTAGGGTGATATATTCTATATTTTTTTAGAAAACAAGGATATATTCCAAGCAACTATGTAACAGGAAAGAAGTCCAACAACCTTGATCAATATGAGTAAGTGAATGCTTGAATTAAAATTTGGAATAGCATGAAATGAAACCTATGCTTCAAGAATGACAGCGTATTTTTAGCATTTTGAAAGCAACTGTTCATGTATGGTAGCACCCAGAGGTTAAACTTAAACAACTGAAATAGGCATATATTTTTTCAGATTCTCTTCACTGATTATTTTGGGATTTATCATGTAGGGTCAAGTCAGGGAGACAGACATCAGGCTTGTAGTATTTAGGCTATCACAGGTAAAGCAAAAAGCTCTTCTTAATTCTCTGATAGACAACCGGAAACTGAAGGAAATTTACCCATTTTAAGTGTGCTAAATGTTGTTTTAATAGTAAAGTGACATGTCTATCCCAAGTCTGTAGCAGTAAACAGTAGAGGACAAAACAGTGGAAATCACTTCAAATAAACATAAAAGATTGGATCTTTTGGAAGCTGTATTTTTCAAGAAAATATGTAACTCGATGCAGTTCAGGTTTCAATGTATGTATGTAACTTAAAAGCTATAAATGTCTAGCTTTTTTTTTTTTTAATGCTTTTTCCAGTTGATGTTTAATTAGGGAGTACTTATTTAAGAACATCAGGGTAAAATTTAACACTATAGTCTCCAAACCTGTTCTTGTTACTCAATCATTATAGGATAAACTGTTGTGCCTGAGAATTTAGGACATACTTCATGACTTTTAGATAAAATGGAGCTGTAAGAAAATAATAACTAAAACCAAACTTCAAAGCTACTTTAGTAGCTCCAAAACTTTACTCTCAGCTATATATGGCTCCTACTTGCCATGTTTTGACAGAAGGCAGAATTTCATCTTGGATTTTGCCCTTAGCTTGACTGGAGGGAATTCTTGGTTGCTTTCTCATCTTAGAAACTCTTGCTAAGAGCTCTGCTCAGCTCTGGGCTGGGCTGCAGGGCTGGCAGAAAGGGAAGGAAGGAACTGCCTTATCTGGTCCAGCCACTTTGTGCTTTTACCACCTTGGGGCCGGAATTCTGAGTCTCTGCGCAGTTCAGGGAGCATTACTCCAGGTCATGTACCAACTGCAAGAAACCACTATCTCCAGAACAGAACAGGCAGAATCTGATTAAAGGCTGCTGTGCCACTTCCCTGCTTGGTTACTGAAATAACAGCATAGCTCAAAACAACTGCACCACACCATTTGCAAACTGCCTGGTTTTCCTTTTTTAATTATTCTCTGTGTCTGGCTGACATGCTGGTGCTTCTGTAGCTGCTTTAACCTGCCTGTGCAGCACAGAGCTCAGAGGTGTGCAGCCATGACACTTAATTCATAGTTTCAGCCACCCCTTTGCTATCTGGGTCCTCCCTGGGAGCCCAGAAGTATGGAGATCTGGAATGACAGAGCAGTGTGACAGCCAGCTCCACGAGCTGTTTGACTGGTGTGCAGGCAGCTGCTTCTCCAGGGCTGCCAGCCTTCCCCTTGGGCTGCTCTTCACAGCAGCTGCTGCCACCAGCCTGGACGTGTTTGACAAGTGTTTTTTCCAAAAACTTACATCAGTTCCCTGAGTTTTATGGGTTTTTGTGGGATATCCATGGATTTGTTTCAGGGCTTTTTTATGGGATAACTGCACAGTGTAGTAGAGACTGATTTTTGCACATTATCAAAGGTTCAATTTATGATCTTAATTTATTATAAAATTATTTAATTTCTAGCTTCATAATGCTTTGCTTAAAGCATTTTAGGTAAATCATGCACCTTGGGGAAGTTTTATTTACTGATGTTGTGTTGCAGGTGGTACAGCCGAAACCTGAACAGAAGCAAGGCAGAGCAGCTCCTCAGAAATGAGGTGAGCACATCAGCCCTTCAGTATCAACTGTGAATTTCACTTTAAACAGCTTCTTTAGTTAAAGCAGAGGCTTATTTTGGCAAGTGCATATCCTGGAACCAAGCGAAAGAATCATGTAGCTTGAAACCAGTTGCTCAAAACTGTTGATGTGCTTGTGTTTTAGGATAAAGAAGGTGGTTTTGTGGTGAGAGACTCCAGTCAGCCTGGCCTGTATACTGTTTCCCTTTACACAAAATTTGGAGGGTGAGTTTCTATGGCTTCTCTGCACACCTTGTCTCATCTGAATATGTTTGCATCTGTGTCCAAATTCATTGGCTGGGGGAAAGCCAGGAGAAGGCTTCATAAAGAAACAAGGGCTGCTGTGATAGAAAAGACAGGTGACTAAAACGAACTCCTCAACTCCATGGTTAGCTCCCATTTGGTTTAATCCAGGGTAGACCTTAACCCCTACCCAAAGGAGGAGGTTTTGCTCTCCCATTTAGTCTCTTCTCTCCTGCCAGCCTGCATTTGTGTCCTACATTTGTGAGCTGGACTGGGGAGCTCACTGGGCTGAAAATTAACCTTTTCTGGGTTAATCTTCAACTTGCTTTGTGCACTGAGATGAAGGCGGGTCGCCAGTGCTTAGAGTATTTGATATTCATGCTGTTCTCAAAGCATGTGGTACTGAGCACCTGTGCTGGCCCTTTCAGTTTACTTTTCCTTGTCAATGTGATCCTCTTAAAAAATTCACAACAAATGGCATGATATTATTACTAATTGTTATTGTTTTGTTTTGGTTTTTTTTTTCCCAGGGAAGGTTCATCAGGAATAAGACACTATCATATAAAAGAAACAGTGACATCACCAAAACAGTACTACCTCGCAGAAAAACATCTCTTTAACTCCATTCCAGAAATAATTGAATATCACAGCCATAATGCAGCAGGTAGATGGATTGGATCCTTTCTATTTCTTAGGGCTAATTTGAAAAAGGAGTTTGAGACACTTCAATGTTTTAATGAAATTTTGGGGGTTTTTGTGGATCCTTCCTTTTCAGGGAAGCCATGAAACATGTATAAAATGCCCCAGAGTAACAGAAGAATAGTTGTATCAAGTCAGAAAAAAATTGTTGCCTTAGCTCCACGTAGTCTTTCTATCAGCTGCCTGTAACCCACAGTAGATGGATAGGGATGGTACTTCCCCAGAACACTCTCCAGGCCCTTTTACCTGATGGTCACTGCCACTTGCAATAATCCAACTTTCCCATACAGCAAACAGTTGGGGAGAACAATAATGTGTTTAGAAAATCCCTACTCCAGATCCATGGCTGATGCTGGTCTCTTCCCACTGTATGATGGAATGAGGAGAGTATAGGAATTGGCTTCAAGGCACAGATACTAATACTTCTTTTTTCCAGGTCTGGTCTGTGCATAAATCTCGCTCATGAGCTGTAGTTTCCAGATCTTCACATCAAAGTCAGATGGCCCAGCATGTCCTGATGACATTCCGGAAAATACACCCCAAAAAAATACTCCCACTTTTCATTTATTATAACTGATTCTTCTACATATTGTTAATTGGAGTCTGCAGTGAACAAGAGGCTGAGTTGGTGCCTGGTGCTGTTTCAGAAGTAAACCGTGTCTCTTATCTTTGAACCTCAGGTCTCGTTACCAGGCTGCGTTACCCAGTGACCCCAAAGAGAACAACAGCACCAACAACAGCAGGATTCAGCTATGGTGATTGCCTGTTATGTTCATCTACACATATTCTAATGATTTTATGTATGCTAAGATGCTACAATACTTTCTAAAAGTTTTGAAAATATTTGATTCTGTGCTGTGATTGGCTATATGGACTTACACTGGTCCAAGCTGTACTTTTAAGACCCTTACACAGAGTATCAGCATGCAGAGGCATCACAGCTGGTGGTGTGCCAGGGACAGTAATGAGGAAAGGCAAATGTGCCACTGGTGCTCCAGGGGAATTTGGTCTTTTCCTCCATGCTTTCTGCCATGGATATCTTGAGCTCTGCTTTATTAGGGAGCTGTGCCTTTGGTTACTTCATTAGTCTCCAGACTTCTGACTCGAACTTGACCCTTTGTTGAGGGGTTACTTTTTTAAAATATAAAATCGGAACAGCCATTTTTCAAGCATAATGATGTGAGCAACTTCTATGTGTTGGCACAACTTTCTGTGGTGGCATTTTGTTGAAATCAAGTCTGATAGTATCAGTATGTAATTACTGGCCTCAGGAAAGTTTGAATTTTGACTTCTGTGTTAGTCAGGAGTTGCTTAAAGGTCACGTCTACCTAAAAGTTTGTGATGTATAGAAGTGTTCAGTTTTGAAGTTAATTCTCAGACATTTTCTACCTAAATTCCTTAATTTGCTACTAGTCCAGTTTCTCTTTCCTCTTCCTTATCCTCTACCAGCTCAGTAGGTTCCTTAACTGTTTGTTAATTTGTTTTGTTTTATAGAGAAGTGGGAGATTAATCCCTCAGAACTGACATTCATGAGAGAGCTGGGGAGCGGTCTGTTCGGCGTGGTGCGCCTCGGGAAGTGGAGGGCACAGTACAAAGTGGCCATCAAGGCAATTCGGGAAGGTGCCATGTATGAAGAGGACTTCATTGAAGAAGCTAAAGTAATGATGTGAGTTGCGTGCTTGGCACTTTGGTTTCCAGTCTCAGGCCTCTGATGCTGTATACTGATTATAAATAAATGCTGGGGGAGGTGGTATTGCTGCAGTTTTGTGTGCTGGAGAACTAGCACTGTGGGGAGGAAGTAATAACGACATGATCTCAATCTTTTCAGGAAGCTAACACATCCTAAACTAGTTCAGCTGTATGGTGTGTGCACACAACAGAGGCCCATTTACATCGTGACAGAGTTCATGGAGCATGGCTGCCTTCTCAATTACCTGAGACAAAAACGGGGAGTTTTGAGTAAAGACACTCTGCTTACTATGTGCCAAGATGTGTGCGAGGGAATGGAGTACCTGGAGAGAAACAGCTTTATCCACAGAGACCTGGTAACATCCCATTAGGCAATACACTCTTCTCTGAAATTTTTATTTTTGAATGTACTTATTCCTTTTTGAAATGGCCTGTTTGTTTACAACTGCTTCTGTTCTTGCAGAAAATTGAGTGGATGAAGTTGGCTCTTTATGGTCTAGTCAAGTCTCTAAAACTGCTCTGTACAGAAAATCATGGGAGGTTTTTCTCTCCCAAGAAAATGGAATGAAATCTCTCTGAAATTTTTATAAATAGTAGCAATTCGTGCTGATATAATAGCCTGTTTCCTTTCTGTATTGGTGCCATTTTCACCATACATTAATCCCTTGAGATGATAATTTTTTCTGGTGATCTTTTACACAATAGTGTAGCTGTCAAAATGGTACTATCAAGAGGAGATGCACATGTACTTTTTATAATGAGAATATACCACTGAACTTGGTAAATTAGTTAACTTGCTAAGTAATGAATACAAAGACCTGATAAGATTGCTGTAATTTGTCTGCAAGAGATTCCAAGTTTTTCACGCAGCTCTAACCATTCCCCTTGCAGGCTGCCAGGAACTGCTTGGTGAGTGAGTCAGGAGTGGTCAAAGTCTCGGATTTTGGAATGACAAGGTATGTGTGAGTGTGCAAAGGCATTTATGGAGATTTGGAAAAATTCCCCTAAGCCTTGTACTTATCCCGAAGGCAACACAGACCAAGCAAAATTGCATACAAAAATGATCTTTTTTGACCTCTCTATGAAACAGCCTTTGATGGCGTTTGTTTTGCGTTTTTCTTTACTAGTGCCTTTAATGCTTGCTTGTTCTGTGTTGATTTCCTTACTCATTTTAAACAAGACAGCTCTTGTTTTTCAGAGAGCAGAGCTGCTGCAGAGATAACAGTTTATCTGTATTTTGGTAGGTAGATGTTAGAAAGAGGCTGTTCAGTGAATTTGGGATTCTCTTGGGATAGATGGTTCAGAGTTGTGCTAGCTGAAGGGCTGGGAGATCTGGAGGGGGGTTAACTTCCTGCCCTTGTGAGCACCTGCGTGGGTGATGTGTTGGTGAGGCAGTGGTGGGAGCAGCTCTTCCAAGAAAGGTGTTAAAGCACTGTGGTTTGACCTCTGCCACATCTCTGTGTTGCTAAGCTTCTGTGTCCCCTGATAACTGAACTCAGAGTGGCTGGTGAAAAACAGAACATGAAACTTCTGCTTTTCCCTCCTTTTCTCTCATGATAGAGACTTGCAGGTGGCCTAGTCCTGTGTTGTATAGCTAATAAATCACAAGGAAGGACTCTGGGGTAATATGAAAAATGAACAGAGTAGTGGCTGAAGCCGTAGTACTGCCCCAGGGAAGCTAGTTTTATCTTGTGATGCTAATGCCCATGGCCATTAGGTGGCAATATGAGCTTCTAATATTCCAATCCAAATTAAATTAAAATTTTTAGGTTTGGAGGCTGACAGATATAATGTCTGTCTTTCTTGTTTTCTATTGTGGTATGGTTTTTTTTTTAGGTATGTCCTTGATGACCAATACACAAGTTCTTCAGGGGCTAAATTTCCTGTGAAATGGTGCCCCCCAGAAGTCTTTAATTACAGCCGATTCAGCAGCAAGTCAGACGTCTGGTCATTTGGTAAGATATTCGTCATGGAAAGAAAGTGTACTTTTTAATATTTTATCAATAGCAGTTAAGCTCTGGTTATTGGGAAGGATTCAGACATCTGAGAAGAAGCTCAGAGAAACCATTTGCCATGGTTTTATTAGTGATAAAGTTCCACAGACGCATTTAGTTCTGTTACTCATTAAAACCCATACTGCTAGAATAAGATGTTTTCAGTGATGCCACATGTGCAAAGTGTCTAGAATATGGATCTCAAACTATTTATCTATCAGAAAGCCTGAGTCCAGGGCTCAAAATAAACACACATGTCTAAGAAGTTAGTTATTGTCTTTTTTTGTTGGTTTGTTTTTTTCCCCAGGTGTTTTAATGTGGGAAGTATATACAGAAGGAAAAATGCCCTTTGAAAAAAGCTCCAACTATGAAGTGGTAACAATGGTTAGCCAAGGACATCGCTTGTATCGGCCCAAACTGGCCTGTAAGCAGATGTATGAAATGATGATGATGTGCTGGCAGGAGGTATATATTTATATATATATAAAATTCTTTTGTCTTTGAATTGAAATAAAGGTTGATCTAGAAACAGCAGTTACCTTCTCTAGAGCAGCGTTCTGAGTGCATCCAGGTCTCTCTGCTATTCCTGTGCTCATTCTTCAAAGATCATCTCCTGGTTTGCAGCTGAGCTAGAGCTCTGATAAGATAAAACAATGAAGAAATTACAATGAAATAAATGAACTGTCAGATTAGGTATGTGAAGGCATTTAGTAACAAAATTAAATAATTTCTCATTTCAGAGGTCAGAAAATAAAGTTGATATAAAAGAGGCATCAGAGGATGACACCCAAAATTCTTAGGAGCAAGAACAACGTGCATAAAGAAAGATTGGAGCAGTTCATTGGTGAAGGGTGGGAATGGGGAAGAAAAATAAAAAAGGTGTAAAACTATGCAAAAGCATGAATTATATGAAGAGTGTAGTCCAGCAACACCTATTTTTCAAAGCATAAAGAAAATGTGTTGCTTACTGAGATTAAGTGACACATCCCAAAATCCAGACAAGGATATATTTTTACATTTAATACCTAATGAAATGCTAAATTCCTCACCAAAGGCCAATGATATGACCAGTAATTTATCAAAATCAACACAACTTTATTGATTTCTGATCACAGCTGTGCATGCTTTTTATTTTTAGAAACCAGAGGAACGCCCGACTTTTGAAGAGCTGCTTCATGCAATCATCGACATTGCAGAGGGTGAAGATGCTTTTTGAAAAAAGGCAACAGCAGCACAAGCAAATAAGAGAAAATAAGACACTTTCCAGTGAGAAAACAAGGCGCTTCCCAGAAATATGTGGCTTCATAGTTTCTTTTTAAGAGCTTGATCCTGTAAGCTTGTGGGTGCTGCTAAACAATGTGGGGAACCTGTAATACCTGATGCACTCCAGAACAAGGAGAGTTTTCCATGATGTTAGGAAATGAGCACAGTATCTTCCGCAATATTAGCAATCTCTGTTTTTTCTCTGAAAAGTCAGCATTGCATAACTGTAAAATTGAGCTCTTTATGGAGGGAGAAAATGTGGCCAGAGGCCAAGAACCTCGTCTGCATTTAGTGGGTTGGGTTCATGTACATACGGTCCATGTTTTTGGGTTTCTCTTTACATGGGCAGTAGCATTAGTAGTGATTTGCATGCTTAAAAATTGAAGGTATCTATAAATGGCTTTTTACTGACACTGAAATGTTTCCAGAGATTCTCCAGAAACATTATTTTTCTTGGTTGATGGGCGTTTATCAAGAAGACGAAATGCGCCTCTTTCATTTGCACATAGTAAGTTGTTACCAGCACAGCCCTCAGTTTAACATAACACTCTAAAAGTTCTGCTTCATGAGCTGTGATATGCCTGGAGTCATTGTAAGCTTGGTTTACCAGAGACCTTCCATGCTTAGTCTTCATGTTACTAATTAAAAATGAGTCAAAGATTCAGCACAACTGGCTGTCAGTGAACCATAATACCATGTTTTGGTTTAATTATAAAATAATTTATATGCTGTATGTACTGTAAATATATAATTTGAATGCATTTATTTATATAAAGTGGGAGGTTTTGTCTTGAAATGTTCAAGCACAAATTTGTCCTTCCTTCACTTAAACACACAATTCTCTACAGGGGGTTGTAAATTAAAGAAATTCTCAAGTGTGTTTAAGAAGGGCTCGTGTTTCTGTCTGTTGTGTGTACCTACAGTGATCTAACCTTTCTGTTCATAACAGAAGATATCATACTGCATGTGTGTGTAAATAAACTGAATGTTAACTATTGTTTGGAACCAACTAATTTGTAGCCTATAATTTACTGTCAATGCAGCATAATTCAAGCTAATTGTTCACATGAATATGGCATTATGGTAGTGCATGTATATGTATGTATATATGTATATCTGTATATATACATATATAGATATATACACTTCGGTGTGTATGCATACACTCTCTCTCTCTCTCTTTATATATATATATATAAATATATAACTCTCCTTGGAAGTTACATGCCTCTGCTGGACTGTATATCTCCACAGTCTTACTGAAGCCTACTTCAGTTAACCTAAATTTGTAGCAGTGCATATGAGCAGTATTTGTACTCTTGTTTCACTGTAGTCACCTTCTAAGTAGCTCTATTAATTTTTTTTCATTTTCTGTTGTTACTTGTGCTGTTGTGCCATGTATAATAGCAAAGAGATTGCATCAAAAATTTTTTTTTTGCAAGCAGTCAGAGGGGAGTATGGTAAAGTTTATTTCCAATGAAATTATTAAGAGTAACGATAGATAGCTTAATACATTCCATCATTCTTGCATTAGAGTATTTCAGTAATCAATTTTAGAGATGTTTAGATTCCCACACTGCTTTACTTAATGTTTGCCTTTATGTTCAAAAGGAGGAAGCCACCTCTTTCTTGGAAGAAGTGCTTCCTTTTCTCATGCTATTTTATTGAAAAGCTACAGGCTGCCAGACAAGGTTCAAATGCCTATTTCCTTAATGACCAAGTCTCAGAGGATTATTCCAGCCATGCAATCCAACCTGTCAAATTGTTGAGTCCAAAACCCCTCTCCAAACAATACCAACGGCAGGTATTGTTAAAAGGGAAGATCTAGGGGTTTCTACTCTACCTAGTAGAAAAAGTAGTGGAAAAAGCAATGTATTTCAGTATTTCAACATTTAAGGTAGGCCAAGCACATCTTTCCTTCCCTAACTTCTCCTTTGAACCCCACTTTCTCTTAAGATCCTCCAAAGTATGGTGTTGCTAACTCTTTCAACAACACATTATGTCATATGTAATGTTTCCCTTAAAACCCAAATGAAGTTTAGGAAAATCAGAAGATTAATTGTTTGCAATGAACCCTAAGCCTATTTCTTTGCAATAATTTCATATTTATCATTAATTTGTATAAGAAAACACACTCTAACTGTGTGAACTTTTGGCAGCAGTTTTCTCAGTGGGGTGGGTGCTTTGAATCCGACCCTTTCACCTGCCTCTTCTCAGTACCCGAAAATAATTTCTGCCTACTTGGTATTGGGCTTGATGCTTAGGAACAGGAGCTCTGAGGCAGCCAGTTTCTAGATTAATTAATTTTTTTAGTTGAATGTAGCCTTAGGTGGCTAATTTTAGAAAGGATCAGAACACCTCTCAAAGCAGCTGAGTTGCTGACTCTCCTGGTGTCTTCAAAGGCAGGTTGAAATGCTGTACCATCCTTTCTTCTGGATGAGCTCACTCACCCTTAGGCAACTTCAGCCCTTTCTGCCATATTTATTATAACTGAATTCTGTCAAATGTTGGGGTCAAAAATCCATTTGAACAAAACCATTTTGTGATTTACATCTGCTGTGGATTTTAATCAGTTTTAAAAGAAATACTTAGACCTATTGGTAACAGTTTAATATATTTTTTTTCTATAAAATGTTTAATACTAGAAAGCAGACCATTTTTTCACCTTCTATACTCTGAGTATTTTTTTTTTTAAATAAAAGGTAAGTAGGCGTGGTCAAGCAATATTTGTGGTTTACCATGCTTCATATCAGAGCAAAGAGCTCAGTTTGGGCTGTTCACTGGCACAGCTGATGAAGAGAGGTTTTCAATTTAATATAAATGGATAACCAGACATGATTCTTTCTACCTGTAAGTAAACTTGGCTGCATATTTTCATCTTGTAGTTTTGTTTTGTGTAACAGCAGTGTACTTAGCAAATGAAGTATTTAAATATTGCCATAAAAATATGAATCTCTCGTGCACTGCTAAGGGGATGTCTGTTAAGACTGCTTGTCTTGTCTTTCAAAATTAATGCACAAATATTAATCCATTGCATGAGAGATTTAGCAAAGCAACTAATTTTACATAGAGATAGGGAGATATTTCCACATACTGTTCTTAAACTTGTGAACTGCATAGACATGGGTAGAAAGTTTGGTAGAACTAAGCATGTCTTTCCTCTGGAGCAGAGTTAACTCACAGGAAAGACAGGAAGCCTCAGCTTGTGCACACCAAAAGCTGAAAGCTTGTATTTTAAAGTGCTTTTAGTAGCAAACTATATTGTGCCTTTCTACTAGGTTATTGATTTTTGTAGTAATGTTGAGAACTGACAGATCAGACCAGGAGGCACACTGTGTTACAGCAAAGGTCTGGGTTGATGGATGAAGCTGAGTTTGTAGTGTTCAACACAGTTAACCTTCTGCTCTGTTGCAAGAGCTTCTAGCAAAAAATGGTAGAAGAGTGCAAACTTTAGACATGGACTAGAATGTCTTCAGTGGTAGTAGTGCTTTGGGAAACTGATTCAGAAAAAGAAACTCAAGCAAAGAAAATGGTGAAATAGCAAAATTAAAAAATGCAAATGATAAAAATTTATTTCTAACTTGTTGCTTTTGTCTTTGATGTTACTTTCCGAAAGCTGCCTTTTACAGTGAGTAACAGCTGAGATAGGAGGAAGATTGCACATATATTTGTGAATTAGCCACATATACAAATGACATTATCAACCCAAAGTGTACTCTGAGTGTTGTGGGACTGTGTCAGGCCACGATGTGTTTTCACTCTACCTTCTCTGTTCTGATGGGACTCTCTTAAGCTGCTTAAGCAAATGGCTGTTCCTGACAGCTGACCCATCTTTTTCTTCTTCCTCTTGCATCCCATCTGCTCTGTTGTGCACAGATAAATTTATTTCCAGGACTCAAGAGTTGGTTATCAAAATGTCAGCTGCACATTTTCAGGCTATTTATCAGATTAGCTTCAACATGGGTTTCCTCGTGTTTTTACTTCAGCCACATGCTTCTCGTGCCATGGTTATTTCTTGTTTTGAAACTGAGCATCCTGATAGGTGTGATAGATGGCACTGTCATGGCCCTTTGCTTGTGTTGGGATTTGTATTTTCTTACCTGTCACCAGGGAGGTAATGTGGCACTGCTTTATAAACAAGTGTCTGCCTCCTAAACTACTCATTTGCAGAAAGAAAATGACATTAGCAGTGAAATGCACTGTATTTGTTTGTTCCTGTGTTAAATAACTTTGTCTAAGGTGGCAAGCTTTCATCAAAAATTGCAGAAATAAAAAATTCTCTATACAATTGAAGAAGGAAGATGGCAAGTTCTGGATTCAACACCACAAATACTCTTCTTGTTTAATTTAAGCCTAGGTTTTAAACTACTGAATTTAGTTGTTCCGTCATGACATACCCCGAGGATCAAAGCAACATGTTTGGGTAGCTTGTGTTTTGATAGAATTCAAGGGAATGTGAGCTGAAAGATTTAATGGGGCTGTGGGTATTGGAGAAATCTTCCTTGCTATGGATTTAAAAGAAGCAAGATTTGATCAATTTTTTTTTTTTAAAATTTATTTGAAGCTTTTTGGTTAGGCAGAAAACAAAGAAGTGCAATCTAAAATTAATGATAGCTCCATAAGTACTTAATTTTAAAAGACTTCAAAATTAATTTACAGTTAAAAATTATGGAATATTTCTTCCTCTTAGTCTTTATTTCTTCCCTGTGTCCTGTCCAAGCAGGACATTATGACCTTATGTAATTCATAAGATGGCAAATCTAACTGATCTCTCTGTTCTCTTCCAAATATGGAAGCCAAAATGTGATTTCCTTGCTGAAGCCTAACTCTCAGTGATACAATCAGTGACTGATCTATAATTTAGGAACTCTTCAGTGTGATTACTTGAGTTAGGGACCAGGGGATCAAGGCAACTAATATGTGACTCTAACATTCCTTGACAAATCCAGTGTTTTGTTTAGGAAAACGTCCTTGGTGAAAAATCAAAGGAAATAGGTAGAATAGTTCCACTGATTTCAGTGATCTAGCAGAAGGAATAATCAAGAAGAAATATTTTAAATGAGTAAATTCTAAGAATCTATTTTCAATTTATTTGTATTTTAAACGATAGCTTTTAAAAAATTAAAATACAGGAGTTTAAGTATTATAATTCTTTCTTAGTTTTTCTGATGGCTGTTGAGAAAAGAGAAAGGAAGGAAGAGCACAAGACATGGGAGGGTGCATGTGGGGGTGAGAAGTGTCAGGCAGGAAATGCCATCTTCCTGCTGCGTGACAAGGCACACCGCTGTGCAGCCCTCAGTGTCTGCATCTTCCTTGGCCACAACGAGAGCAAATTAAATCCAATTATTATACTCAATGTATCAAAGCTTTCCCCATCTGTAGTGTTGGCCAAGCCTTTCTGAAGTCTGGGCCTACTTTCTGAAGTAAGTTTAACTTAAGAAATATGAATTTAATAGGGAGGGAAAAGTGTATTTCAAGAAGCTTACCAATGACCAGGGAAGATGGAAAATGCATAGATCAGTACAGAGTCTTTGCTTGAGAACTGAAATTCCAATTCCGAGGTTACTGAGAAAAAAATGTTTAAAGACAAATTAATTCTCAAAGAGCTGGAAATTACCTGCTTTAGGGTGATATCTACTGGATTGATAGGCTATGATTTCACACTTAAAATACTCCAACAGAGTGGATGAGGACAACTAAACTTTGGCAGAACTATGCAAAGTTTGTGCTGCTCCTCCAGATCCTGCAGTTCAGTCAGCATGATATTGTCTGATCCATGGCCTTAGTCTAATCTGAGCCTTAACTTACAGTCTGAAGAATTTATCATACCATATTTTGTCATCTTTCTTGGATTACCCACTCCACCCTTGGAAAAATTGCTCACCAAATGAGGCACATGTCCCAGGAAGGAAGCATCATGATTACAGCTTCAACATATACCTTTTCTGTGGTTTTATGGACAGAACAAGAGGCTAAATATTCAATATAATATATGCTTTTTTAAAATGTCACATACAGTCATTTATTACTAATAGCTTTTAGCACATTAAAAGGAGGGGGGTCAGACAAAAATCATCCATTAATAAAACAAGTCCGAGATTCACTGAAGGCAGAAAGGATTCCTCACTTCACACTACAAATATATTCAAATTACTGAGCTCATAAAGAAAACAAGACAGGATACACGTCCATAACATCTGTCTGAATGCCTTGCTTTCATGGTAACAGCCAAATCTTTAAAATCTTATCAGATTATTCTAGTGTTACATAGAAAGTCTGCAGTGCTGCTTCTAACTATTTCTTGTAAATGTTTTATATGGAGAGCAAATAACTGATGAGAAATAATGTATTTAAATTAAACAATGTATTTATTTGAAATACATAAATAATGTATTTAATTAGCCTAGCTGGTTCAATGAGAAGAAACAGACAGGATTTCAAATATCGTGTTCCTATTTGCGAATAACAACTTACTTTGTAGACATTGATTAAACTTCATGTCATTGGCTGAAATAGAAGAAACCCAAGCATCTTTTCACTCACTGTTCACTATTTATGAGGCAGGTTTAAATGGCCAAGGGACAGTTCAATGTACACTGGACAATTAATTACACAGCAAATAAACTTAATGGACCATATCTTTTTAGCCTGGCTTCTTTGAAGAGAATTGTCACTGTCAGCTGGCTTGGATATTTTTAATTGCTGCATTTTTCACAGCTGCCACTGGAAACTGTTATCAAACAATTGATGGTGTCTTCTGATTACTGTCAGCTCATCTGTTTCCCACACAATAGATTCTTCACAGGATTCAACAGTCTAAGGGAAACTTCACCATGACTTTCAAGACAATCTAAACAAACCACTCATGAGACAGGGCTCTTCCAACTGAGAACTGGATTTGGTCTTATCCTTCAGACATCCAACATCTTGCTTCTTTTATTGGTGCAAGATTTGCTATGTTATGTACCTTCATAGGGCAAATAATCACATTTTCATAATGTGGTAAGGTTGCTTAGTGTTTTGAATGCTAGCATTTATTCTCTTAGCACATTTGGCTTTTAGCTGGTAATAAGCAACGGCAAAAAGTCTCACAGGACACTGGAAGGGACATCCTATTTATTCCAGGCTGGATTAGGTCATTAGGACTAAAAATACAAAAGTGTCATGAGGGAAAAACAAATAATATGGAAGAACTGGTGGGACTGCACAAAGAAATATCATATGAAATATAAAGCAGCAAAATTCTGAGACCTTGAGAAGTCTATTTCAAATAAAAATCTGAGGTCTCTTTGTGAACTATGGCCTCTGTGGCAGAGAAAAATAGGACACATTATAGCGGGATATAAAGTTTTTTAAACTTTATAGACTTTATAAACTTTAAAGTTTGATAAATCTGCTGCATATACAAGATATATTGGATTGGTTTCTCTCTAAATTTCTGATGTCTGTGAAGATGTATCCAATGTATTTTGGATTTTAGAAACAATTTTATAAACAGGGATTATCAGCCCCTTGACATGCAAGTGTAAAGCACATATGCTCTCCACACTTTAAACATAGGCTATTGCATTTATTATATTAATGGCTGCAACAGAAACGGGAAAATCAGTATCAATTCAAAGAAGTTAATATAGTGTGTCTCCTTTATTAAACCTCAAAATAAAGAAAAGCTTCTCATGCAAGCATAGTTTTGTATTTGTCTCGAATAATCTAAAAATTATGTCAGTTCTGAAGGGGGCAGTTCTCCACCTGCTGTCCCTGACAAGATTCTCATCCCCCTTGTTGCACTAGGTAGAGCTTGTCTTACAGGGTGGTGTAATCAGTCAAATCAGTATGAATTTGGCTGGCAATGTATCTTTTAAAATTATTTATTTTTGCTGATTTATTGAGCTGATTTAGGTCATATATTGGACTCCTAATTGCCAAAACATTGTAAGGGAGAGTGTGGTAGGAAAGATCTGCTGGTTTTGGTGGCTGTAAATTCAGCCATAATTATTTGCTAGATATCTCACAGCAAGACAGAGCTAACAGTGGGTCTAAGCACATAGGGTAGTCCTTAATTCTGTAACTTTTGTGAACAAACAGGAACACTGCAAATATGGAAAATGTTCTTTTTCACAGATCACACCATCCAGTCTGTTTTCTGCTGCTGCTGCTGCGCTGTGCAAGAAAGGTATGTGAAACACTTAAGCTCTTCAGTAATTAAATATCTACACATAAAGGACTTCTTAAAATCCCTCTTTTTGCAGTAGAAGAGCAAATATGTGGAAGTTTAAAGACACTGTACTCTGCATATCCCTAAAGGAAGGAAGGCATGTATAGCCATGGTTATTTTTATGTGGATGTTTAAAGATATGCATTTACACAAATGCTTCATGTTTTTCAAAATCAGAGAAATGAGAACAAAAGTGGACGTGGACCCTGATGCTGTCCTGGTGACCCAGTACTCTGCCTCACAACCAGACATTTCCTATGAATCTCTTTGGAAGTGCAGGGTAAGTAACATTTTGGCAGGTGAAAAGAGAGAATTGAAGTGATTTGATGTACAGTGGTTCAGTACCAAAATAAGCAGGGGAGTAACTAGCTCTTGAGCATATAAAGTTCTTTATTGCATAAAAATTACAGAGTAAAGGTAACTAAGCAATCTATAGCAGAGAGAAGACTAGTTATGAAAAATACTTTTGTTTTTCACCAGCAAAAGAGACAATTGCAATTTAAGAACAAGCCATTACCTCCTCTGCCTGCTGAGGCCTTCGAAGACTACACCAAGAAACCCAGAGTTATTGCACTCTATGACTTCTTTGCTGGAGGGCCTTTAGAATTACCTCTCAAGAAATCAGAAGAATACATTATCCTCGAACAGTATGATCCCCACTGGTGGAAGGCAAGGGACCAACATGGGTAAGAGAGAGGGCATCTATTTCAATCTCCCTACACAGAAAGAAAAAAGCCTAAAACAACCAGTGCAAAAGTGGGCAGATAGAATGAGACTTAGGAGACTATTTAGAAACAGGCTTGAAAGTGTTCAACTATATATGAGGCACACAGATTGACTGGGCAGACTTTCAGCAGGGTTTGGCACCCCAGAGATGGACAGGGAATCTAGAATCTGTTGGGAATTCAGAGTTAAGCCCTACACTCAGTAAGTTCCTGAGCAACATAAGAGTATTTGAAGATCATGTGAATCACTGGGCTCTGAGCCATGTGCAAATCCAGCTCTCCATATTCCAAGTACAATGGAGCGTGTGCGTGTAAAAACTTTACGAAACCATAGAGATTATGAAGACATACCTGAAACAAAACCTCTTACCCAAAATACCTGGTGGTTTTAGAGAACTAGATAACTTCAGTCAGGATCCTTTTGACACTTATGTTTGTTTTGTGTTGTTCCCCTTTCTCCTTTGCATTTTCTTCAATGTATCCTGTA
The DNA here is from genome assembly GCA_013396995.1 of Dicaeum eximium. Classification (NCBI taxonomy): domain Eukaryota; kingdom Metazoa; phylum Chordata; class Aves; order Passeriformes; family Dicaeidae; genus Dicaeum; species Dicaeum eximium. The sequence goes on along the minus strand of VWZP01010889.1, from coordinate 346,563 downwards.
CTCTGAACTTCAGTGTATCCTGTGCTCTTGGGAATGGTTGTATGTTATGTTATAGCCATCTCCTTTCCCTTCACATTTCTTCTTTAAATATTTGAAATGCCTTTTATCAACTCATGTTTTTCAGCAAAAGTATACTGACAACTATTTTGTATATACAAGGAAGCATACACTTTACAATTGTTCATATAGGAGCTTTTTGTAGGCCAGAAATAAAGATGGTGGCTTCTGGTACAAAAGAAAAAAATTTTTTTTCTAAATCTCAGCCTATGCCATCTGGCTTTTTGAGTAGCCATCCATAGTTGTGGGACAAAAAGGTTGTGCCTGGGATGAAAGGACTTAATATTTATTCAGTTCTAATACTGGAATTCAGTATCTAGCAACACAGCCCCTAGTATAAGGAACCTTTGTAATTCAACAAAAGGATGATGTGTATCTTAATCCCACTAATCTTTTACACCATGCTATAATATTTTCCCCAATACGTTGTTTCAGGAATGAAGGTCTAATACCCAGCAACTATGTTACTGAGAACAAGAAAAGCAGTTTAGAAACATACAAGTAAGTACTTTTGACCTTTGAAAATTATAATTGTGCTTTCCTTTCTAAAAATGGATTGGAGAGATACATTGCTTGATCCTTCAAATTTTTATTAGACATGAACATGTTTATCAAAAGCTTTATTTTTTGTTACAAAACATTATTGTTAAAGTGAATTAAAATTAATTTGCATGAATCATAGTGTCAGAATCCAGATTTTTCCTGTTTCTGTAGACCCAATGCATAATGTTTCTGTATTCTGATATTTGCCTGTTGTGATCATGTAGCTAATTCCAATTACTACAAATTTAAATTACTGGAGAGAAGATTAAAATTCTGAAAAATTGCAGAGAAGAAAGGCTTGACACATCATCCAGGCCTGTGAATTTCATCACAGTTTGGCATAACTGCTTCCTGGGTTTTCTTTTATTTGAGCTAATATTTAGTCACAGTAAATTGGGGCAAAAAGTTCTAAAAATAAGGTCTAATGAAGTCATTCCAGATTAAGACATGCTCATATACAATGATATTTCTAAACATGTTTTTAACCTGGAACAATGCAACTACTAAACTGTAAAACAAAGCAAACATTCATTTTTACTGGCTGAAATTAAGGATAGGTTATCTCCTTGTTTCAGGTGGTACTGCAGAAACATAAACAGAAGCCAGGCAGAACTTCTTTTGTGCCAGAAGGTAACTCAGCTTACACAGAGAGCTAACAGTACTGAAAAATATACATCAGTAGAGGCATCAAGAGCGTTATCACAGTCAAATCAAAATCTGTTTGGTATGCTGTAACAGAGAAAGTACCTTAAAATAAAAGGGCTTTCTGGTGTAAGTGTAGAGTGCAGACTATCCAGACTTCACAAAGCTTTAAGTTGTAGCCCCAGCAAATTCTGTGTAGATTTTCCATGCCGGATAAATCAAATTACGTGGCTTATTGTGCTTGTCTATTGCATTAGGCATTGAAGACTGAAATCCATGTAGTTAGCTAATTAGTGAGCTTACCAGAATTTAACAAACTTCCTTAAATACAGAGCAAACAATGCATATTGCATTCTACCCCGTCAGTTACCAAAGTGCCTACCTCAGTCACACTCATTGGGTCTTTGCCCAAGGACTAACTCAGGCCTGGGAAAGACCAAGGAAGAGCATCTCAGACAGAATTGTTTTAACTGGATCTTTTTCCTAGTGATTTGTGCAATTTTATTTTTTTAATAAATCAAAGCATTTTCACAACTTCACACTGAAGAGTATAATTCAGCTAAACTGCTTATCTCTAAGAAGTTGCCTGGCATTTACTATTTTCTCTTGGTTTATTTTGCTCTGCCATGTACCTGGCTATCCATTCCTGTCCTCCACTTCTTTATCTTCCTCCCAAATAGTCATAGGTATTCTACAGAATTTGGTAATTGCTGCCAGTCCAGACTCAAGGGAGCATTATTGAAGATCAAAAGCATAAAATAGCTCTACTTGGATTTCTTTTCAGCCCAAAGAAGGTGCATTTGTTGTCAGAGATTCCAGCCGACAGGGTCTTCTTACGCTGTCCATGTATTCGCGGGCTAAGGGGTGAGTTCCTCTGAATGGATAGAGTTTGAATCAAGGGGTGATGGAAAAGCCTCCAAACTCCTCAGAATAATTGGGTAGGTGGACATGCAGTGCACAAGAGCAGGGAACCACTGGGATGCTGTTCATGCAGAGTTAATCACCCTGTGTGCAGAAAAGGTGATCGTGGGCAGCAGCTCTGGGAGTCAGTGTGCAAATGTCCTGGCAAGGCAAGATTACCTGCACTCACTGAAATTCTCAAATGTCTGCTGTGGAAACTGTGCCACGGCCTTTGGCCACTGCACCAAACTGTTTCCTTTCTCCACAGGCTCTGTGCACTGTAAATCCATCCCAGATTCTGCTGCCCTCAAACTTCGCCTGTTTGTTTCCTAAAATCACCTCACCCCTACTGTGCAGTCTTACTTTTGCAGGACAACAGCCCAGGACTCACACTTGCCTGTATCAGTAGCCATCACCTACAGCACTGACTTAACCTATTTCAAGCTGTCTTATACCCTCTTCATCAGCCCTCCTACATCCCCCTGTATCAACTGTGTCTGCTTTCCTTCTCCCCCTCTTACAGCAAACCAGAGGTGAGAGCAGCAAAGGCATTGCTGTTACCCTTCTCCCCTTCTTCCCTCCCTCCATTCCCTCCTTGGAAACACGGGGCCAGCCCTCCCCACCCTCCCTGTGCTGGGGACAGGCTCACAATTTCTGTAGGCTCAGTAGTGGTTCTGACAGTGACTCAGTAGTGCAGACTGTCTAATGTTTCTGTATTCTGATCTCTGTTTGTTGTGACCATGTGTCCACAATCTGGGGTACTAACCCTCAGCAACCACCAGCCTGAAATGCAAACTTAACTGCTCAATTCTGAGTGTCACAGAAAGCAGGGTTAGATGGGCAGCAAAATATACAGAAAGCAAAAAAGACAGATAATGCAAAGAAATGCAGGAGAACAAAGGTATCAAATAAAGGCTCCAATGAAGACCCTTTGAAGAAGTAGAACAGAAAATTTAGTCTCATGCTATACATGCATATCTGTTTAAGTTTTTAGGAGAAAATGCAGGTAATTCATAACATTTTAATTTTAAGAGGTTATATTCAAATAAATGCTAAATGAGGAGGAACCCTTCTTAAACACTGTGGCTATTTCTTATGCATGCAATGATACAGGGGTAAAAAATACTTGGGCAACAAAAGATATTGTGCAACTATCTCCCAAAGTTGGGAGAAAGGGCCCTTCAAGGAATCTTTTTTTTTTCTCCTGAAACAGTAGCCATTGCTACACACAGCCATTTTAAGATGAAAACTGTGTCCCAAGTTTTCAGAGTTTTCTATGCTTTCATAGTGAAATTTAAGCAGATTTATAGTATAAATTATTTTTACTGAAAATTATAATGCTTTGTTGATTTCAGAAGTCATAATGGAGATATTCTACATTATCATATTAAACAAAATCACATGGGACAATATTTTGTAGCAGAAAACTATCTCTTCTCATCTGTTCCTGAACTCATCGAGTATCACCAACACAATGCTGCAGGTAAGGCATGTGAGCTGATAACGGTTTTACATCTTTTTCTGATACTTTCCTTATAAAAAGAGACACAAGTGTTTCTATTGCTAGTGAATTCAAATATGCCTTGATTCTTTCTGCCAAAGTCATAGCTGTCATGTGTATATACCATGGGGGAAGTGAAACTACCAAACTCGTCTACATGTATTAAATGAGTTTAGAAAGATAAAAGCTTGCTCTGTATTCTCTTGGTTCACATTTGACTGAATGGGACTTGGGTGAAATTTGATCATAATTCTTTCTTTGTCTATGACAAGGACCTGCATGCATACAATCTAGTAAAAGCAGGAGTTAGGCTGTGTACCAGCAGGCAGCATTCTACTGATTTTGAAAAAAATCCAACACATATCCATGAACAATCAAGGGCAGAATTAGGGAGCAGAAGGATTCTCTAACATTGGCTTTCAGCTTACCAGGGTAGACATGTCTAACTGTTGGCTGATGGCAGATTTTTATAATTTTTAGCATGAAAATTATCCTTCACCTTGGTTCTGCCCATCATTTTAATACAATATAAAATGGTTTTGCTATGAATGAGTGAAGATGGGAAAACACACGGAGATCCCTTGCACTAGAGAGGACGATATGGGAATGGACAGAGCCTTCTGCTGGAGGGAGGAGAATTGCAGGGAACACTTGTAGCAGAAATGGCCCTAAAAGTAATAGTGGGAAGAATCAGTGAACTCAGAGAGTCCTTGGTGAAGGATGTATTCACTAGTACTGTTGGCTTATGAATGCAACAGAAATAAATGACAGACACAAAAATATTTCAAACCTGGGAAGTCATGCTGGCAGACACTGCTTAGGTCGGTGATACATGTAAGATCACTATCGTGGTACAAAAAAGCAAGAGTATTACTGTTGGCTTTATGAAAGTAGAAATACTTTTGTAGTCAGGGCCCTATTAAATAGTTTTCTCCATTTCTTCTCACTGTAGTGTTTTATCTGAGCAAACTGTAGGCAAAAGTAACTTCAAGAAATAAGAAATCTCATCAGATTCCAAGTATTTTTGTTTGAGAAGAGGTATGATATAGCATATTTTAAAATTAAGTCATTTGTCAGCACAATATTGTGGCTTTGTCCCCTACAGGTCTTATCACACGTCTCCGACATCCAGTTGGATCAGATGGATGGACTTCACCAGAAACCACAGGACTAAGTTATGGTAAACTTTTTATCTTTTGAAAGAAATGTAGCTATCTGCCTAGGCAAGCATTTAGCTCATATTCACCCAGCTAATAATTAAGTTGTATCTTTGAAATTCCTTGGTAATAATAAACACATAAACAGTGTAAGGTGTCAGTACCAAATGAGACACCTGACTCAGCTGCTTCTGTGCAGGGACTGTTGTGCTTCTGTTACAACCACCAGTGCATTCAGAGTTATTTGGTCTTTTCTATGCAAACCTAAGACTCAAATAGACATTTAATAGCTTTTAAAAGGCTATTTGATTTATGTAAATGCTTAGGAAACCAAAATCGAAACCTGAAATTAATACTATTTATGGAGAAGATTTTCTTTGTCAGTTCTGCAGGTTTTAGAAATAAGAATCTTATGCGTTATTAAAACAAAAAAAGCGATAAATGCCAGTTTTGTGTATATAGATCAGGAATTTCATACCATCTATGGGACAATAGTAACCTCCAAAACTGAATATCTTTCATGTTTCCATGAATCTCAAGGCTTAATATTTCTGATGGGTTGAACTATTGTAGTTATGACAATAAAGGTAGCCAGTGACTATTTCTGTAGCTATACTATCCATCTGGAACTGGTTTGGAGCTAAAAACATCACATATCAGTGCCAAAAAAGTTCTCATGTGTAATCAAAGCTAAGCACTTGCCTTATCTTCAAGCCTCAGACGTTCCTACATTAAGCAAAATTGCTAATCACATTCTTTAAGCTGTAAAATAGCATTTATATTTAAACATATATGAGCCAGTGAAAATTTTCATGTATTTTAATCTCATGCTATAGCTGATGAACGGGTGTGATGCTTTGCAGTGTTCATGACTGCAAGATATGTCTCCTGCAGCATGGCTCAGGAAAGCTGGCCTGACTCTCCTGACAAACTGGGTTGCTTTTGCAGAGGAGTGGGGATTAGACCCATCTGAACTGCTGTTACTGAAAGAACTTGGGCGTGGGCAGTTTGGAGTTGTTTATCTTGGTAAATGGAAAGAGACTGTCAAGGTTGCCATCAAAACAATCCATGAAGGTGCAATGTCTGAAGACGATTTCATGGAGGAGGCCAAACTGATGATGTAAGTACAAAAGCTATTCTGTCAGTTTACCAAGAAACAAATATAATCTAATTCCATTTCAAACAAACAAAGCAGTTTGATGGGAATGGTGGATGTGTGGGACAGAAAGGCTGATATAAGGGTCTGAACCAAGCAGATGCAGATGCTTCCTATGCCCAGACTCTTTCTTTAGTGTACCTTGCTTTGTAGTACGGAGCTCAATGGGGAATAAATGTTCTGGTAAAAGGTAAATGTGCTCCTACAGCTATTCTTTAATCCATAACTCAGTGTCTCTAGGAACACTGGCAGAGCTTCTATCTAACTAAAGCTTTTGAGAAAAAGCTTTATTACCATATCTAGAAATTTTGCAAATTAGGGAAGTATCCACATGAGGTCTTGCCAAATCCCAGAAGTGCAGAACCCTCGCAAGGTCAAGGCCCCTGCCTGCAAGCCAAGTGAAACTAGACCTTTCCATTTTGTACCAACCAAATCAAGCTTTGCATTCACTGCATTTATATAACTGATGAACAGTTATGAGTCCACAGAGTGAACTTTTTGGAGGAAGTTGTAGAGAGAAAAGTGCTAAGAATTGGGAGAACTCTGAAGACAGCTGAATAGGACACTGTTTATCAAGTAGTGAAAATATTTTTCAAAACCATCATGAGAATCAAAGGTTTAGGTACCTGCCAAGAACAAATATTAGCCTTTCTAAAATGTGATTTTAAACAGGAAACTCTCCCACCCAAAGCTGGTCCATCTTTATGGAGTGTGCACACATCACAAATCTCTCTATGTTGTGACTGAATTCATGGAAAACGGTTGCCTGCTCAATTACCTTCGGCAAAGGCGGGGGAAACTCAGCAGAGACGTTCTCCTGACCATGTGCCAGGATGTTTGTGAAGGGATGGAATATCTGGAAAGAAATAACTTTATTCACCGTGATTTGGTAAGTACAATAGGTTTTCTGAGGTTCTTGTCAAATATTTGCAGTAAAGAATGTGCTGTTGCATTTTATGGGACACTGTATCTTGTAAGACTTCAGCCCTGCAGGATCTAATAAGGCAAAAACAAACTTTTCAGTTGTTATTTTGCCCATGGACAGCTCAAAAAACTACTTGAGAGAAGTTTTTCCATTGGAAAAAACCCTTGAGAGGTCTGATAAAATTAGGATATTGACATGGAACTATCTGGTATAAGGACATCTCAATACAAAAGTGATTAGAACACAACCAAAATCACAGCATTACAAAAAGCTCAGCAACAATGAGAATCTTAAAACTGGAAATATTTTTCTATCTATATTTTTTGGCTCCCTACAGCCATACGTTGATGCTGAGATATATGTGTGGCTTTTCTGCCCACTGGCAGGGAATTAGAGGAAAGGAGTTTGTTTCTTTACTCCTTGATACTTTTTCAATGCTCACATTTGGATGTAGAGAGGAAATCTTCCTCCTCTCCTACCTAGCTGCATGAAGAAATGTAAAATCTTGAAAATTACCAGGAGGTTCCTGATTTCTGTAATGAAAACATCACAAAACAAATTTACACTAATTGTCCCTAGTGTTGATGTTCAGGAAAATATCTGGTTGGATCATTAGACTCTGCAGTCTATAATTCTTTCACTTCTTCATATAAATAAAATTCTTTCAATTCTTCATATAAACATATTGCAACTCATACTACAAGCATTTAAGTTGCTATGTGCTATGTATGTGTAGCTACACAGTAGTGAAATATGTTCACTGACTCAGAGACAAAAATTCACTAATATTTTGACCGATACACTAATCTCCTTCCAGATATACACAGTATGAGCTGAAGCAAATACAATCAGCTGCTGTATTTCTCTTAAAATTCTTTAGCACAGATTTCAGATATGTTTCTCTCATTTTCCCCAGGCTGCAAGAAACTGTTTAGTCAATGTGGAGCACGTCGTTAAAGTATCTGACTTTGGCATGGCAAGGTACGAGGCCATTGACAAAAGTTTTGTGAGCACCTGTTCTCAGACAGCTGCAGCATGATCTTTAGTTAACCTCACTGCTTGCTTCACTGGTTTGGGGAATCCCACTGTGGGTAATTTTTGAATCCTGATGAAAATTGTAATGTTGTTTAACCACTGTACCATGAACTGGATGTCGTGTCCTCCTCTTGCTCTTGGTGAGTGCAAGATAGGTAAACAAAGTGCCAGGTAAACTTCAGAGGTGTTTATGGACAGAGAAATGCCCAGAGTGCACATGGCAGCCAGAAGCTTGAAGAAAGAAGTTCCCCAACTTTCCTGAGCAGGATGGAGGTCAGAAAGTCGCTAAGGACAGAACTGGCAGCTGGTGCTGATCTCTCGAGGCAGCGGTAGCTGAGTAGGTGAGGCAGGATGCAGGGAGGACCATGTGGGCAGGAAGTGTGATACATGCTGCTCTAGCAGGGAAGTGGTTTTTCTGCTCAGCGATAGAACCAGCCAAAGTGAGGAAAGAGAGCACTCTCAACTCTGACAGGCACCAGCCTGAGAAACACAGCTCTGGCTTCACAGATTTTCCTCAGAGGACACAGCTGAGCTGATCAAATGACTGAACGTTACCCAAAGGGAATGTCTTCTTTCCTCTTGCAAGCCCAGCACAAAGCTCTCCACTTTTGTCTTTTATTGGCTGTTTTTTTCCATGGATAAGCAGACTTAGGAGCTTAGGAGGCAGATGGGCTTGAAAGACAGTCGGTGGCTCGGAGCAGAAGGCTGTGGTGACACCTACCTTGTGGCTGCAAATTAGATCAGCACAGCCATGCTCCTTCGGTTTTGCCTCCTATTTCTAACCTCAGGCTTGCAACACCCTAGCAGTTCATAGCTAAGGACTTATCTTCAAAGGGCTATCCTGTACCACGGTTGTACTGCTCCCCAAAAGGGTAAGGGCAGTATCAGGGCTTTGGACTTATCCAAATGAATCAGAAAACGCAGTAAGACCAAGGTGGCTCTTGGGGTTCAGCCTAAGAATAATGGACCTGGATGGCTCACTGTGGCCACAAAGTAGAGATCAGTGCTGTGGTCTAGGACTCACTCTCCTGGGGAGGCTGTGGAGAAGTGAAGGGAACACAACCTAGTTATTCAGAGCTCACACAACTGCTACTACAGGTTATTTTGTACTGCTATTTCATATGTTCCTTATTCAGTAGCCTCCCATGTTTCTGTGCCTGCACCAAAAAGAGAAAGTGAGGCAAAAAGATTATTTCAATGTGACCTGCTTTAAAAGGTGCTTTTAAAAAAATTACTTTTATTCTTTCCCTGAGAATAAATGTGTACTGCACATCTGTGATCTGCTCAGGAGCATTAATACGTGAAAAAGGTGCCCAGTAACCTGGCAGTTGTAAGTACGTTGGGATCAGCCTAGTAACCATTTAAAGTGTTGCCCTATAAATGCCTGCATTAGGCACATAATTTCATTTTGCCTGGGAGGTCAGCTCCTATGAGCTTGGGGAAAAACAATTGCTTTAGTGCACCTGCAAGAACTGTTGCCTCGAATGTGATGAACATTCCTTTGTGTGTTGCTTTGGTAACAATGCCCCTGATATGGCCTCTGTGAAGATGGACAGCGAGAGTCTTATTTGGGTAGAACAAGCAGTTGAAAAGGTGGATCCTTTAAAAAAAAGACTGATTATTTATTGCTGCTGATTTTCCTGCCCATAGTGAAGTAATGTGTCTTATTAATATACACCCAAAAGATGACAATAATAACTATCCTCTCAGTCTTATGGTGTTATCAAAATGTTTTATTCTGACACATTTCTGATGAATAATCCAAATAATTCATTTAAAAATAAATGTCTTTAAATGCATAGCTTCCAGTATGGTTTTTGGTGTGCATTTTATACTAAAATAGTGATATAATTTTGTTGTTTTCAAATTGACACTATTTTTCTGGAATTCTAAACCATTTGTGGGAATGTCACTCATTCAAATACATGTGTTTTTGTCTTATTCTTCAGGTATGTCATTGATGATGAATATATCAGCTCTTCAGGTGCCAAGTTTCCAGTCAAATGGTCATCTCCTGAAGTCTTTCATTTCAAAAAATATAGCAGCAAATCAGATGTCTGGTCATTTGGTGAGTTGATTAGGTGAAAGTGCAACCACGCTTCCATAAAACAACTGATGCGATTTAGGGAAGTGTAAATTTCCTTTTTCCCCCATACTACCTATCTCAAGCTTCAGTCCCTCCCATTTTTCAAAGTTTACTTATGTTGGACAAATGCATTTTTCATTTGGAAGGTTCTGCACTTAAAAAGTAGATTTTGACTGAACGTCATTAGCCAAACATATTCATCTGAGTTTCATGGACCATCACCTTAGCTGACTTAAAAGAGAGCAGAATTATATTAGTTGAAAATTGTTTGGGTTGTATCCTTCATTCAGCTCAGGCTGCATGTATTTTGATTCATTTTGCAATACACAGAAGAATCCGGAGTGTTTTTTATTCTCCTAATGTTGTAAAAGCTTGTGGGTTTGGCATCTTTTGTTTTGTCCTAAACCAATTTTGGTTCACTTCTAGGTGTACTGATGTGGGAAGTTTTCACAGAAGGCAAAATGCCTTTTGAAACCAAGTCAAATTCTGAAGTTGTCCATGAGATTTCTCAGGGTAATCGACTTTATCGACCACATTTGGCATCGCATCCTGTGTACAAAATCATGTACAGCTGCTGGCACGAGGTTTGTTCCCCTTTTTTTTCCCCTGGGTTATTAGTTTATTATTAATTTTTAACATGGATATAAAAAGCAACCTTAAAAGCTCTCAAAGCTAAAAAATATAAAGCACACTATCAGTACAATAGGTCTAGACCATCCCTGGGTTGGAATATGCCACTGTTGTCATGTTTCTCTACTGGGTCCCATGTGATACCTTTTTCATGCCTTTGTATCATGCATAGCTTTCTCTAGACCTGCTCTGAATAATAACACATTCATATACAAAGTAGATATGCACACTAAATGTAGATTTTGAACCCCTTTTTCAAGTGTATATCAGCATCTCTGTACATCAGTGCAGCTCCTAGGTTGCACCCCTCTCACCCTCTCCAAGCTGATTTAGTACTTCATCCTCTTTCACCATTTGTCCAGCACCTATTACTTCCTATATTGGTAATAAAACACTGATTTCATCAACTTCTCTGTCTGATTAATCCCTTAAGAGCCCTCCTTCTCTAGTCTCTAGACAAAATGAATCTTTTATTTTAGGTTAAAAGTACTTTCAGAAGAGCTTTGTGTGCAATTTTTTAATGTAAATGTGCAGGCATACATAGTGAGTAACTGGGGAATCTTGTTGCTACCATTGTCTCTTTTATGTCCCACCTTACAACTCTAAATAAAATTTTAAATCCTGATTAAAAGAAAGCTTAAGTGATAGAAATCTAAATTGCATCCAGCTTGCCTGCTTACTGCAAACATCCATTGGGGTGGCAGCCAGCAGAGAGATCATGGGGAAGTTCTCTTTCCTGTCTGCTACCAGGCAGGAGTTTGTCCCCTACTGAGCTGCAGCACTTCAAATTATGCAGCAGTGAAGATAGTTTTTCAAAAACACAGGAAGCATTCCTGAGTACCATGGTTTCCTGACAGGTAGGGCTTTTCACAGACCTACTGCAGGGAGAAATTCCATAGGAATTCTGATCCAGAACTGAAATAAGTATGAAGAAATTTCAGGAATTTTTTTAAAAGTGCCTGTGGTCATGCTCCTGGTGTCATGAATAACAGATTTTTCTTTTTCTCTAAAATGACAAACTTGATATTTTATTCCATATTAATAAAATGAAAGCTCATAGGTACTTATATCCAGTTTCTGTAGTCTGGTACTGTAATAAACCAATCTGCTAACACAAGTTTATCCTTTGCTTTTCTTTTCAGAAACCTGAAGGACGTCCTACTTTTGCAGAGTTAACAGTGACCCTCACAGATCTAAGAGAGATGACATAATCACAGATTTTATACCAATATATTTACTGAAAGGTTATCATTAAGCATGCCACTAATGTAGTTGGTACAGAAAACCTCAACCTGTTACAGAGGTCTCTACCTAAATCACAGGACCACCATGCCACATATTGAAGCAGCTGTTTGGTCTTGGCCCAGTTTTTACTTATTTGAGAAAGATACTCCAGGACATTGGTTTGGGAGTCACAAGGCTTTGTTTTCATGGTTATGGAAAAAAATCTCCTGTCTGAAAAGCAGTAACCAAGCCTACTCACTATATAGATCTTTTTATTCATTCTTTTGTTCAGAGCTACACTAATTCTTGCATCAATATTATTACATTATTTGTACTTACTATGATTCATGCACTGGGAAATACTGACTGGCAGCAGCAAAAATGGTGGAAGAGTTTCTGATAAAGCTCTGGCTAGGTCACTTTTAAAGGCAAGTCCTTGTACACTGCAAAGCATCCAGCCCTGGAGAACCAGAGCAGTGTTTCCCTGGGACAGCAACCCAAGTGACTGGCTGCTGGAACAGTGCCCACACGTGTGCCTGGACCCACTACTGGGACAAAGGCAGGCAATATAAAGTACATGGGGACTTTGAATAATATATGAGGCATCTTTTTAAGCAGCTCTTGTAAAACTGGTTTTGCCATATTACTGCAAGTTAATATGCAATGCGTTACAGAACCACGCAGTAAAACCCACTCCATTAGGTTTATGTGCTCAAAGCACCTTGCTCCTGCCTGTCCCTCTGAGCTGTCCCATGGTGAATATGCACCCATCCTGGAAACATTCTGGTCTACTACCTGGAGCCAATAATGCTTGCCTACCAGGCTTCCACTTCCCAATATAATCTTTCTGTAGGCTGCTTGGGGAAAAATTTGAAGAAGCTGTTATTAACATTCTGACACAGATAAATTTAACAGCTGCTCTCATCAAGCTGACAGTAAATAAATGAAAAAGCACAAGAACTTGCTTCAGAGTCAGTGAAACTGTGTTTAATTGGCAGCAAGAAATGGTCTGCAGTACAAAGGTCAGGTATCTACAGTATTTATTTACCGGAACAGCTACACCCTTAAACAAGGACTGAATAGGCCACCTTAGACCTCATGGTGACTGTGAGCTTAGTTCAAATTCCAGCCGTATTCTATGGCAAAAATGGATGAATAGTGAGTGACATCCTTGTCACTGACCATAAAGAGATGTCTGTTTGCTGGCTTTTTTTAAACTTCCATGTGAGAAAAAAAGAGATCTGGAAAAAGCAGTAAAGGAGACACCTCCATACAGGGAACTTTCCATCAAAGGCTGTAGGAGTCTTCAGCATTTTTAAAAATTTAGCTACTGTTTGCTGATCAAACATCAGAAAACTTGGAACAAGTCTGTATTGTGGATGGGAGGAAAAAAGGCAGAACTCCAAGCTTTTGTGAGCCAGCCACTTAGGATACATCTCTTTTCTATAAAAAAATATGTGTTACTGACAAAATGGACTTTATTTTCAGGAAGTGAAATTAATTCACTTGTCAAAAGTACTCCTGAGAAGCAATGCAGACCAATTACTAGTGTGTACAGGGCTAGTGACACTTGTTTCCAGTGCCAATGCCTCCCTCCTCCCCCTCTCCCTCTCCCCCAGATGTCACAGACAGGAGGCCCTACAGGCACCTAAGCACATCACCATCCCTCCTCCCTCAGGCACCACCACTCTGACTCCTGCTCAGCCATGCTCTGAACCATGGCACCATTTTAAAACCTGCCCAAAACGAGTCAGCTACTGCAAACCTGCCCTCCTGGAAGGATATTTTCTAGCACACTTGCCAGTTTTATTCTGCTGGAGTATAAAGAATGAGAGAACAGCATTTTCTGGAAGTATGCAATTTCCCATATAGCTCCAGGATGCAACCCTGATGAGTAGAGTTTGAAGTTTCAAATATGTACCCTTTGGGATGAAGATTTTTTTACAGCATGGTTCTTTCAAGTGTGGCTGGAAAATGAAGATGGTAGAACAGATTTCTACAGCAACTAATAACTGATGTATTTCCTTCCAAAATAGTACACATTTTTTAACCTATCCAAGTCTTCTTGACCTACCTAAATTTAGTTGGTGCAGCTATGTAGTGAACTTAATTGCCCATTAATTTGTCCTGAGATATGGTAATAGTGAGTAGCTGCCAAGATTTGTTTAATATCAGCATTTAAAAGCTGGAATTTGGTTAGCAATGTATTGCCTCTGAGGATTGCTTTGTTCTCCTTCTTAACCACGTGCCCTACATACCAAAACACATCTAATTACTTTATATAATGTCCTTCATTTCACTGCCTGGAAAACCTGACAACTCTCCTTTGAGACTGGCTGTAAGACAGACATGCCAGCTTTGGTTCTAATACATCAGTTTTGTTCTCTGGTTTAGAAATATGAATGACACTTTTTTTATCCCTTGTTTAAAAAACACAGATAATTTAGTACATAACTATGAATAATTTATTACAAGAGAAATATTAGCATAATTTCAATTTAAAAATCAATGTTATTCCAAACTAGTAACTAAATACAAACATTTAAAAAAATAGCATATTTTACAACAAATGTTTTTATTAAAAAAATTAACCACTAATTTATTTCTAACATGATGGACTTCTTGTTCACCATGAAAATAACTTAATTTTTTTGATTCTGTTAGAAAATAACATTATTTTATTATTAGTTGCTATTTATGTGTAATAGCAGATACACAGGTCCAGTAGAAAATACAAGAATTTTGCTTGGTATAAGTTAATTATTGCCAGCAGTTGGTATATAAGGAGTCCACATCCTTCTCAAAGAAAGTATTATGACATATCTTTAAAAAATGCCAACACACATCCATTCAAGAACCGGACTGGTTGCTTTTTCTTACAAATAACTCATTTGGTCACACCACAGTGATGACTCTATAAGCAAATAAAGAGGCCATGAACTATACAAAAGCTTTTCTTTTTCTCTTTTTTACAGTCCATATTTTCTTCAGTTATTCTTTGAATTGTGTAATTCAGAGTGAAAAGCAAGTTTCTGTTAAAGAACAAACTATAAAATCCCCTCCATCTTTAGTCTTTTTATTACTTGTATTACTTGTTTTTAACTACAAAGATTTTGAAGCTTGAAGCTGGTCAATAAAACCGAAGTATTCTGTACATTAACTAAGAAGTAATGAAACCCCCTTAGTAGATTTTCTTGTCTGAAGCTTTTTTAACACAAGCTTTTTAACAGCAAAGAATTGCTGCAAATCTCATCACTCAAGATGAAAAATATTCCAAATTGATAATGTATACAATGTCATTATATTTTGAAGGCAAGTACATTTTTTGTGAAAACGTCCCTTTTGCTGGATAACAGTGATGCCACACAAATATATGAAATATAAGCAGCAACCCTTTTGTTCTTACAGATAAAGGATGAGCTTTCTTTGGCAGAACAATGTTCTATCCCTCCAAACTCTCCTCTTCTACTAAACCTTTTGAACATTAGAAAACATACAGCCTGCTTCATGAGGAAGTTCTGCTTGGCTTATAAATCTCAGCTGATTAAAACCAGTTTTTAACTGCTGAAGTGCCAGCATCCTCTGGCAAACTTTCTGGACTCACAATGAAAAACCCAAAGATTGGAAATAATGCTTTCTGATGAGCTTGTCACCAACCACACATCTGATTGCTCAAGTTATTTATTTACTTACAAAATGGAAAACAAAGAGGACTGTAATAAGTAAACCATGAACTGTGCAAGCTTTTTTGTGACAGGAAGATCAGTGACCACAACTGAGGAACTGCAGTACTACAGTACAGAGCCTCTGGTAAGTTAACACATTGTTAAATATCTAATAGAGGCGAATACTCATTTTTAGAAAAGATAAAAATCCAAACTAAAAAAAAAAGACATCCTGATGTTTCTCACCCCTTGCCTACAGCCCATCTTTACATAGTATTTTTAGAAGTAGTGCATGGATTGTAAAATGATTTTGCACTTATAAAAGAATAAAAATTAACAGGACTGCTTTATTATTAATAAAGAACAATACCTTCTCAGAAAATGAGAAAAAAACTTGAAAAGCTTAAATGGGTTCTGATTAATACATGGCTGTATAAGGAAGAAGTATGGAAATAAGTAAAGCCTCTTGCTAATCCTCAAAATAATATGAAACAAAGTGGAAATTTTTAATTGCATGTTCTGGTTTTCTCCTGTGTTTGAATAAT
Organism: Dicaeum eximium; assembly: GCA_013396995.1. Classification (NCBI taxonomy): domain Eukaryota; kingdom Metazoa; phylum Chordata; class Aves; order Passeriformes; family Dicaeidae; genus Dicaeum; species Dicaeum eximium. The sequence continues at coordinate 330,497 of VWZP01010889.1, read as the reverse complement.
TAATTCTATAACCTCATGTAACTTTTTAAGCCAGTAGCAACTGTTTTCAGGTCCATAATGAATTTTCTTTTTCTTAAACTTGGTATTAGTTTTGAAATAAAAAAGTACAGGCACATTCAAGGATTCACAATCAATTCAGGATTCCTTGGGTAGAAAAGCTGAGATGTATCAAGAATTGTATTTGCTAAAATTTTTTGTGACATCTAATCAATGTTCATTGGCAGGTCATTAAAAGCAAAAAAATCTTGCATAAAATTTTATATTAAACACTAAAAGGGTTAAACACTGTTTTCTTCATATTATGTCTCCAATGAGCATCCTTCATGTAGAGTATCTACAAGCTTGCTTGGCAATAAATCATAAAAATATAAAGAAAGCCAGAAATATTAAGGCTATCACCGAGATAATAGCAAAGTACCTGCTACTTCAGCAAGGATTGTCTTTTACCATTAAAAGAAAATTGCATTTTTTAAACGTGGCTTACAAAGACCATTCTTTTTTGCTAAAATTTCCCAAGAAAAGATGCTGCATAAAAAAAGGACCATGTTTTTCATTGCTTAACGTATAATCACCACCAGGTTTCTGTCTGTCATGCTAATTACTGAACATTTTCATTCATTACTGCCAACAGCTGACATAAAGAGGAGTGGTCCACACTTAAAAGGCCTCACAGACAAATTTCTAGAGGACTGCAGAAAAGTAGAGCATTCTAGTAAAAATAGGTGGGCTGAGTTTGCAATTTATGATACTTTGATGATGAACACTCATTGAGTGTTTCATTGACTGAATAAAATGTTGTCCTCCTAATATGCCAAAGCTGTCTTCCATGGGTCTGGGTCTTCTGGGTCTTCCATGCTCTCCAGCAAAGTGTGACTGGTTTCAAACTCACCGTGTGGCAGTGATGGCTCTTTGGCAACAGTGGACATCAACTGGCTCCAGGTGATGTTAGTGTTTTTGAAAGCGTGCAATAGGAAAATGCCAATGATGATGCTGCAGAATCCACTCAGGGTTCCAATGATATCACCCAGCTCCATACTGCTCCACTCCTTGAACAAGATGATGGAGCATGCCACCACTGTGGTGGTGAAGCACACGTAATACATGGGTGTCACCAGGGATGTGTTGAACGTGTCCAGTGCTTTGTTGAGATAGTTGATCTGAGTGCTGACTGAGAGCACCAAGATGCCCACCAAAATGTAAACCAAGGGATGGTGATAGGCTGGCCTGCCCTGCAGCATTTGTTTAATGGCAATGCCCAGGCCTTTCACAGATGAGACAGAGAAGGCACCGATGAGTGAGCAAATTAAAATGTAGATCAGTATATTTGTCTGACCTCGCTTTGGAGCCACAACAACAATCAGGACAAGGGCCACGACTGTTAGGAGAATAGCAAATGTAACAAATGCTGTAAAAAAAGAGGAAAGGGAAGAGTAATGCACATGAGATAAAATACCAGACTACGTCCACAAACATGCTCAGAGTTGTTCAGTGTCCTAGACACTTCCCTATGAACTGTAGCATGTGCTCACTGCAATTGCATACAGACCTGGATCTTGCAGCTTTCTTTCCATCTCATCTAGTGAGGTGACCTCCTCCTCCTCTGGGGCGTGAATAACCATGACTGTTGACCCCAGAATGCTCAATACACAGCCCAGCTTTCCATGAATATTCAGCTTCTCATTTAAAAAATAGGATGACAATATAGCACTGTTCAGCAAAATAGAAATAAAATGTTCAGCTCCACCAGCCACAAAAGACATTCAAAATCTCTCTATGTAACATAACAGTAATTCAAAACCTCTTTTGAATTTGGAAATATGGTGAACCAGCCTGAAACAATCAAATTGTAAGAAGTTTTTCCAAGAAAGCTGGTCATGACCAAGAAGGTAAGCTCAGGTTTTAGGGAGTTTAGCAGCCCTCATTCCTTCTCTCCAGGTTGTAAAAAGGTCCAAATTGCTAAGGAACTTCTCATTCCTAATTACCTGGGTCAGGATATGCACTCTCACTGTAGATTAACCACAAGAGCTGTTTCTTTCTTCCAAAAATGGTTCAAAGCACTTCATTCACCATTACAGCCAATGCACACGAGTTTTGGAAACTGTTCCTCATCCCTCCTCTGGCTCTCCCACACAGACACACTTTCTGCCTGGCTTGCCCCAAAACACAGAGAAGGCATGTCTCCTCCTTCAAAGAGATCAACCCCAGGATCTCCATGGGGTTCATGATTTAATCTAACAACAATAACATGGCCTAAATGACACCATTAACAAGGCATAATTAGCCTGTTAGAGCACAAGCTTGGGTGCAGACACAGGCTTAATGGTGTGTGAACAACCTCATAAATAGTTATTCAACCCCCTGATCAAAATACAGACGTTTTTTCACACAAGGGTAATGAGTTCACTGACATGAAGTTCTAACAACCTCTCAGTCTCATGAAAATGAGACTATCCCCATCAAAGAAGAGGGCAATAAAACTCGAGCTGTTTTGCAGGGCAGCAGCCAGGCAGCCAGTGAGTCTGCACTTACCAACTCACTGACCCCAGGACCACTGCAGGGACTCAGTTACATTCATTTTGCTATGACAGAACAGCTGCACTTTTAGCAGGTAGATTATTGCAAGCACCTTGGGGTTTTTTTTTGTTTGTTTGGGGTTTTTCTTCATTTGGGTTTTTTGTTTCGTTTTGCTTTTAATACCTAGCACAGGTTGTTTTAAACATGGTGCTTCATATAGTATACATAGTTCTTAAAAATCAGTTTTACATTTAAAATACAATAATTTCATTTTGCTAAAAAATTATTTCCTATAAACTTTTTGTATGAATAGTCCATGTCTTTTCTGCAGCTGTGATAGCCACGTTACTGTATGTGCTTAAGAACTTGGAAATTATTTTTTTCTTCTTATATGGGAAACAATAAGCCTCTGAAGGACATTTATGTTTCAAAAGAACCACAAATTTTAATTGTGGTTACAGAAGAAAGCTAAAATTTTCTTTGCCTTCTTTCCAGAAGGATTTCAAAAAGACAAAACAAAACCAAAAGGCTTACTAACTGCACCTTAATATGAAATGATGCTCCTATAAATATAAATGTTTTTTAAAGCATTTTGTGAAGGAATGTTGTATTTTTATTTAAAGTTTTGTCACAACCAAAGAACAGGATAACAGTTTCAAAACAGTTTTAAATAAGCAGTTTCAAACAAGTTTTAAATAAGCTCCAGTTCTCTAGGAAGAGATGAATTACCTTCTATCAGCAGTATACCTGGTATATGCTGATAAAAATTACCTTGTAATCTAGGTGGAAAGCTACTGGGAAGGCATTCAGTGGCCTTTGCAATGAGACTTTTGATCCTATCTACCCAGAGAACTCAGTTCTAAATAAGGAAAAATAACTTTCCACCAAGCAACAAAAAGCAATTTTTGTCCATTATTGCTTTTCCGTTCTCTTATTAAAAATCTCTACTTTCAACCAAAGACAGTATTTTTTCCCTCATGCAGTGAGTTGTTCATTTGCCAAGGCTTCTTCCCAACTGGTACTGACCTTATGAGAACACTCAGTGCACCCAAGGGGGTAACTAAGGTTGCAGGTGCAAAGGCATAGGCAGCAAAGTTTGCAGCTTCTCCTAATCCCACTGCAGAAGAAAAAATATTTGGATCAGCTTGGAGGAGGATATGAAAAGGCACACTGCTGTAAATATTTTGTATGACAGCTATGACAGCAAACACAAATGTAAATCTTTTTTATGCACTATATATGCACACTTTCATTTCAAAATGAGCTGCACAACCTCTTCTGGAAATAAATGCTGAAGAAAGTGAAATACTTTTCTCCTTTGTACTCCTAGAAGCTGGACATGCAATTCCACTGCATTTGACCAGATATTAAAGAAAAGATGGTTATTCTGCAAAGTGCTCTGAAGACTAAATGTAGTATTTGAAAGATGGCATATGAAAACAGCTTGTCATGAATGTGATTATAAGGATGCTTCTTTTAAATGAAGGGAATGAAAAATCAGGCAATAAATCTCTTTAAAACAATCTGCTTTTTGTAGATTTACATATAGGCTGAGAGGAAAGAGGTGACTTACTTGATAGTAGTCCAGCCCACCAAAGCCATTCCTTCAAATAAGAATATCCACCTTGTCCTGAAAGAGAAAAAATAACCTTATCTTAGAAGAAAGAGATCACCTTATTGTAAGAAACAAAAAATACAGCTTCACATTTGCACCTACAAAGTACCAAAAGAGCATGTTACCTGCATGCAACAAGAAGAATATTTGATTTTGACTGACATTTTATTAACCACTCTACTGCTTTGTCACTTGGACTTCTAAAAAATGCAATTTGACTAAATATACACAGAGAGGAAGTTTCAAGCAAAAGTAAAATAAAATAAAGATTATAAAGATTGTTGGTGAGCTTGAGAAATGTTTCAAAATGCTCTTCCAGGTCAGATCCAATATATACATACAGTCAACGTCAGTTTGACTCTCCTTTTACTTTAGGTTGGAAGAAACTAGAAAGAAAAATGCCCCTGTGTACATGATTTTTTTAAAACATAAAACATAAGTATATGGGATATTCAGTATCAGAGTTTTTTCAAATAACCAAATTCCCTGGAATGATATATTGTAATAAACACGCAAAACAAAAGAAAAACTGCTAATGCTATGTATTTAAATCCATGCAAGGGAACTATGAGATTGGTGCAACTGTTCTTTTTCTAGCTCTTCATCTGTTGACTTTGATGAAGGGATAGTTGTACTAACTGTAGAAACTTGTGTAATAAATGTCATTTCTACAACTCATTGCACTCACTTTAAAAGAGCAGAGCAAAACCAGAAAGCTAAACCTAGTTACAAGCTTAAGACTTTTCATCTCAAATGAGAGGGGAAAAGATAAAAAAAAAAAGAGGGTGAAGGGCATTTTGAAGGGTAAGACAAATGGAGAATTTTATTTTGGTAACTAATTGCTCTCAGTGAGGAAATAGCACCAGATCACTAGATTTAATACCCCCTGCACCTCCCATAGTCCTATGAGTTCTGAAATCTCAGTCCCTGTAACCACACACAGAGAAATAACACCATGTCTCCACCTCTCACCAAGACAGGACTTCTGATCACCATTAAAGTAGTTTTAAACATGGGATCTGTGACTCAAACCTTGATTTTGTCAAGTTATAAGAGGTGTCTGTGTCCCCAGCAGGAGCAAAGCTGGCACCATCACTTACCAGCTCGGGTGACTCCTCTGTTTGCCAGTTTCAAAAGTCCTTTCTTCTTCAGTATGAAACTAGAACCAATAAAGATACTGGAGCCTATAGCCAAAGCCAAGCCAATGTAGAGGTGGTATTTGCTTCCAGAAGGCATGGAAATGCTCCAGTATGTTTCATTGCCAGTCCCCTCCATAGAGGTGAGGAAAGGAGAGTGTGATTCAGATACATTGATGATCTGGCACCATGCTTGGCAGGAATCACGGCAAGAAAAAGAGAGCACAGCACCTGAGAGCAGAAAAAGAAGAACAAATGATTCACAACACAGACCCGGCTCTGGAACAGCCCTGTCCTCACTCTGCTCGCTCCTTTTCATGTCTTTGCAGAGCACCTGTAATTTCTGACTGTGCAAATAACACACAAAACCCGCACAACGTACACAATGCTGCCCTGGGTCATTACCCACCCCTGTAGCTCACAGGTGATTACATTATTTTACATACATATGTTGCACTTCAAAAGGCCTCTTTTTTGTTGTGCAGACTGCAAACATATAGCCAAATCCCTGATCTTGGACTTCGCCTGTTAAAGTAAGCCTGCTGCTATTCAAGGCTTCTGTTTTTACATTGGTAGCCGAGATTGGTAAAAACAAATGGGAAAAAAGGAAAGAAAATCAAACAGGGAGCAAACTCTCACTGCATATGGCCACTAAGACATTTTATTAAACTGTTCAGTGAATACTGTGTGAGCCAAGTCTTATTTAACCAATCACAAAATTTTCAGGTGAAGGCCTCATTACACCTCACAGGTTATTTAACATAACCTGAATAAGCCCTGGGTGGAGGTGGATCACAGGCCACAGGAGACAATTCCCCCCCAGCCATCCCTGCAACGCTGCTGGAGAGCTGGGCGATCCTGAGCAGAGACCGAAGTTTCACACTCAGCCAGCCAAGCATTATCAGTACCACTATGATGACAGTCTGTGGGAATGACATCATTGTTATCAGCTTAGATTTGTTTTTAAAGGTATTTTAAAGAAGAGGTATTGCATTTCCAGGAACAAAAGGAGTTGCTTTTCTGCATGGGGAAGCAGGGGTCAGGCAGCAAAGCTGCAGCAGGGCTTAGGCAGTCTAGGCTGACATCTCAGGTTTGTCACAGTAGAGCACATCAGGCAACCAGTGTGGATTACAGAATCCAGATGGGAAAACTTTTAAGAACAACCTTTTTTGAAAAGAAGGCTTATTGTGAAGACATGTTAAAATATGAAACAAGTTTGCAGAAGTACAAAAGCTCAGTCCTCTGGGATACATAGGAAGCATGGGATGCAACAAATAGTTTTGCTTTCTACGTTTTCTCCGTAATTAAAATAACATATGAACGATTCATCCTGATGAGTGGCAGCATCAGTAATACACTCCCTTTTTTTCTTTTTTTTTCTTCCCCCCTTTCTCAACTGACAAAGTGCCACTTGAGGAATTGGTAGAAAAGGATGTGCCTCTGTGTTCACATGTAAGCTCCAGAAATAAAAATATTATATCAAAAGTACTTCACTGAACAATTAACAAGAAGCAGACTTGGATAATTCATTTAAAACAGTCTAACAAGGAATAGTTAGAATACATAATGTTTTAAAAGTATCGTATTTGCAGTTGGCAATGCTGGTATTAACTCTGGGAGACAGCACCCTATACAAGGAACTAGACTGAGCACCTGCTCCCTGTTTTCTCATTCCATGCCATACAACAAACATACTACAGGAAGTTATAATTTCATTTGCAGGCTGTGCAAACACATTTCCTTGTTTGCCAAGAATGTTTCCATAGAGCAGAAGTTGTTTTATATTGCTAAGTCAGACAATAAAAATGTTCCCACAAGATGGGTATGTTCATATTCCACAGCTGAAGACTAAGATCTTAGAGAACTTAGATCAACATGCAGTTACTATTGCATAATATGCAGGATAGATACTATTCTACACTCTTATCATTACTAGAAATTACAGGTGGATAATGTAAAAATATGGAATTAGCATTTGCACCTGAAAGTATTTTAAAATCCTAAACTATTAGCAGTCTTAGAAAAAGAAAAATTTGCATATACTGCTTTTGACATAATTAGTGAAGAATAAATCACAAAACAAAATTACGGAAAAGTCCCTAAAGCACAAATATATTTTCTCTTAGTAAACACATATCAAGGCAAGACAAAAATGCCCCTGCTCATGGCATGGGGGTTGGTCTAAATAGCCTTCAAAGGCCCCTTTCAATCTGTTTTGTTTTTCTGTGAAAAAAAAAACAATGGACAGATGAATGAAATCCCTATACCTATATAGCTCCCAATACCTATAGTGATGCTAAACCAGGATGGTGTGAGAAGCAGTAACATTCCTTGCCTTTAATTAAAAGAAAACATGAAGATAAACACTCCTGATAAGTACAGTCTTTAAGCTACCTGCAACAAAGGCAGGTACAGGCAGGTAAAGGCAGCTTTCTATCAGTGCAATGGGTTTCTACAGTGAAGAAATAATAATTTTCTTCCCCATTTTTACTGACTGGTGTCCTTTCATTTAGCTGGAGATGAATGGCAGGCTTGTTTCATTTCACATGACACTACTGCTACTTTTTCTATGTGTTCTTAAGTTTTTCATTCCTCAGCATACATTACGACATCAAATAAGGAAAATTTAATCACGCCATTTGTACTAAGTCACCCAATGACTGCCACAGGTTGTTTCTCTCCTTTCTGAATTACAATCATTGCCCACATTCACAAAGAAACATTGGATTTGTCACTGAGAAGAGTTTTTTTGAATGCTTATGATCTCTGTTTATTGTGCTGAGCAGCCTTCCATAGTTAAAAAAAAAAAGTCATTTGTTCCACTTGCATGAAAAGTGGCATGTAACTGCACTGATGAAAGAACCACCTGAGAGATAGGAAGAGGAGGCTGATCTGGGAATTACTGTTATTTTACTACCCCTGACAACAGTCTGAGGATCACTTGGAAAGGCTGAGGAAGGTGACAAACCACTGAGGCTGCCTGGCTTGCTCAGCACAGAGTTTCTGTAGCTAAGCTAGTTTCACCTCCTACTTCCAAATGTCAACAAACATGAACCTGTCAGCAGAACTCCTCCTTGCAGAAATAATCTCTCCCAGCTCTGACTCAAGGCTGGCAGCAACAGGAAACCAGTCTGAGCTAAGGCAGCTGCTGGTGTAACTTCTAAACTTTTCTTATGATTCAGCTAAATTTGTTTTCTTTTTTTTCCCCTTCTTTTTTCCCCCTCAAACGCCTAAATATTCTCTATCTGAACTGGACAGACCAGCCACCCCGATGCTGCGCACTGCTTGTGACAGTCTAACTTGGTGTCATTCTGCAGTCCAGGGCTGCCTTCCCTGGTTGGTGACAGCCAACTTGGTTCGTAACCTGCCACTGAATATACTGGTCCGAAGTCACCTCGAAAACAAATTGCTTTGATTAGACAATAATTTAACCATTTCTAATGAGCTCACGGCTCAGCTCGCCCCTGGCAGAAACACGAAACGCCTTTCTCGGTCACCCAGGAAACACCAAGCCCACCTTTGCCAAGGCGCGGCGCCTGGGGCCAAATGTGGGCGCATCGAGCAAGGAATTGTTCCCTGGCACACCTGGAGTGAAGCCCCACCGAAAAGCCCAAAACAGAGCTGAAAAGATGTTTAACCCGGGCCACCGCGGGAGAAGCCCAGGAGCCTCCCCGGCGAACAACCGGGTGACGCCGCGGCGGAGGAAAATCTTACGCGTGGGGGCTGCGGCCACCGGGGGGCTGCAGGAGCACAGGGCCCCGCCCCGAGCCCCGCGAACCCTCCGCGGCCGCGCAGACACTGACCCGCGCGGCAGGACGGGCGGCGCCGGCGCCTCACCGGGCCCCACGGCTGCCAGCCTCCGCCGCTCCGGGCCCCACGGCTGCCAGCCTCCGCCGCTACAGGCCCCATGGCTGCCAGCCTGCGTCTCACCGGGCCCCACGGCTGCCAGCCTCCGCCGCTCCGGGCCCCACGGCTGCCAGCCTCCGCCGCTCCGTGCCCCACGGCTGCCAACCTGCGTCTCACCGGGCCCCACGGCTGCCAGCCTCCGCCGCTCCGGGCCCCACGGCCGCCAACCTGCGTCTCACCGGCCCCCACGGCTGCCAGCCTCCGCCGCTACGGGCCCCATGGCTGCCAGCCTCCGCCGCTCCGGGCCCCACGGCTGCCAACCTGCGTCTCACCGGGCCCCACGGCTGCCAGCCTCCGCCGCTCCGCCCGCACGGGCGCCGCCCGCCGCACCTGGACGCGCCCGCCACCCCTCTGGACCCCTCCTAAAAGGGGGAAAGGGCACGCAGGGCTCCAGGAGTGACCCCGAATGGGCTTTCTAGATTGTTAGCGAGTCCCAGACCTGGGGAGTTCGGTGGCCTCACCTGAACACTGAATCCAAAGAAGAACACTCTCTCCTGAAGTACTTCGGTAGCATTTGTCTCTTCTGGGAGTTTCTGTAGATTTAATTTTCTTCCCCTTCGCAGCTGGGAGAAGAGGTGAGCAGTCTTGATGTGCAATCACTTGTGTCTGTGGCAAGCTGCCAGTGCTCGCTTTGGCAAGAGGATTTGCGGGCAAGGAGAGGCATCCCCCAGCCAAACTATGCCAGCGTCGTAGAACAAGGGCAGTGCCTGGTGATGCATACCTGAGATGACTCCTTGTGGCTTAACAGGCTCCAAGTTGTTATAAGAAATAATTATCTTATTACCCAATCAATAGTTTCAACGTGGAAGTCTAAGGTCTTGGTTTTGACATGATTAAGTGAAATATATTTACAAAATGTAAGGCTTAATAAAACATTATGTGTTGCCCAGCAAACTTCCTAGGGCAGTCTGCAGACCTTTAGCATGCACAAGGATTTCTCTAATTGGAGGCAAAATTGCAAATTTAACACACCTCCATAGAGCACCACAGAGACATGAAGGATTGAGATTTGAGCTATAACCAGGCTTCACAGCACAGAACGAAACTAATCATCATTGGTTTTGAAAAGTTTTACCATTGGGACATACTGCTGAAATACAATGACATTATCAACAAAATAACGTGGTTTTCCTTGCCTTAGGCATCCTTGACTTTGCAGTCCTGTGGTTAAACCAAGAGATCAATTTCAATGTCTTAGTCTCATTTTTTAAAATTTCTGTATTTATTTTTTAGCAAAACTAGCACTCTGTATGTTAGGAGAAAAGGAACATAGCATTTGCTTTTTGTGATTTTAATTACCATTCCACTTTACTATGTCTACACTATAACAACTTGTAGGGAAGGTGGCCTGGATCCAGGGCAGGGTGCATGATAGAAAGTTTGACTTCTTTGCTTTCACATTTCTAAAGCAGATTACTGCTAAAAAAACAGAGCAATAATTTAAAATGGTATTTGAAACAGTTAAATCAAAATTTTAAAGCACAGTCTGAAAGTTTGGGAGCAGACTGTGATTTCTTGTACAACATTAGCATGCCCATAGGATAAAATCACATGCCTGGACAGATGCATGTCTGCAGTCTGCTTCAAATTCCTATTTTTGTTCTCCTCTCAGATCTGTCAACTCTGTGTTCACATCCCTATTTCTACAAAAATGTGTCAATTTTTTGAGCTTGCTGCAATCCTGCAAGTGACTCCTTTGGCAGATGTGCTGAGAAGGGAAGTGGTAATATCCACAAAGTCCTGCTGAAGGTGGGAGATAAGGTGGGAGAGGGTGAGCTGCCAAAGACCACCTCTTCCTCTGGCACAGCTCTTGCTGACCTGCTGCTCACAGCTTCACTGTGGGGCACTACGCAGAGCAAGAATACTGAAAATCAACACAGCTAACACATCTGTAGATGGGCTCTGTACCAGCAAGTCCTTTAGCAGACCATGGACATAAAAGTCTATTTAATTAATGAATAAGATATTTAATCTGGCTAAACAATAACCAGCAGTGTGCCCAGGTGGCTAGGAAAACCAATGGTATCCCACCTTGTATCAGGAATAGTGTGGCCAGCAAAGTTTTGTCCCCCTGAAGCTGGCACTGATGAGGCCACACTGAATCCTGTGTCCAGCTCCAGGCCCATCACTACAAGAAAGACATAGAAGAGGGTTGGTCTCTTCACAAGTCAAAAGCAACTGGACAAGAAGAGACAGCTTCAAGTTGTGCCAGAGGAGGTTTTTCTTCACCCAAAGGGTTGTCAAGCACTGGAACAGGCCACCTAGGGAAATGGTGGACTCACCAAACCTGGAAGTATTTAAAAGACGTATATATGTAGTGTTGATGGGTATGGTTTAATAGTGAACATAATACTGTTGGGTTAACCTGTAGTTAATGATCTTAAGAGTATTTTCCAACTTAAATGATGCTATATACTTACTATTCCTTGGCTGAAAATCTTTACATGCTTCATATTTTTATATTGAAATAAGCTGCAAAAACCACTTTGTAACCCTTTTTTTCTGAGAAAAAATAATGAAGTCACAAAAACTTGTGACTAACAATCCAAGTCAATGGACAGATGCAGAAAAAACTTGCAATCTATAATATTATTACAGAAGAGAGTAGGCATACTTCATATGTGAATACTTCACTGATGATTAGCAGTTTTCATACCATACTCAACTTGTTTTGAAGAACTTGGAGAATATCAGGAAGAAACAAACTACATTAAAGTAATTTATCAACATTGATATATTTTTATTTATTTTGGATGACATGTAAAGGTCAAATGGGAAAGAAAATAAAGTATTGATATACAATCTTATCAACTGACATAAAGAGGAAAAAGATGCCAATTTACCATTCAAAATGGCACTTATGACTGATTTAGAGCAAGGCTGGATAATGATATAATGCAAATCAGCACAGACCCATTTAATTCCCTGGAGCTCTGCCAGATACAGCTAAGCACAGATCTACCTTTTGTGTATGAAGTAAAAAATCCATGTACTAACAGTCAAAGCAATTTTGTGGCAGTTTCCATTTCTCCCAAAGAGGAATAAGTGTCTTATGAAACCCTGCTATGCCCTTCTGTGTTATTGCACTATTTTTCCACCCATTAAATGTGTGGAAAATGCAAGAGAAAATTTATTTTAAAATTCTGCTACTTATGTAGTTACATAACTTCATTAATTATATAATATAGGAAAGGTTTCATGGAACTTTCCTTAAAGCCAGCAAGCACCGACTTTAATTGTTGATCTTCGATAAAAATGGAAGCACTGGCTATGTAGCCAATTTTAATCTTTTACATTTATAACTAAAACAGTCATCAGAAACCTCATTTTTGTGCCTTAATAAACCCATCTTTACCTCTGTGTTAGCCATGAACTACTTAATTACCATAATTTGAGTGTTTCCTTGGCTTTGTTATAAATTCTTTAATCTTGTTGAGGATTTTTTTTCTTACATGCATGTACATTGAGTTCCTTATGCAGTATTTAATTATAGTATTGTAAATATGGAAGATGATGACAACAAGTTTCACCACAATTAGGAAGCCTGTTCATTGTGCAGCTAGTTCAGGTGCAGACATGAAGCAAGATCTATCTATTTTATTATTATTTAGGAAAATTGCCTGTGGCATCTTTAAATCCTTTTATCATTGCTCAGCTTCCCTGTTCTGCATTACTCAGCCAGCAGTCACTGCTACACGACAGTGTCCAAACATGAGACATGAGTTCTGTTCAATACAGAAGCTACAGACAGATTTATTACCTGTCCTGGCATGTAGCCACACAAAAATTACTGAAGTAGATTTGTGAATGAAGCTCTGACCATGGGAACTCTATCTTCCACACTACATGGTGATTTAGTGCAGACCTGCAGGAGCAATATGTGAAGAAATTAGGTTCAACTGAGAAAGAAAAATGTCTCTAGACAGAAGTTCAAAATTATTAGATTGCTGTACTTGCTGTATAGAGTTTAATTGTATACATGTTCCCTTATAAATGCCCAGATAGTGCCACCTTAACTCCTTCTATGCTATAAAGAGTGAATAACATGCAAGGCTAGATTTATTAAACCTTTTTTATCTACAGTGCATTTTCTACCACTCTTTTTGGTGGCAATGTCATATATTGATGATTTTTGTTTAAGCAGAATTAATATCAGTTGATATTAATATCACCTTTGTATGTGTAAAACTTTTAGCATCATTATTCTGTACAACTAACCAAGACTTCCTATGTTATTTTAACTATAAAATTCTGCTAAACAGAAGTACTGACTGTACAGAGCTTCTGGAACTCCTGTAGGGTCGCTATAATTATTCTTTATCCCAATTATACCATTAAATGGAGATCTAGTATTTTCCAGAGAGTTTTCTGATAAGCCAGTCTCCCTGTTCCTTGCAGGTTTCAGGCTGGGAGTTGAGGAGACATCTCAGAGGAGAGGCAGCCATGGAACCTGGAAGGCACAAGGATAGTCTTATTGCAGGTTCATCTCAGGGCACAGAAAAACCTGCCAGGCATGGCCAGACACAGTGTGGACATTTCAGAAATGCCAGTCCCTGTGCAGAGTAGTCATGCAAAGAGTAGGGTCTGGACCTGGAGGATGATGGTGAGAGGCTTTGACAGAGTGTTTGAGCACACTGTGTGGAGAGCACTTGCAGTGCTTTGTGATTCTAGCCTCATCTGCATATGAGAATCCAACACACATCTTAAATTGCTTCCATTTCACTCTTCATCACCCTAAAGTAAAAATACAGTACCACCTACTGGTGGAAACACTTTTGGCACTGATGGTTTTCTAGTCTTCAAGCCTCATTGGGGCCAATTGAGCTTCATGACACTGAATTCTACACAAGCATAAATAAGTCAGAAGCCGTGGAGTCTTCTCAGCTACAGCACTTCCAACATGACATTAACTGCTGAAATTGCATTAGCACTAGAAGAAACAGAACAGTATTTGCAGAAAATAAGCCTGCCAAAACTGTGGTCCCAATCCACACACTCACCTGTTTACAGAACTTCAACATAGTGAGCTGAAAGGCAATGTCGTGCCATTAAAACCTGCTTATTTATAAATCATTCATATGTGTAATGTATCTAGTGTTTTGGCTATGGGTATCTGAAACTACACATAGCCTTAACAGCATTGAGAAGAAATGCAGATGATGACAATGCAAGATGCAAAAAGAGATTATAGTTGGCCTAGTAAAACAATAATCCATTAGTGCAGTCATTCTCCCATCAGTCAAGGTTGCTTCACTGGAATACAGAATGACAGGAAAAGTATCCATGGAAAAATATTGACATTAAACTAATAAAATCATCAGTGAAGTCAATGACAGCTATGCAACTGGCTTTTAAAGGCAGGCAGACTTGACACCAAGTGTTGAGCTCATCCAGAATTTGTCCTGCAAACTTCTTCACAGGTTAGTGAGGTCCTGGCCACTATCAGACAAGGAAGTGGCCAGACCTGGTAGGATTCATCTTCCTCTGTTTGAGAGCTTTGAAAAATTCCAGGGTAAACCAATTAGAAAAAAAATAAGTCAGCCTTGCTTTGCAGGGCTTACTATTTTATAAGAAAACTGGCAGTTTTCCAGATGAAAAAGGTGTACCAACTCTTTTGTGACACATAACAAGGAATATGTCCCAAACATTTTGAGCCACCACATATTCACAGAATCACTGCTCAGCACTGAACATTGACATCTTTCAGATGGCAAGACAGGGAAAAACCCTGGAGAATGACAGAGGTAAATCTGATCAAGATTCAATACTAGTTGGATGCAGTAACCTTCTGAGATTCCTTTCATATCTATGATCTTAGGATAAGAGATGCAATTTAGCTCTTCAAAGATAACAGTAAAGCATATGCCAGAATTTAGAAGATTATTCACTTCTATTTGTTATGTTGCATATCTTACTCAAAACTTGTGTATGTGGTTTCCATTGTACATAAGAGTATGCATTTCCTTGTTGCCCATTACTATCTTATTTTAAATGATTTTTATTCTTTAAATTTCAAATACATATTCTCTTTTCTGGAAAATAGAATGAGTGTCTTCAGGGTTGGAAAGTCATAGCAGCAGATGTGTTTAATTTTTTCAATCATCAGGAGGCTGACCTGTGCTGAGCTTTTGTTTTATGATTAAATCCATAAACTCAGTCACCTGGGCTGCAATATTTAAGTTGGTTCCAATGATTGCTAATGGCATTTATTCCTGCTGCCCTTGGTTATAGAAACAAATGTATCATAATCCTGGAGTCCCAGGGGCTGGACTGCTTTCCTGGATTCTGCTTTTTGTGAAGCAAAGTTAGAATGCAATTCAGTGACTTTAGCTATACCTCAGTTGTGACAAAGATAGAAATTCAAGTTTCAACATTTACCTCTTTTTGAAGCTTAGAAGCCTTTTTTTTTTTTTCTTTTACAAAAATGGGCCACGTACAAGATTCCAGATCAAAATTCAAAGAACATTATTTTCCTCATCCTTATGGTATCCAGCAGTGAAATATTACAGGTGAGGTAAGCAAATACCAACTTCTCTTTTGAAGTATCTGCTGGGATCCTCATGAGGCCTTTCTTGACTCTCTGGCCACTACAGATGCACTCTTGCACATTTCTAATGGAGGAGACTATGGAAGCTCTAAGGAGCCACTTAAACCATTTTGTAAAGTCATAATCCATACTGAAGATCAGTTCAGCATCTTAAAGCTTCATCATCAAGGCATTTTCCATGAAAAATGTATCCAAAATTCACTGAATTTTTTAAGCATCAAAATATATTATATTATTTAAGAACTTCAAGTAATTTAAAGTGTTATTTCCTTTTCTTCTGCCATATGGTATACACATTAAAATAAACAGGAAATTTCCATTTATTGTATTTTATCTATTACAGTAAAAAACTGTTACTACAGTTAAATAGCATCTGCAAAATTAAGAAAACAAGTGAGCCAACAATACTGAATATATAGTTATTTACAATTTTTTTTTTCAGTTTCAAAACAGAGCACACTCCAGTATTTGTCACTTCTTGTGCTTGTAGATTGGGCTAGTAAGCTTCTGCTCAGGTGAAGGATAATACTGACTGCCACTGTCACTTTCATCTCCTGCTAAATCTCAAAATCCATCACTAGGGCAAGGAAATCCTCCTCTAATAAGCATGTCCTTCCTTGGGAATAATTCAGAGGACTGCACAGAGGGCAGGCTCTTTGTGAAATCAATCAATAAGGGATTTATTTATGAAATGTGGATTATATTCAGCTTTTCATGGTGATTCTGCTAATGCATTAAAGAAATGTGGCTGATTTAAAGGACTGAAATCTCTATTAGAAGCAGCAGATTACATTCCTAAGGTAAGTGTGCACACTGCTTTTGAAACTGCTTATTGCAGAACTGCTAAGGACTCAGCATGTTAGAAAAAACAGGACATGCTGTAGCATGCTGCAGATTTTAATGTTAATGAAGATTTTTTTGCTGCTTTTTGTAAAGAAAAAAATTAGATCTTTATATGATGGCAAAATCTGTTCCAGGATATCCTTATTTAAAGCATTTTCTCTATGCAAAGAATTACAGATGTGAATGGGGTGGGCCAATAAGAAAGGGAGAAATATGTAAAATAAAAGAGCAGAAGTGACAGAAGCTGATCTTCCACTCATCACAATCCTGTAAAAGGATAATACTGCCTTCATTTTCTTGCAGTCCTAAAGATTTTGATGTATAGTAATTAATATAATTCATTTTCAGGTCATAATGCTTGAAAACTTGGTTGTTTATCATAGTAGTTACATTTTTAAAAATCCAACGTAGTAAAAGGAAACTATTTGGGATGATACAGTAAAAAACATATGGTAGAAATCTAAAATATGTCTGAAGCATATTTAGCATCTATTACCTTTTGAATTTGCTACCTAAATATGATAATGTGAAAATGTGCATCCCAATATTAAAAAAGCACTGTAACAAGTTGTGACAATGTATCAGTTTAAGAAAAAAGATGTGTGACTACAGAATAGGAAACATGATAGAATTTAGTAAAAAAATTTGAAATGCTTGAAAATGCATTAAGATGAGTTCGGACCCACTGAGTTTAATGTGATATTTTCTACTGTGCTCAGTATGGGCAAATGCTGTAAAAAGGTAACAACAGTCCCCAAATTAGATTTAATTACTGTGTCTGTCCAACTTGCACTGGGTGCATGCTGCATTAGCACTTCTGTGTCTTAGACTTGGGAACTTAACACTCCCCACAATTTGCTTTTAGACTAGTGGAATTTGAAGATATCCTTGAGCTACACATCCTGACTGATGGACAAGAAAAGTAACCTGGTGCAGCACTTACCTGAACTTGACATTCAAACTTGGTATTTTGAGACTACAAGGTTGTTAATACTTCCATTTCTATGCCACTTAATGTTTTCAGTGCCTCAGTAATACGAAATGTCCACTCCTGCCTCAAGTGGCAGCTCCTCTTTCCCAGCAAATCCTATGCATGGCGGCCACGGCTGCTTCCCCAGAACAGACAGTATCCCACAGTGTCTCTGCTTACGATAGACACCAACAGAGACAGATGAATTTGTTTATTTGAAAAATCACACAGAAAATCCTATTAACCTGAAGAACGTGGGAATGTAGAAGATACAGATTTTTTTTTCCCCAGCCTTCAGGCTACAGACTCTGGATTGGTGTGATTTTGGACACAGTCTGTTTTATCATACTTATCATCATCTTTAAACTCTAGTACAAGTGCAAATCAGTATGTCTGGAGAGCACAAAGTCAAACTTTCTTTTTTTTCTTGAAATGAAAGAAAACTCAAACAGCAAAAGTAAACATGAAAAATATATGCCTATGTAGAAATGTTGGTACTATAAATCCTAACATGAACTGACTGGCTTAGAGCCCACTTTGTTGGAGAAATTATTTCCCTTGAGATTAATGCATTTGCATTTGTCTGGTGCTGAGTTGGACACAGCTTTATTTTGCACCATTATTCCTGTGGCCCTGTGGAGGATATAAGTTTAATCAGGATGGAATTTTGTGTGCCAGCATTAATAGAGCTTTCAGAGCACCTGTAAGCAGATATAAAGCTACTTAATTAAACCTGGTGTAATTTCAATCAACTCACTTTCAACCAGTAAGTCACTGGAAACCCTGGTGCAGCTTTTAGTGTCCTGATGAATCTAAACTGAAGTTTATCATGTCTTAGATACTTAGAATATTTTTATGTCTGTTTATCTTAGACCTGATCCATGCTGGTAAGCATTTAAGGACTGATCAGTTATATTAGACTATATTTAGGACTATTCATGGAATAATACATCTTAATCTTCAATCTTTATCTTTCTATTGTGTAGAATGTTAGATTTTAGTTGGTCAGAGCATGGTGCTAATAACACCAAGATTGTGGGTTTGATCCCTGTATGGGCCATTCACTTAAGAGTTGGGCTCAGTGATCCTTGTGGGTCCCTTCCTAATCAGAATATTCTGTTATTCTGTGATATTGCTGTATTATTTTTTGCACCATGTGTCATTCATGTCTGATGGGTGCTGGAAACACGGATTTCCCCTCCTATTTCCTGTATAGGCGTATTTTTAATTTCACTGATAAATAACAGAAGTCAGGTAAGTCTGGCAGTAGAGTCAGCTGTATCATTCTGCTTCTCCTTCGTGGTGTGCCAGAATACTCTGCTTTAACACTGATCCCTATGGCATTTGACTTCACTTATCTGTGGTACAGACATTCATTTGTCAGTTTGTGGATTACAGAGATCTCTAGACTCTGATTTCACACATACAGGGATATTACCATTGCAGTAGACAGCAGTATCAATATCAGTTTTATAATCCTCTCTAAATGGCCCTGGCAAGAACAAATCACACTGGTAGAATCCACGCCTAAAGAGCTGGCAGTCTCACTGATGCCAAGATATAACTGACAGCATTGTAGGAATAAGTGGTGAAAAAGGAGAGCGGAAGTTAATTACACCAGTGCTATAAAATTATGCAGTAGAATGCACTGTATTAGCTCTAAAACATTTTCAGGTTTTGTTTTGTTTTGTTTTGTTTTGGTTTTTTTTTTTTTTGAGATTAATAGACCAGACATAAAGAGCCACTAACATTTCTATTTAGGTGTTTATATACCACCTGCTATATGAATAAGGAAACTACTACATTAGTCTTACCCTCTTATTTACAGAACCCACTCTTTGATCTCAACAGACTGTAAGTCCTAGTTATCAGATATACTGAGATTTCTTTGGACATATAACCAGGGGATACTTTTTAATCTGGTTTTCAGGATGTCATCTGTGCATGAATCTGTTTATCCATCTTGATATAGTGTTTCAAGCCTTTAGTTGAAAACTCAAAGAAACAGTGGTAGATGTCTCAAACACTATTTTTTAAATATTTTCATAGTATGTGTCAAAACTCAGGAGAAAGACCTAAATTAATGCTTCCCTAAAGATGTGTACAATGCTCCCTTTAGCAGCAGTTGTGAGGTTATTTTCTTGTCTTGTGGGAATGACATTGGAGACAGGAAACTGCAAATATTCTAGTTGGTTTTTCAGAAAGCAAGAATGTGAAGGATTCATTTTTAGGTAAAAAAAAAAAGCTACTTATTCTAGTGGTGAAATGACTTGATTATTTTTTTATTGTCTTCTTCAATTACCCAAGTTAAAACAAACCTGACCATGAAGGTAGGAGCGATTGAGACCCATCACTCCCATACAATTATTCCCAGTGTGGTAGTGCATGACACCAGCAAGGACCTTGGGCCAACGCACAAATGGGAAAACAGGTATGTCAAATATATTTTCTGTCGGTTTGATTTTTTTAGTTTGATGATTTACATAGAATTATCTCAGCACATGTACTTGCTATTATATAATTTGCTTCACTCTTAGTAATAAACTAAGTTTTTAAGATTATAGTATATTGTTTACTGTAAATATTTAGGAGATTTTTTTTTTTAAATTTCAGCAGATATCATATAACTGTGTTGTTTTGTTGTTCCCCAGGCAGCAATATCTACCTGGAGTATTTGCATGCTACAATATTAACAATAATAGCAATAAAGATGAGTAAGTATCTTTGCCATTTGATAAAATGAGAGTATTCCAATTTTGATTATAAAAGCTGAAATAAATAATTATAATAAATATGTAATTATTTGATTAAAAACAGTTATGGCATTCAGGTAAGCCCAGAAGAGACTGCACATACTTCACGCACATCAGTTATGACGATAATCATCTTTATTACCAAAGTTACTGATATTGTATCAATTTAAAACAAAAGTGATTCTAGGTGAATACAATAAGCAATAAGAAAAACACTTTTTTTGAAGGCTAAACACCTAAATACAATGGTGTTCTTACTGAATTCAGATGCTTCTACTAAATAGATGTTGAAGAAATGGGATGTGCATCCCATGAGCGTATCATATTTTTCTTTTCCTTAGAGCGGAGAAGAAAAGGAAAAAAGAAAAGAAGAGGTAAGATGAAGAGTACTAATATTACTATTTCTAAGATATTTAGTTTTTTTCCTAAATATGTTTTACTTGGTTCTTAACAATGGAAAGTGTTAATCTATTTCTTAGCAAGCCAGAAAAAAAAAAGTATGGAGAAACACAAAAGAACAAAGAAAAAAAGGAGAAAAATAAAAATAAAGACAAGCTGAAGAAGAAAGAAAATACAGAAGAGTAAGTATTTTTTGTTTAGGTCCAGTTATGCTTTATAATAAAATTGCTTTTTGTGTAAGAACAAATTCATGCACAGATGTCCTGTAAAGATGTGAATGAGTGTAAAGACTGCTGTTGTTCTCCCTAGAGTAGAGTTGTTTTGACTTAACTTCATATGTGGACAACAAAAATATGCATGCATGGAGGTGATCTGAAACATTAATCAAGATATATGTCCTTTGGATTCTGATTATCTAGTATTTCTTGGATAACACACTGCAGCAAATGATGTACCAGTATAAGCATTTTCTTCCACACACAAAGGTGCCTACAAGCAAGTAAACTCTTCTATGCTCTAAAAGTTGCTTTATAGTCTGCTTCATAAATTCATAATTTTCTGGCTAAGGAAGAGAAACTTAGTACAGTAGAAAACTGTGTTGTATGATTTCCTATTCTTTGGTTTCTTTATGTAAACTATGCCAATGTTTTATCTTCCTCAGGGCTAGACTTTTCCCTGTGAGAAGGCATGATTCATCTCATAATTTATAGTTATCTAACAATCAGTGGTCACATAATCTTTATTTTTAATGATAAAATAAATTATCAGACAAGAGAGTTATTTGGGTAGGAAAAAATAATTTAAAAATCACGTGCCACTATAAAGTAAAGTGAGACTGCCTAGATAACTTTGCTCAGCAAAATTTAGATCTAAAGTTTGTGTCACACCAAGTCGTACCAGCTTCATATCTTCCATGCATTTGAGCAAGGAAGTTTAACTTTGATAAAGACCATTTATTTCACAATAATAATTTCTGGAATGCTTAATTCCTCAAAAATGATACGTGTATTTCAAGTATCNACTTAGGAAGAAGAAAAATATTTTCACCATTGATCCAGCAGGAAATATATATTACAACTGGTTGTTTTGCATCACAATGCCTGTCATGTACAACTGGACCATGATTATTGCTAGGTGATGTACTCCTTTAATGACTACATAGAACTTCTGGAAAATCATAATATCCCTGACTAGTTAAAAAAAATATTATATTCACCATTGACTCATGCAAGTATTTAATTTTTGTTTTATGGTAATTTACTTTTGTTTTTTCACATTCAGAGCCTGTTTTGATGAGCTTCAGCACGATTACTTAGTGGCATGGTTTATTATTGATTATGTTTCTGATGCCATTTATATTGCTGATATGTTTGTACGGACAAGGACAGGTAAATACACTCAAGGATTATTCCTTTTTACATATTTATGTCAGGTTTTTTTAAAAAAACAAAACCCTGCTACTTCTCTTATCTGAATAGCCTTGATGAGGTGCAATAGTGAAAAAAAGACACTGGGATAGATTTCTGAAAGACTGCAGGCTTACTGTAAAAGTAGGAGAAATTCTGATGAAATTCTGATGTATTACTCAAAGGACACATAAAGTTTGAGATATGCAGGTACAAGCTGTTCTGCCTACAGCTGACTGACCAACACAAAAGAAACGTGGTGCAGCCAAGAGAGGACCAGGGGTTCTGAAAAACCAGCACCTAAATCTGGTTTTTGTATTAATGGCAGATTCAAGTATTTGCTCAATTTTCAAGACCCATCAGCAAGCAAGACATCCTATTAACTTCTAGTGCAACTATTTGTTTTAAAATATTAACCTATGCAGCTATTAAGTAGATACACTCAATATGGAACTGAAATTCTTGTGTTCAAATTCTTTTCCTCATTAATCACCCTTCCTACAGCTTGTGGAGGTTTCTTGGGAGGGGAAGATGGGTTTTTTTTTTCCGGATGTCCACCATAGTGGAAAAGTGGAGGAAAATATTCAGATCTAGAATTGTTTATCTTTCATAGCTCAAGCTGAACCATAAAGCACTAATCTGACTATTTGGAAATAAGAAATTAAATATTAAAAATAAGAGAAGTTATGTTCCATATGTTATTTGCACCCAAAATATTTTTCAAGGTAGATTTGGACTGACCTTAAACACAACATATTTGAACCTGTAGCATTTTTTATTATTTACAATTTTGTTTTAGGTTACCTGGAGCAAGGTCTTCTAGTGAAAGACGAACATAAGCTACGAGAGAAATACAAGAAATCTTTTCAATTCAAACTAGATTTTCTGTCAATCATACCAACTGATCTCTTATACTTTAAGTTAGGATTGAATTACCCAGAATTAAGAATAAACAGACTACTCAGAGTAGCTCGGATGTTTGAATTCTTCCAGAGAACAGAAACGAGAACAAACTACCCAAATATCTTCAGGATCTCTAACCTTGTCATGTACATTGTGATTATTATTCACTGGAACGCCTGTGTGTACTACTCGATCTCAAAAGCCATTGGATTTGGGGCTGACACATGGGTCTACCCCAACACCTCAGATCCTGAATTTGCCCGCTTGACTAGAAAATATGTCTACAGTCTCTACTGGTCAACACTGACCCTGACTACTATTGGTGAAACCCCTCCTCCTGTAAGAGATTCTGAGTATTTCTTCGTGGTCGTTGACTTCTTGGTTGGAGTACTGATCTTTGCTACCATTGTTGGTAACGTGGGCTCCATGATCTCCAACATGAATGCTGCCAGGGCAGAGTTTCAAGCGAGGATTGATGCTATCAAGCAGTATATGCACTTTCGGAATGTGAGTAAGGACATGGAAAAAAGAGTTATAAAGTGGTTTGACTACCTGTGGACAAACAAAAAGGCTGTGGATGAAAGAGAAGTCTTGAAGTATCTGCCAGATAAACTAAGAGCAGAGATTGCAATCAACGTTCACCTGGAAACGCTAAAAAAAGTTCGGATTTTTGCGGACTGCGAAGCTGGTCTGCTGGTTGAACTGGTTTTGAAACTCCAGCCCCAAGTTTACAGTCCTGGAGATTATATTTGCAGAAAAGGAGATATTGGACGAGAGATGTACATTATCAAAGAAGGCAAGCTGGCAGTAGTTGCTGATGATGGAATTACCCAATTTGTAGTCCTAAGTGATGGCAGCTACTTTGGAGAAATCAGCATTCTTAATATCAAGGGTAGCAAAGCTGGCAATCGAAGAACAGCCAATATTAAAAGTATTGGATACTCGGACTTGTTTTGTCTGTCTAAAGATGATCTCATGGAGGCTTTAACAGAATATCCAGATGCAAAGGCTATGCTGGAAGAAAAAGGCAAGCAAATCCTAATGAAAGATGGGTTGCTGGATATAGAAATTGCAAATTTAGGAAGTGATCCTAAAGATCTGGAAGAGAAGGTTGCCTACATGGAACGTGCTATGGACAGGTTACAAACAAAGTTTGCCAGGTTGTTGGCTGAGTATGAAGGTGCACAACAGAAAGTGAAAAAGAGACTTACACAAATAGAGAAAATATTGAAGCCAGTTATAGAAGAAGAATTTGCAGACGTAGAAGAAGCAGATGCATCCACAGATAAACCTGGATTGTCAAAATCAGAATAAAAATAGTTGAAATTGCCAATAAGACTGAAGGTCAAATCCTGACTGGGGCTGAATACATTAATTTCTAATCTTTGTAGTACCTGACTGTTAATTACAAAAAATTATTTGTTGAGACAATGTCACTAATCTCCTACAAGCAGCATATATTTGGCAGTTTTGGGGCAGAAGAATAATCAAGAATGAGAATGGAAGATCACACTTTGCTCTTGCACAAACGGGTGGTATTATCTGCTAATGTGTTTTGTACTCTCTGTAACACTGCTCTATGACAGATGCACATACATTGTCATATACTGGCAAATATTGGAAGTTTTGCTGGTTGTTTTAAAATAATTTCTTTGTGTTTGCTTATGGAAAGAATGAAAGGTTTGGTAACATTATTTCAAGTCATAAACCTTTATATTAAATTTGTGTATATATGAGCACATTTTATTATCTATTGATTAACATAATTAATTATGGGCGATTATAAAAATAATTAGGTATATCTACAACGTAGATGAGAGTACTGAAGGCTGTAAGATTTGGAAAATACTATTACTTCATTGGGTCCACCTTGGCTGATTTCTTGAAATATAAGTGGGCAGTTTGAAATACTCAATTTTTCAGGATAATACATGCAAAGGCTGGAATACAGAGAGGAGAAAATACAACTTTTTGCAAGCATCAATGTGAAACATATGGATGGCTCATAATCTAGTGTTCTTTTCACAATAATAACAAAAAATATACAAATATACAAATAATATCCAAATAAAAATATACATTAAAGATTGTTCTGTTCCATATAATCATGTGGCTGTGGAACATGGACTATCAAGTTTTGAAGATTTGTAATAAAGAATGTTTATGTCCCTAATGTAACCCTTGTTCATGCTGGCAGAGTGCGAGGGGAAGTCACGACAGCAACAGGCCAAATTCTTCCTACAGCATCTTTTGTAGATGTTGTTAGGGGAAGAGTATGATTAAAGAGGCTATTTTTTCCCACTGATAGAGAATTTATTTTTTCAGAACTACTTCTGAGATAGTAAAGTCCATAGATTCATATGTTAGATTCATTTTCATCTGCTTTAAGATGCATTATCTCCTTGGATTTTCCTCTAATTTATGTCCTTTTTAATTGGAAAAAAGTGATTTGCTTAATTATAGTCTCAGCTGAGTATTTGCAGCTGGGTATTTTCAGTAGAATTTGATCATAGGCACATAACATTGGATAAGTTTGATGAAAGGGACTGAAGCAAGGGGCTGTAATAAATGAGTGAATGGATAATTCTCTATTTAGGGAAATTTGATTATCCTGAGCAACTGGACTGCCACTCTTAAAAAATATATATGTACATGTTACTGTCAATAATATCTCTACACTTGCATTCTCTCCTTAATGAGATGGAGATAATATAAATTGGGTATTTTATAAAGTGCATTCCTTTCTGGCTGTTTTATTTTTTCTTATGTTGATGCTTTTCAGGATGCCAGAGATCTAGAAATAACTCCTGATTTATTGCAAGGATGAAATTTTATTAAGTACTTTATGCATAGGATATATATATATATATAGAAGACCAAGGGTAAATATAAATACAAAATGGCTGTTCATGCCCTGTTGATCCTGTGTTTTGAATGATAAATGGCTTAATTAGCTGATAAGGGGAAAGGGTATGCCATCCTGTCCGTAAAGATTCTACCCCTGTTCACAGGAACAAGGATTATTCTGGTATTTAGCTATATTGTGAGTGTTGGACTTTGCAATCAGCTTTCTTCCAGCTCAGGTCTTGAATATAATTTGCAATCTGTATGCCAGCAGCAATCTATCCTATATAGCTACAAAGCACTTAGAAAGCACTTCTCTCCTTTGTTGAAGTGCTTAAGACTTTTTATTAAATAAATGTGTGATATGAAGTTTTAATTTTAAAAAGGCAGATATCTACTGTTAACAACTTTTTTTTTTTTTTTTTGGGTATTGATCTTTCAGTTTAAGACATGAATTGTATTCACTAGAGGCCTCTTTCTTGAGAATAAAAACTCTTTGATTTAAATCACTTCAAAATAAAGCAGAAAACAAAATTAATCTCCAGTGGTTTGCTTACTGTTTTCAGATTACTTATGGTTGGAAATCTTCTATAACAACTTTTATGAGAAGGTATTTGCTAAAAAAAGGTTAAATGCAAAGTTTCCTCCTGGCACACGACGTAATGTACGTGATATAAGGAAATGTCAATAAGATTAAAATTACTTCAACCTGCGTTTATTTTTCAGAACTTGGGAGGCACATGGGTTCCACAATAAAGGTTTCTGTGCACTAAAACTTTCTGGATGTACTTCAGTGAAGTTTCTAAACAGGCTTTGTGGTCGGTTTTCAACTCTCATACTCTATGAGAGTATGAAGTACTCCAGGAGCTATGAAGCTTTAGGAGTTACAGGAGCTGTAAAGAAAATGTCTGCAAGAGCCGCACGCCGCAGGAGCGGCTGCCAGAAATTCCCTGCGGAGGAAAGGAGGCTCGGGGGAACCTCATGGCTCAGTACAACCACCTGAGGGAGGCGGTGGTGGCGGGGCGGGAGCGGTGTCTTCTCCTAAGTGACAAGAGACAGGACGAGAGGAAACGGTGCCAAGTTGAGCCAGGAGAGGTTAGATTAGTTTAGATTAGTTAGATTAGGAACTACATTTCCTAGTCACTAGGAAAAAATTCAGCCGAAACGGTTGTCAAGCACTGGAACAGGCTGCCCAGGGAAGTGGTGGAGTCACCATCCCATTCAAAAGCCGTATGTGATGTGGCACCTGGGGACATGGTTCAATGGTGGACGTGCCAGCGCTGGGTTAGTGATGGTGATCTCACACCCTTTCCAAGCTCAGACACTCTGTGACCCAGGGACAGAGCCGCAGCCCCGGCTCCGAGCCCGGCCGGCTGAGGCGGTGCTGAGGCCCGCCCATCGCGCGGGGAGCGCCGGGAGCTGTAGTCGCGCTGCCGCGGGAGCACCGGCGGTGCCGCCGCCGCCACGGCCGGGCGGAGCGGCCAGGCCGGGCTGGGCCGGGCGGAGCGCTCCCGGGGCGGCTGTGCCCGCGAGGGAGGAGGCGGAGGGTCTGGTGCCACCGCCGTCTTTCACTCTCTGGGGAGGGACAAATGGAGGCTCAGTGGCGTCAGGGCGGCCGGGGCCGCGGCCGCTCCAGGCCCGGGGACGAACTCGCCGCTCGTTCTGGGGCAGCCGCCCGGCCCCTGCCCGCGAGGGGCCGCGGCGGTGTCCGCGCTGCGGCAGCGGGGACCACCGGAGAGGGGGCCAGCGGTGAGTGTCGCGTCCTGCCTCCTACCCGCGCTGCCGGGCCCCGGGCTGGGGAGCCGGCGGTGGCCCGGAGCCCCTGCAGGTGGCTGTCCCCAGGGAAGGGAGGCTGGCGGGCCCCGGCCCCGCTCCCGCGCTGCTTGGCGGTGCCGAGGCGGTGTTGGCATGCGCCGTGTCCTGCCTGCAGGTTCCTGCAGACGCGGAGGCCTCAGGCAGTGGCGAGGAGCGAGGGGCTAAGCCCTCGCCAGGTAGCTCAGGGTGCACCGTGTTCTTCTCGGAGCAGAAAAGTGTGAAGTAATGGATGAAGTGTTTCTGGTTGGAAACAGCCAGGGGAGTTGTTCGGTAGAGACAGCGTTGGGTGCGCTGGTCAGGGAAACACTTGGCTCCGGTCTGGGCAAGGTGCGGGCTTTCGATGCATGCGGCAGTTGTGAGTGCAAGTTCATCCTCGGGGAATACCCAGAGAAGTGCCAAAGACAGCTCTTTTTAGTGGCAGCACAGTTCCTTAAGAAGAGCCTTAAAACTAAACTTGATGAGACTCCGGTAAATATATTTGGTCTAGTAGTCTAATATGGAAGGGTAGTGATCTCCTGAGAAATAACATGAACACACTATTGCAATAAGGATTGCTGAATATGAGGGAGATCAGTGAAAGTCATAATTTAAGAAATACCAAAGGCTGGAGAAATACCTGTATGGTATCTGCAGGTTATAACAACTGTAAATTCGTTATAAACAAAACTGCGCGTCTTGTTTTGTTTTTTTCTTCCTCATGCTGTGACAGTTGTGTT
This sequence comes from Dicaeum eximium, assembly GCA_013396995.1. Classification (NCBI taxonomy): domain Eukaryota; kingdom Metazoa; phylum Chordata; class Aves; order Passeriformes; family Dicaeidae; genus Dicaeum; species Dicaeum eximium. The sequence goes on along the minus strand of VWZP01010889.1, from coordinate 302,130 downwards.
TGTGTGGGGTTTTTTAAAGTATCCTCTTCATAAAGCAGTGTTATAGTTTCTTATATTCTGGTTTGTTAGGTTGGATTTGTCAGTAGTAATTGACAGATAATAATTCCTGCTGTGAATTTTATGATAATCCACAGTAAAGAAGTAAATGCAATTTATCTCTTCTTGTGTGGTATTGAAAATTTAGTGATGTAATACTCTTAAAGAAATAAAATCAGCAAACTCTTTAAAGAAAAGGAGAATTGAAAGTATGTAGAACTGAATGTGGAGTGTACAATTATCTATCATGGTATTAATCATCATTAGTATTTTCTCTTAATAGAATTATCTTCACTGAAAAAATTTGATGAAATTAAGAAGGCTAATCAGGCTGCAGCAAAAAAGCTAGTTGAAGACCAGTTAAGCTCCTCCTCTGAAGATGATGATGAAGATGCTGAAGTAAAACAAGGGAAGATTTTGGACAAAACATTTACCATTTACACCAGTCAAACTGGTAATGTTTTTTCCATTTATTGACTGTTATAATGCAGTATCATTGTGCATTAGAATTTTACTGTAATTGGAAGGAAGCACTCTATCGTGATGTCTTACATTAAAAATATTTTTTCCCAACTGTGCATGCTGGCTGTACTTCTTGTCTTTTCATGCAGAAGCAATGGTATAGCTTCAAACTGTCCTAAATGTGGCTTTTTTAATAATACATGACTGGCTTTATTCAGAGCAAAAATACTTCTGGAGCAGTCTTAAATGTACTCAGTAACAGATCAAACATTACTTATTGCTTTAAAAATTTTTATCTATTAAAGATGGAGATGCAAGTGAACTGGAACGTACGAGACAGTACATGAATGAGGCTTTTCAGTCAGGGGCCATGACATGTCTCATCTGCATTGCTTCAATTAAAAGGAACCAAGCTGTAAGTACTTTACAGTAATCTTCTAGAGCAAAACAAATGTAACTGTCTGAATAACTTGTGTTATATTATTGAGGTTATTCCTGGGATTGATAGCTTTAAAATGGTAAAAGTACTAAATGCAAATTTGGCATCTTTGGATTTTGAAATACTGGAAGACATAAGCGGTTATATGCATAGCTTGTAATCAGAATATGTCTTGTTTTGTCATATGTTTCTTATCATTGTGTAAAATAGCTATTTTTAAGTTTTTGGTAGTAGCAGGTGACAAAGATAAGTGCTTGAATGCTAGTGCTTCCAATTGTGTATTCAATAATCTATGGAGTAGCAAAGCAAAACATTAAATAGTAGAACATTAGGAGATATTACTGTTAGAATTACAGCAGGGAAACTAAGATAAACTTTGCTGCCCTCAGTGCTGATCAAGTGAAGAAGAAGTGTGTGTGTCAGAGAAATTTGTCCTATTTCATATAAGTACATTGTATAGAGAGATTTTAGGAAAAATATGTTTTCCTCTTTCTATTAGAGGTATTTGAATCAAAAACATGTGTAACTGTGATGCCTTGTGAAGGCTGACCTAGAACAGAGGCTAGACAGAGCTAAATATTAATGAAGTAGGTATTTATTAAAAAGCCTCAATGGATACACCTTGGGCAGTGCAAGAGCCCAGCCAGGGCTACTCCCAAGATGAACCCAAAATGGTCAAAAAATGGACAACTGGTCATGAGGTCTCTCATTTTTATAAATCAATTAGCATATTGGAGTTAATTGTCCAATTATAGCTTTAGCTTGGGATGAAGTCCTATCCTTCTTGTTCTTCTCCAGTCCACGTTGTTTATGCTCTTGGGCCTGAGATCTGGATCGGTTGTCCTTGGGTCCCCAGCTAGAGAAGGAATTGTTTTGTCTACTTACTCTGTGAAGAGAGCTTACTATCCCCTAATATAGTTCAAAATTCTACACTAAAGCAGTACAGAATCTGAAAAATAAAAAAGCTAAAACCTGAGGCATCAACTGTATGTTTAACATTAAAAAGAAAAGAAGTGCAGAAAATATTTTCATTTCTTATGATGGATATACAGAGACTACGTGTATCCAATGAAACTGTAGTCAGTAACTTCTTTCTAAAAAGAAATGCAATATATTTTGTATGAATTCTTAACATATTTAATCCATATTCTTTCAGACCTTAAAGAGTATGTTTAGCTTCATATTTGAAGTTCTGTGACTCTTGATAGAGTTCATCTTATCTCAGCAGAAGTGAGGTGACTTGGTAACTTGAAAGCCTTCTTTTATAACTCACTTGTTTGCTAATTATCTTGAATTTGTTTCATTTTAGCCAAGTGTGTTTGTTTACATAGTGTCTCCTGCTTAGCTTTAGTTTTGGGAAGTTAGTTACCATAGTTATAGAAACTTAGTCACTGACACTGTCCTCTGTAATTTAATGGGGAAAAGCTCTGTATTTTCACAGTATTATTTCAGTATAACAGTATAACATTGTATTAAGTTATTAAAAGAATTAGTTAAAATTTTCTTCTGCACTTTTCTTAACAAATTGTTACAGTTTCGGGTAAAGCCAAAGTCATCTTTATGGTGCCAGGTGGTTTAATAAGGAAGAGTGGCACAAACTGGGATACTAGGAAGGTAGCATGATAGTTGGAGTAGCTTGCTCAGAATGGTTGTGGAGTCCCCATCCCTCAGGACTTTCCAGCTTTGCTTGGCAAAGCTGTCTGAGCAGAGCTAAGCTGACAATAGCCCTTCCTTGGGTGTCAGTTGGTGCTACATGACCTCCAACAGTGTGTTTAAATCAACATTTCTCTGATTATCTGAGTATTTTGCGCTCCGTCAGCCTTGGCAAAAACTTTCCATGGGAGTTGGAAAAAAGATTATAGCTATGAGTCTATAACAAAAAAACTGTTTGTATTGATCTAGCAGTGGGTATAATTTATCTTCAAAAAATTGTTTTTAAAGGGAAATATTTCTTTTATTTTGGATGTTTCTCAGTTGAAACAGAAACTTCATTTAAAGCAATTGACACTTAATGTCTGCTCTTCAGGTCTGGAGCTGTCGTGGATGCTATTGTCTATTTCATCTGGTGTGTATCCAAAAGTGGGCCAAGGACAGCCTCTTCCTCGTATCTTCTCCTTTGACGGATGATGATTTTGGGAAGAAAGATTATCCCTGGCCATGGTGAGCTACTCATGGTACATTTACAGAGTTATTTCTGCTGCGAAAACTGTGCATACTTTTGTGTTCCTTTAGAAGGAGTGGTACTTGTACGTCATGTGGACAACAAAAAAAAAGTTCAGAAGACTGACTTTTCTTTGCTTTTTAAAATTATTTTTAAATTTTCATTAACACAATTCAGAAAAATTTCACAGTGATAGTAAAACCTTGCTGCATCAAATTTGTTTTAACCTCTGAGAAAGTAACTTATCTATCATGTGACTCAGCTTCTGACATTTATTTCTGAGTGGCTTTACATATTTTTCCTTTTACAGTTGGCACCATGAAATAAGTTTAAAAAACATTGTCAAATAGCAAGATGTAGGGATTTATTTATTTTTTTAGTCTCATTATAATCCAAACATTAAATCAGGTCTTGCAGTTTTCCTTGAGATGGTATAAAGAAGAAGGTAATAATGTGGCTGCATGAAGAAAACTTCCTAAGCAGGTTTGTTTAGGATATAAAGTGTCGGTTTTTGGCTGGCAATATCTCAAGTTGATAATGCCTCTTCAGGCAAATAGTATTTTTTTTTACATGTAAGGACATGCTAAAACTATGCTATCCCTACAGAGAAATGGTTCATGGTCTGTCATGTATTATATCAGGGGAAATTGATGTTTTATTTGATAAAATGAGTGCATAGGTCTTTCAAAGCCTTTCTGTTCTTCTCTGAGGGGTATCTTCTTGTCTGTTGTCTTTTCCCAGTGTAGCCAGCAATGTGAATTGCTTTGTTTCTCCTTCCTTGTGTTGCCTCCCTTGTTCATGGCTTCTGTGGGACTTGTTGGGCCTGTGGCACTTAATAAATTCCAGGCCTCTAGTGCCTATCTACCTTTAGCAATAATGATTTTTTAAAATTTCTGTCAACATCAAGGGTGAAAAATGAAGGTGTACATCTCGAATCTAAAATATTTCAGATAAAAGTCTAATTACTATGCATGGTTTTAATAGCATTGCTAAACTTTGTTTTACATGGCTAATAGACTGCTACTAGTAAACCCCTGGTTTTTAATAATTTTTTTTTATTGGTTCTGTTTTATTAGCTTAACTGTTGCATAGATTATTTTGATATTGCTTGACATAAAAATTGTTCTGATTTTTGCTGTGCTGATCTTTTGTCTATATATATATATATTCTTAGTGAAAAAAATTGCATTAACAGGACAATTCCTTAGACATTCTAATTAATGTCTTGTAAAATCTGACATATAGAAAAACCTTTATTCTGTGTTACTGTATATTGTCATTATTCATTACAGTACTTGTAAAAAATGTTATTTGGTTGCATTGAAAGAGTCTTGGGAAGCCAAAATTATAAAAACTGCCTTTTTTAAAAAAATTGTTTTAAAAAGTTGCTTTTGTTTTCCATTTTTTCCCTTGTTGTAGTCCAAAATGTAGGTTTGAATACAGACGCTCTGAAACTCCCAGTAGGTATTACTGTTACTGTGGAAAAGTGGAGAATCCACCAGTGGACCCATGGCTGGTACCTCACTCCTGTGGCCAAATATGTGAGAGGGAATTCAAACCTTCCTGTGGTCATAAATGTTTGCTGCTTTGTCATCCAGGTAAATCCTTTGTGTTTCTTGGTTGTGTGACCTGTATTTAGGTAACGTGTTACACAGTTCAACTTAACATCGGTTATGTGTATTTAAAATTATCAGAGTAGAAGAGACGTAGTCAAGGCTGAATTTGCTGAATGGTCATTAGCAAGATACTATTTTTCCTGTCATTAGTAAGATACTCTTTTTCCTGTAATTAGGACCATGTCCACCTTGCCCAAAGATGGTCACAACAACCTGTCACTGTAAGAAAGCCAGACCTGTGCCCCGAAGGTGCAGTGCCAAGGAGTGGTCTTGCCACCTGCCCTGTGGACGAACATTGCTATGTGGACAACATGCTTGTGAGAATCCCTGTCATGCAGGTAGGCCAACCTTTTTAAATTTCAGAGCAGTCTCTTGTTAAGATACATCATGCTTTTGCAATTCCTACTCTCCATGTCACTTTGCAATTACGTACAGGAGATTGTCGGCCTTGTCCACGTGTCAGTAAACAACGGTGCATCTGTGGGAGACAGACAGCGGAGAGACTTTGTGCAAGTCCTCAGTGGCAGTGTGATCAGGTATGCTGAAGCTGTCCTTTTAAACTGGTTTCTCACCTTTATAAAATTTGATTACTTGGTGTATTAAAGATTGACAAAATGTATTCAGTAAGAAAAAAAACCACAACTTTTGCAAGGGCGATCAAAAATATAAACAGCATTGTTCAAGAAGAGATTTAATTGGTGGCTCTGTTAATTTTTCTAGTAGTTAAAATGTTACTGTTCTGCAATTGTTCTAGGGTTATGCTAGCAGCGAACTTAACTTTGTGCACTCTTTTTCTTGTACTTGAGGCTGAAATTTCAGCTGTTGCCTTCAAAAACAAGAATGAAACACGGCATAGTAGACAAGAGTTTCATGCTTATTTTTAGGACTGTAGCAGAATGAAAACTTTGTGATTAATTCTTTGAAGTATATATGCAGCCTGTGCTTAAGACCAAGGCTATGGATTGACAGACTGGAAAAAATAAAAATCATTAAAAAAATTAGGTGGTGGGGGGCAGGCTGCGCCAGGGGTACTTGGCCATTCTCATCCCAGTAAGAAAGGTACTTGGCCTCTGTGAAGTATCAGTTAAAATGCAGTTCATTTCAACTAACAGTATAGAGAAAAGGAGTATAATCTAAAGACTAGTATGTCCCTTTAGATCTCTGGAACCCCAAGCTGTGTGGCATTGGATGGGCCATGGTAGATGTGCAGCACCCACTAGCAGTGCAGACCCCACTTTGGTTGTTGAAGGTTATTGTAGGATCTTCTTCCAAGAAAGCATCCTTGATCATAATTTCTACAGTCAAACAGAAAGGGTATTCAGGTGAGAGCTTCTTGCTGCACTTTCAGATAAAGGCAAAGACATTCAGATGTCCAAGGACAGCAGAATCACTGGTACCAAGTGGGAGCTGCCTCCAATTCCTTCTGCTACAGTAAGTTTATCCTGTGGCCAAAGTGTATGTGCAGCACAGTGCAGGCCTGAAGGCTGAGCTGTATGCACAGCACACACCTGCCACCACTCAGGTTTTCTGAATCACTAACTCCTCACTGTACTGTGGTCTTCCAGGCAGGATCTCTATAGGGATGATCAATTTAATTTAGTGAGCTCAGCAAATGCAATGTTTATTAACAAAATTCAGAAAAGGTGAAATTCCATCTAGAAGCATCTCACTCCTTTTTACGCTTGGCTTGCTTTGGCTTTATATGTTCTACATTGCATTCAATTGGTTTCTCTAAATTTCTCAGGTGTGTGGGAAATGTTTGCCATGTGGCAATCACACATGTGAACAAGTTTGTCATGCTGGTCGCTGTGGAGACTGTCCTCGTTCTGGGAAAAGGTCCTGTCCATGTGGAAAAACAAGNTAAAACGATAAATTGAATAAAGCATCCTCCAGTCTTTCACAGTCAGTAGTTTAGGCTAATTCTGAGGGCAGGGTCCATAAAAAGTTCTTAAAGTCAACCATGACAGTATATTAACATTTTTACATAGCTTTCAAAGCTTTATTTAGCACCAGGGGTTTAATTTGTGATGTGAATAACTACATAATTCTAAAGAAGCTTTTAAAAAAACAAAAGACAACTGTCATTTGAACTTAAATTGCATTTTTTGAAATACATTGCATTTTTTTCCTAAATATTTTGGCTTTTTTTCCCCCTAAATGTTTACTTGTACTTTTCTCTCTTCATCTAGAGTTTACATTGCCTTGTACAGAAGATGTGCCCACCTGTGGTGATAGTTGTGACAAAATTCTGGAATGTGGCATCCATAAATGTTCACAGCGCTGTCATCGGGGTCCCTGTGAAATATGCAGACAGGTTGGTCTTATTTTATCAGGTTCACATTTTGTTTGGGCTCTTAAACTATGTGCCTGGAGCAGTGCAAGCCACCTAAGGAAAATGAAATCATATCTATCACAAAATCTGTGACTTTGTTTATTAAAAGCAATGTGTTCTTTCATTATTCCCCTGCCACCCCAACACAACTCTAAGTAAGTAGTTGAGCATTGTGTTAAGTTGGCAGCTGTACCTGTGGATGAATGTATTGCTTTGGCTTGGTTTTACTTAGTTTTGTTTTTTAAAATTATTATGCCCTAAAAGACACTTATTTTTTTCCCCATCTTTTCTAGCTTCCTCCTGGCTTTGTCTTTCTATGATATTTATTCATTAGTGAGATGGAAGGAGGTATAACATTATTTTCTTCTTTGTAAGAAAATTAAGTTTTACTGTGCTCTAGATATCTCTGGAGCTTCTGTGGTCAGGCCTACAAAGCCATTTCTCTGTCAGGTCTCCGCTGTCTCTTCCTGAACCAGCTTGGATACAAAGTCTAGGTGATAGTAGTCATCACATGATGAAGGTTAGATAAACCTGCTCATCTGCTTCTTAAATTATCTGTATACGCTAAGGGTGAATCTACTTTAGTGTGTGGGAGAGGTACATTTTTGTATGAATTTGTTTTGCAGTTACACTTATCATGCATGGCACACTTGCTTTATTTATGCAAGTGTAATGTTACTTTTCCTTGAACTTTCCTTTACAGATACTAGTAGAATGTTTTATTTGCCTTTGTTTTTCTCTGGTGTTAAAAACACCCTGCCTTTTTTTCCCTGTCTTGCTGCCCAGGAGGTTGAAAAACAGTGTCGCTGTGGGAAGCACACCAAGCGCATGCCGTGCCATAAGCCATATCTGTGTGAAACAAAGTGTACCAAAATCCGTGATTGTCAGAAGCACCAGTGCCGGAGGAAGGTAAGGGCCCAGAGATAATCTTTCTCAAATGCGCTGTTTAGCTGACTTTTAAAAAAAATCTAGATCAAGTCACATCAACTTGTTGCTCCATCTCATGTGATTGTGTAGAAAGAGGAGTTTTCTTCCATGTCAATGAAAACTTGTTTCAGTGTACCAGAATTTTCTGAAAAGGATGACATCAAGTAAAACTCACTGGCCTTATAAACAGGGAGGGGATTCTGACAACTCTGCAGTTCCTGAAGGCAGTTTTGCATTCAGATTCTTGAGTAGTCATTGATGCTTAATGCATTCTGCAGTAGTTAAATCAGTTTATTTCCCTACTTGTAGGAAGAGCTGGGAATCACTTACAACTTTGTCAGGGACACACTCTTTATTTTTGACAGCCCAGTATTCCATCCCACCTTCCAATATACAGCAGTGGACTGACAGTTGGGAGTTGGAATTTTGTTTCCTTTCTTATTTAAAGTCAAAAGAAATGATTGATACTCAGAAGTATCTTTTCAGTTTATTCATTCAAGAGAGCCTGAAAGTTGCCTGCTATTTGTGAATTAATAATTTGTGAAAGTTGGACTACTTACTACAAATAGGCTTGAAAAAATACAGTTTTACTCCTAGGTATTTTTGAATATTATTGTTGTAGTGAATTTATTTTATGTCAAAAGATTACAAAACAAGTAAATGCAATCTTGACACCTCTGTGATGAAAAATTCAGGTTTCTTGTTGGAAGGAGGGTACCTTTCAAGTTAATAGAAAGGATTATGTTCTCTCCTGATACGGCATCCACTGATGTGATGGTTTTGTGTAATGTTCTGATTCTTTCATGTTACTAATTTATTTAAGAATAGAAAATAAATAACTGGTCTTGTTACTACAGAGATAAAAGGTGTATTAAAAAATGGTTAGCAACCTTTTTGTGCTGGGGATAATACAGCGTAAAAGTGGAAGAAAGTGCTGAATAATGAGGTGAACTGTTAGATGTCCTATATTCTGAAATTATTTGGGATTAAAATATGATAATATTTTGAAATTTTAAATGTTCTTATGCTTTTTTGAAGCCCTCTGCCTTTTTAGTGTGTTTAAATGATGCATTCAAATGTGTATTTTCTTGTTATTTTGTAATTAGATTTTTTTTTTCAACAACATTGTTTTTTTTTTAATAGTGCTGTTCTGGAAACTGTCCACCTTGTGATCAAGTCTGCGGGCGGACTCTCGGTTGCAGAAATCACAAATGTCCTTCAGGCTGCCACAGAGGTAAGGATAGGTGAAAAATCCCTGTAGTAATGGAATGTTTATTTTTGCCAAATTTAATGCTTGCATGACTGTGTGGTGCTTAATAAATTCTCTCCATTGTTGCATGTGGGCTTTTTGTGGAGGCAGTGTGTTTCAAAGTGCTGGTTAGAACTTAAGGACTTAAATAGTGGTAACCTGAGTTTTTACCTGGTGATTTTGCTTAATACTTCTCTGAAGATGCTCTGTCTCCTTTCCAGTTGTGTCATACAAAAGCCATGGCTTGACTTCCTTTTCCCAATAATTCTGTTCACTGAGTGTGCATAACAAAGTCCAAATGCATACAGAAATGACTGCTGCTGATTGAGTCTGGACTGTTTTGAAAAATCCATGAATGCAACATGTTGTACAAGTGGGCTTAAAATGGAAAAAGTAATATGATGGAATTTGAATGTATATTGGTGTCCTACTGGTAAAAGAAAATAAGAACTTGTTACTGACTATATAAGAAGGATAACAAAAAAGTTCGCTTCTGAATCCAGTGACCTTGGTTAGAAAGATGCTGGAAACAGGCAAAATTACCTGGCAGATTGCTTTGACATTTGCTTGGTAGGGGGTTAAATTGGAATGACTGAAAAATTGTCTGCCCTCTCAGCAATTTTCCCCTTAGAAGCTGCTGCCCTGCTGAAACAGCTACCAAGTAGACTCTGTAATTTTCCTTAGTATTCTGAAGTATACATTGGAATGGCTCAGGAAATAAATCACAACTTGTTCAGCCAGTCTTCCTTCTGAGGCAGTGACTCTTATGAGGAGAGGACAGGTAAATGTGGTAGTTGTACCTGTTGACTTGCTATAATATCTGTCACCACAAACTAGCAGTGTGGTTTCTCTCCATGTACTGTGCCCCTTTTTCTCTTTCATTTCCTTTCTTCTCCATCCCCTGTAGCTCTCTAACATCTTGGAAGTATGTAATTTTTTGTGTACTGTCAGAAGAAAACTGGTAAAATTACTTTTCCGCATTAATTTGGTTGATAATTAAATTGTAGAATAAAATTCTGATTGGAAAACTAAAGACCTAATGCTGTACTATAGGATAAACTTTTATGTTGAATGATTGTTTATATTTGATGCTGCTTGCATTTTACAGCCTGGCTAAAAGTGACAAGGATTTCTAATAATTAACAGGAAAACAATACAGCAGTGTCTGTAAGAAAACTAAAGTGATCTTTGAGAATGTAAATACAAATATATACACTTTGAAGAGTAACTTATCAAAAGAGCATAATTGTCTATTTACTAACTAAAGTTGCATATAATGAAGGTAATGACTAATGATACTGGATGATAAAATTATTTTCTTTTCTAAATTGTGTTTTAACAAAATACAGTCTACTACAGTTTGTAATAGCTTTATAAATGTTTGAAAGTATTCCTTATAAAGGCAATTATTTTAATGAAAAAATATTTATATTCATGTTTCTCCCAATATATCAATATTTTAATAGTTACTTAAAGTTATGATTAATTATTTTATCTTTAGTATGTAATACCAGGTCAGGGAAATTTTTCTATGAGCTGTCAGATTGCAGTGACCACTGATATTAAAAGAAATAGATGGCTCTTAGTAAATAACTTCCCAGACTGGGTCCTTTAAGAGGCACCAAATCTCAGAATTTTTAGAGGCTGATGATAAATAAACAATTGGCATTTAGCAGGGGTCCCTGGAAAAAGGTAACTTAATCTATTCTGTTTGTGGTTTGGGCTTTTTTTATCTTAAATGTTTATTGTGCTTGCTGAAATTCACAGTGTGTAGCCAGGGAATAAAAATGTTTTGCTTCCTGCTGTAGTACATTATAACACTTGATTTGAGAGCAGTATGCTCTCACCTTATCTTCAGACTCTCTGAATCTCTGCTCTCTGGCTTTCTCTATTTTTGAGAATGAAATCAGTTGTCTTCTTAATAGAATATTTAAGTGAATTGTAGACATATTAGCCACTTTGGGCAGTATAGCTTTAGACCTTCAATTTATTTTGCAAAAGTGTCTGGACAAGCTTGAGAAGTGGGCCCTTGGGAATCTCATGAGGTTTAACAACCAGGTGCAAGGTGCTTGGGGTTGGGGCAATCCCTGGTATCAACACAGTCTGAGGGATGAACAGATCCAGAGCCACCCTGCTGAGAGGGTCCTGGGGGTGTTGTGAGAGGCTGGACATGACCCAGCCATGGGCACTCACAGCCCAGAAAGCCAAATGTGTCCTGGGCTGCATCCAGAGCACCATGGGCAGCAGGGCCAGGGAGGGGATTCTGCCCCTCTGCTCTGGTGAGAGCCCACCTAGAACACTGCATCCAGCCCTGGGGTCTCAGCACAGAAAGGACATGGATGTGTTGGAGAAAGTCCAGAGAAGGGCGACTAAGAAGGTGACAGGTATGGAGCGCCTTCCTGTAGGAAAGGATGAGAGAATTAAGGTTGATCAACCTGGAGAAGACTGGCAGCCTTTCAGTCTCTAAAGCAGCCTACAAGAAAGATGCAGGGGGACTTTTTACGAGGGCAGGCAGTGGCAGCACAAGGGGGAATGGCCTTAAATGAAAAGAGAATATGTTTAGATTAGATATCAGGAATATCAAATATTTTGCTGTGACAGTGGTGAGGTACTGGAACAGGTTGCCCAGAGGAATTTTGGATGCTCTATCCCTGGCACTGTTTTGAGGCTGGGTTGAGTGGGGCTTTGAGCAGTATGGTCTAGTGAAAGGTGTCCTTGCCCATGGCAGAGGGGTTGGATCTAGATCATCTTTAAGATCTCTTCCAACCCAAATAACTATGTTTCTGTGCATGCTGAACATTATATTGTTATTTTATTTATTTATTTATTTAAATGCATACTTTGCAATCTGAAGACTATAGTCTTCCATCCTTTTCTCTTCAACAGCCTTTTGGCAGTGAGACATCTGCTTCTTGAAATGCTGCTTGTCAGATGCTGCTAACAAGTCAGAATTGCTTAAAAATCTTTGCTGTCAATGACTTCGGTTGTTTTCTTTAAAGCTTCAGAATGCAGCATGATTAGCAAGCTGAAATCTCATGTCTTTGCTTTTTTTAGAAGATTCATATTCTTGCTGTTAAATTACTCAATAATAAAACTTAGCAGTTGACACTTGGTGAAGAAATGGTGTGGGAGAGTTATGAATTGAAACAGATCTTTTACAGATACAGTTTTTAAAATGCATCAGATCAGTAACTTTACAGAGATGGAGGATGTTTTCAAGGAAGCATTCATTATACATAGGATGAACATTAATATCATACACAATCTGCAAAACTTTATTGTACCAGTTTTTCAGTGTCCCTTTTTGAATTTAGATGAAAGATGACATTTCTTCATAGGTATGTAAGACTGAAATACAAATAGAAAATATCTGAGTGTTGTGTGATCCAGATGACTGGGCTTCTTTCTAAAATGTGAGAGGGGGTTTATTTCTGACTTGCTTGTCATATTGTTAATATGTTTATTTTTAGGTAGTTGTAATCCGTGTCCAGAGACTGTAGATGTGAAATGCAACTGTGGAAAAACTGTCATTAAAGTGCCCTGTGGCAGAGAGCGTACCATCAAACCTCCCAGATGCAAGCAGCTCTGCAGGTCAGTATAGAAAGTGTGTCTGTTTCCTGTTCTTAAGTGGAGTTTAAAGTGTTCTTAAAGGAAGTGCTAACATAAACAATTTTTGCCTTTCAAGGTATATTATCTGATTACAGTTATTACTTCTCAGTCTTCTGTATCCTTGAATGTATAGATGGAGGTTAGCAATAATCCTTCCTATCAGATACCTCTCTGACACTGAGGTTTCATGAGCAGCTTGCCTGCTTCATGGGGGAGGTTCTGCCTCACCAAGCTCTTCCAACTCTGTAGTCCAGCTCATTTCTTCAAGTCACCTCTGGTATGTTTTGAAGTACCTCAGTGAGGAAGTTTATCTAGAAAACTTCACTAGCAAAAGAAAAAGAATATTTTGTGCTGGGTTGTAGCAAGATTACATAGTGCAGTTAGAATTAGGATTGAAACAGCTGTTTGAATATGTAAACCCAACTCTGATTTTTAATTTTATTTAGAATTCCTCTCTAATTTTATTGTACTGTTAACCACCTGCTGAAGGGGAGAGGTAAACTAATTAAAAAAAAAACACCAACAACTTGTTCATTTCAATTCTTTGTATATTGAACATACTTGCCCAGTGACTGTAACTTTGTATTTCTTGCTGTCATATTGATTCATTCTTGGATTTTACTTCAGTCGGCCACCTACCTGTCACCATTCTACCCAGGAGAAGCACTATTGTCACTTTGGGCGGTGCCCTCCGTGTCGCCAGCCCTGCCAGAAAACCTTAACGTGTGGTCATTTGTGCCCTGTTTCCTGCCATGATGAAGCACTTGTGAAACAAACTGGCTTAGTAAGTAAACAGTGAAAAATGGTGTGTTATTTGTGTTTGGAACAATGAGCATCAGTTTGACCTGAATCTTCTGTATTGAGGCTTTTGGAGTTCAGAGTAAACAAATAATCAAGCACAGAGTACTGCTCAGCATGATGCTAAGTGGTTGTAGCTCCTTTGTTGCAATCTAAGTAATTTTGTCATACATAATTGAATTGCTCAAAAAATTATAAGATTTTTGTTGGAGTTGTATTAAAAAGATTTAATTTCAGCTTCAAGCAATTGCTTTTAACATAAAAAGATTTTTAAGTTTGATATTTACAAAACCGTCAAATTTTGCACAAGTTAGAAGTCAGAAATTGGCAGTCTTTATCGTAACACGTGTTATGCACTGCATGATGGTAATTGAATTAGCTTACTAACTGAAATATTTTTACCTTTATTAACTGGTTAGAATTGTTTTACTGGTATTTTTCATTTGGCTTGGTGCTTAATTTTTAGCACTAGGAGCCACAGGACTTAATTTTCCTATCCCTAACCAGGCTAAGGATAAAACTGTAATTTTTTGTCTATATAGGATGTGGAGATTTCCATTAGTAAAAAGCTAGTTACTAGAAAGTGTAGAATTGGAAATGCTTTAGATAGTCCCATTTGTGTTTTGTATTCAACTAGTGTCTTCTGCTCTCAGCATCCGTCTGCAGGGCCTTGGGAGCAGCCATCTGAGCCAGCCTTCATTCAGACTGCACTACCATGCCCTCCCTGTGAGGTTCCTATACCAGTGTAAGTATTAAAATAAAAAAAAACCCCAAAAAATTAAAAGAAGAGTTTTTATATAAAAGAAAGATAGTTATTTTGTGTCCGAGAAGTTATCAGGAATATTTCTTTAAAAATAACTGCTCTTCAGACTAGATCTCTGAAATAGCTGAAAAATATGATTTATTAGTAGGGGCAAAGAAGGTGCTATTTGGAGCAAAAGCAGGTTACTTTCTAAAAGGTAACTGATTTCATATACAACTACAGTTAATCTGTAGTTAATAACTACATTATCAATTTTCATTTAATAATGAAACAATTTTGAGATTTTTGTTATAAAACACAGCAATCCAAATAACTGTTGAAAAGGAGGAGGTGTTGAGCTGCATAGATGGGTGATTTTCTTAGTTTGCACTTTAAAAAAATAGATTGTACTAATTTTTGTGTGAAAAGCACTGTCACTGTTTTAAGTCTCCGAAACAAATATGCATTTTCTAAATCTCTGATTTTTTTTTTTAAACAGGGAATGTCTTGGACAGCATGAGGTGAGTCATGGAAACTGCCCTGTGAAGTGAAATATGGCAATTATCTTACTTTGTAAGTCTGCAAACAAAAGGCATTAAAAAGAAATAGTAAATTTTTAGTACATATTTTGAAATCAGTGAAGTACCTTAACACAACAGCTTACATATCAGAAGGTATTTTAGTTCCTTTCTGAAGAATGTATAACTATTTGACTCTGTAGAATTCATGGACAGAAATTTAAACTCATGATTTATGTAGCTCTTTGTGTTTTCTTGCAGATGTTTAAATTGTGTTTAAATGTTTTTCAGTCTTCATTCTTATTGAATATTTATGCCTCTTTCCCCCTCATTCTGTAGTTAATATTCTGTCTCTGTCACACACTCTTGAGTTCTCTGAAGTGCTGTGTCTATTTTAAAAGGATAAGGAATATAATGTCATACAGGAAAATTCTCATGTGACTTGGATCTAAGCACACATGGATTAAATCAGACAGTATAGTGGAAACTTCTTTAGTGTTAGTTACTAACTTATCTTTCTGGTGTGTAGCCTTCTCTAGTTTTAGATGAAGTTGCTGTCTATTTTGGCTTACATGAGAAGAAAATCTAATTGATGCTTAAATAGCTGTCATCATTATTCACAATAATTTCTAAAAGTTATGAAAAGTCAAGTATTTTTTCTTGATTTCAAAAAATGTTTGCTAAACTAATTAAAAAAACCTTTTTGCTGTTATGGCTTTGTCTACTGGTATGTCTGTTGTAAAATCACTGTCAAAGCCTGACTAACAATATTATAAAAAAACCTAGGATCATTTTAAACAAGTAAAAAATTGTAGAAAACAGTAAATAAATACAGAAATATTGAAGATAACCTCCTTTTTTTCCCCCTTGACCTTTATAATAATCTCTTGATGTGTGCTGTAATGGTGCCTTGATTATGTTTTGGTGACATCTCCAAATGTTACCAGTGTCCGTGTAGCTGCAGTCTGTTGGGGCAGCAGGTTCCCTGACCCATCCAGGCTGTGAATGCAGCTTCTCCATAGAGCTGTTTTGCAGCTCAGCGGTTGCTGAAGAAAAAGCCTGTCCTGAAAGTGGATGAAAAGAACAACAGTGCTTGTCTGTTTGTTGCTGAAACAGATGGGCTTTGCTTTGTTTTTCTGCACTAAAACTTATATGTGTATTAGTCAGTTTTTTATTGAGTCAGTGACATGGTTTTTGATGCAACATACTGAATCTCACCCAAACTGCCATGAATTAACATTTGTATAAACAAAATGCAAGCTGCAGTCGATAGACTCAGTCTGTAATGTGATCTAGACAATAAAATGTAAAAGGATTTGGTCCTGTTCAGATGTACATGACTGTGAAGTTTGTCCTTCCTCATAGCAGATGGACAGTATCACTACACTTATCAGAGAAAATAGTAACAATTATGACATATTTATTACTACGTGTTTCAGAATAATTAAAAAACATATTTCATTTTCTGTTGCATACTGGTCTTGGCAAAATCATTCAGTGGCTTTGGGTCATGTTTTAAGTATGGATTTGCATAGAAAATAAGGACAAATCCCTGTGCGTCTACAGCTGACTTTAATGATTTAGATTTTTTGATGCTACATGGTACTCTAGATGAACTGTTACTTCTCTCAGCAGCAGAGGGCGGTGCTGCCTTCCTGCTGAAGTGCAGCAGTTCCTCGAGTGAAATTGTCTCCTATTTGCGATCTTGGTGGAAGTTACGGAAAAGAATGATTCATTAATGTGTATAGGAAGTGTATTTTATTTGCAGTGGATTTTGTGCTCATTGTACATTTTTGTGTTGTTCTGAGATCTCTGGAAGGGAAAAAACCCAACATGTAATGCCTGTTCACTGTTTTATAGCCACATTGGTTCCTAACAAATTATCTCAGCTCAAATTAATTTACTTTCATAAATAAGAGAAAACATATATTTAGGTATGCTCCCCTCCAGTAGAAGTTTCTAGCCCCTGAGGAGATTTTTACTGGGAAATGGGAACTGTTCACAAGTGGCAAAAGTAGTAGCAATTTTCTTTAGCAAAATTTTGCTGTGAGTAGGTGGTTATTGCTGTACTATGCTACTACTTACGTTGTACTGTTGTTATACCTCCTGTAACGGAAGAGATATAAAAAAGAAAGAAACTAGGAATGAAGCAAGCTTTAAAGTCTTTTTGTATTGTATCAGGATGCCTGCTGACAATGTGTAGAATAGAGAATAGAAGCAAACACCTTAGCACTTGTATAACAAGCAAATCTAATGTCCAATTTTTTAATATTTAGACATTAATTTTAATTTGTGTAGATATTGGAGTTGGTTGTTCATTGGGAGTGTTGTGTATGAGCTTGTTTTTTCTATTATTTCTCTTTGGTATTCAATTTAAGAAGTATTTTTAAGGGATTGATTTAGTTTGAGCTCTTACATGTTCTGGCATTTAGAACAAGCAATTTATCATTTAAGAACAGACTTAAAATTACTTTTCAGATGATGTAATTATATAAAATTTGTGCTTAGTGGAAGTATGATTCTACGTGATGTTGAAGCTAAAATAACATCTCTTTTAGTGGAGTCTACAGCCTTCTCTTAAATAATTTTACATATATTTAGAAAAATAAATAACTCATCATTCTTCCATTTGTAGATTCTTAAAAGTAGCTCTCAATTTTGTTTCAGGTTGTGTGTCAGAAAAATCACCCAACGACAGTTGGTGCCATCCCAAAAGAGAAATCTTGATGCTGTACCTTTTTTTAACTTATATACATTGGAATTTCACAGCAGTAGTACACATATGCTCTTTTAAAATCAGGTTATTCTAAATCTCTTTTTATGGGAAACATATATTATAGCTGATACAAGGTAAATTAAGACAAAGAAGGAAATCTTTACTCTCTAGGGTTTCAATTTATCTGCTGTATATAATTTTGTTCTAGTTGCTTCATTTCATTAAATGTTCTAGAGGAAGGAAAGTGCTCTGATTTTGCTTCCTTGTAAATATCCTGCATCAGGCTTTCTGTCCTGGGCATATCATTGAACTCTTTCTTCTTGGGTGGATTTTTTTTTCCTTTTGGTAGGAATTTAATGGTATATTTTAGTGTTCTGAGTGGATTTTAGTTCTGGTTTGTTCATAGGAGGAAGACCATTACTCTGCCTCTAGGTAAAATTTTTTTGTGAAACTTGATGAGAGTCATCTTTATGGCTGAACACCTTATAAAGGTTTCCAAAATTTCCTTGCCCTTTCGATTTTTGTTTTCATATTCTAATTGATTTGTCTGTTAATCGGTTTTATTATTTTTGTTTGGGAGATTTCCTGGAAAGCTTTTGAAAGTTGTCATATCTTTTTTTCCTTTCCTTCCTTTCCTTGTCCTGTGGAAGACCTGGAGTCTGAAAATGTTGCCTTATTTTTTTTCCTATTCAGCTTTCATAAAATACTTTTGGTTCTCATCTGCCTTCTTCATTCTTCAGCTCATCAGCCTCCTCGAGTTTGTGGCTACTTTGATGTTTTTCTTTGTAGCAAGAGTTCCAGCCCCCATTTAATAATTTCAGAAACTCGTTCCAACTGTAGGAAGTAAAACTTGACTTTGTCCACTGGATTTATTACTTGGATCCATAGCAGAGAAATGGAGAAAAAAAAAAGTAGATTTAAATTAATGGAAAAATTTCAGGTTTGGCTACAGTGTCAGCTGATTCCAGAAGACTGTTGTATCTTACTGAGCTCAAGCTGAAGCTCTGCTGGATGCAGCCAGAGGGCTGGAATGTTTGCTTCAGTCTGAAAGCTGCCTTTGTTGCCTGGCTGGCTTGTGTGCTTCACCACTCTTGCCTTTGTTAACAGTGCCTCTCATCTGTGTACTTGAGGGATGTACTGGAAGGGATGCTCCTCTTCTGCCTAAGTGCTGGCTCTACTGGAGCTAGTGGTTGTTTCCTTATCTGGAGGAACACTAACTCCTGGTAAGAAAAGTCTCACCAGCATTATGGAAGAGTGCAGCCCTAGAGCTAATTGCTGTTGCTACCCTGATCTGCTGTCACTGCCTGAGCCACAGTAGAACCATAGTCATAAAAAACTGAGTGGCAGTGAATGAGAAAGGAAAGGTAGAGAAGTGGGTGGATTGTAATGTTTCGTACATTTTTCATTCTTGTATCTTTAACATCCTTTGACTGCTTACGTTGCAACTGAAAGGATGTTGTGCTCTGAGGAGGGAGATGGAGTAGGATATGATGGGGTGGGATATTAGGAACACTAAAAGCTTTGGTAATTGGTGTGTGCATTCTGGGTATGGTGCTCTGCTTTAAACCCTGTTTTTATTAGGCCTGCTGCTTGCTGATTTTTCCTCCTTTGATCACCAGAAGCATCCATCAGAGACACAGAGTAGGATGTTTGCAAGGGGCACTAGGAACCAGGTGTTTGAAC
Organism: Dicaeum eximium; assembly: GCA_013396995.1. NCBI lineage: Eukaryota > Metazoa > Chordata > Aves > Passeriformes > Dicaeidae > Dicaeum > Dicaeum eximium. The sequence goes on along the minus strand of VWZP01010889.1, from coordinate 282,842 downwards.
TACTTGGTGAGGTTGTTGTATTAGTGCTTTAGGCAGCATTAGTTTCAGCTCTGACACAGGGGTGTGAAAGTGGTTGATGGCCTCAAGGTTTTCTCCTGTTATGCCATGCTTGATGTTCAGCCTGCCATGCAGACTTCTCTTCAGTCTTGGTGAGTCAGGGTGATAAGAGAAGTTCAGAAGTCTTGTGAATGAACTGGATTTTGAAGTGATGTGATGTGGAATAGTATTTTTTGGGTGAAGCCCAGAAAAACTTATATAGGCAAGTGGATTTAAATTCTACTTTGTGTGGTTGCGGGAGATAACATGAACAGTGCTGAAGGGAGGTTGTCCCTCATTCTGCCCTCTGGGGCCATCTCTCTTCTTTCTTTTCTGTTCCTATGTTCACCTGTATGACCAAGCCACTGGCAAAAGACAAGAAATGTTTTTCTACTGGTGCCTTTTCTTCCATTTTGATTATTTGAATCATCTTCCTGTAAAGAGATGTTCCAAGTGGTAGGAGATTGCAGTGAGGGCTGTAGAGTTCGAAGAGAGAAAAGGAATGCCAAGCTGTTCAGTCAACTGCAGTTGCAACATAAAATCACACCCTTAGTCTAGTCAAAGTGAGTTATGTCACATTAGCCTCTTGTGTAATAACATCACAAATTGTTCATTTTTCTCTGCAAAATGACATGAAATTAAGGAAAAAAAAGAATTTTTTTGACAGCATCACAGAAAACTAATTTTTTTTTATATGACTATTATATAATGGTTGGAAAATGCTAACAACAAGTTTCCTCTAATCCTTTTGTATGGACGGACTTGTACTGTTCAACTTCAGGCAAGTAACCTAGTTACGAGTTTATACTGGTTCTAGTAGCAATGAAGAGTAATGGCTTCTAAGTAGATGCTCTGAAAATTTCTACAGAGTTCTGTTAACTGGAGTGTTGACCTCAAATTGGAAAGTACAAATGTGACATAAGACATTAAAATCTTAGTCCTGTTCTGGAGCCATTTCTGCTTCTCCTTACATCTCCTGGAAGTTATATTTGATGTTGTCAGTATTTGGTTTTTAGAATTTCTGGCTTGCAGGTTGTTTTGTTTTTCAAACTGTAAAATATTTTGGGTTTATGGTGACCATAATACAGTTAGTCCTGTGAAAGCAAACTGTTACTGTCTTCTGCAATAATAGTAAAGCACCCTAGGAACCTTTAATGGAAGACATGAGTGTAATTCAGAAAGACGGAGCAAATGACACTAAAAGATTGAGCGTATAATAGTCTTTCAAAAAGAAAGGGAAACTATGCTGCAAAAGGTAGCTTGTTTAATGAAGTGTACTTTTTTCCCGTTATAATCAGTGTAAAACAAATTTGTGTGGCTACATTGTTATGTGGACAGGAACCCAAATCATACTTTAAAAAAAATCAAATAGAATTTCACTGGTGTTTTTTCTTTGACAAAGATATTGGAGAACCAAAACTTCACTGTAATAATTCTGTGTCTGTGTGTGTAAACGTATAAATCTCACACACTACATATATGCAATGTTTGTATACATATCCTACCTGCATATCTATATTTATTGATTAATTTTTAACTTTTAGGTTAGTCCGTTACCATGTCACTCTGCAAATCCGTACTCATGTAAGAGATTTTGTGGGCGGCTTCTTGATTGTCAGAATCATACCTGTATGAAAGAATGTCATCATGTTACTAAGTTGAACAGTAGTGCAGATGGAAAGAAGGTAGGTTAATTTCCTTTTTGCTTTTGTTTTTGTGTATTTTGTATGGGTATGCATAGTCTTCAGTTTTACTTGGAAAATAAGGGATTTGTAGCTGGAAGGTACAGATCTATTCCAGATCCCACTGGGATACTTGCATGTGTGCTGTTCCCATTGATGCTTTGATAGTTAGCTAATCTGTATTTCCTTTGACTATAAATCTGAGACAATATGAAGTTTTTTGCAATTTCTGTAACTTTTTGTTTTGTGATGACATTACTTGGATTTCATCAGAACCTTATTTAACACTCTTGAGAAGTCTCTTTTGAAGTTAGTTTTTGTAACTGTCAAGATCAAGGGAACTACTGATTCCTGTATACAAATGCACTTGCAACCTACTGGGGTAACTATTTACTGTGGAGAGCTTAAATGGGTTGAGAAGGCTGAGAGACATTTATGAGAGCACTGGAAATGTTGCAGAACTGCTGAAGACTTTTCAGAGTACTGGGGTGATACATTCACGTTCATCAGCGTCTACTAGAATCTATCATTTCTGCAGTTAAGAAGTTGCAGGTGTTAACTACTGAAGATAATGTGAAACAAAAGTATAAAGCTTAAAATTGTTCAAGTTATGAGCAGTCAGAGCCAAGTGTATATGTTTTGTGGTTTGGGAGAGTCACGATTTGGAGGAAAACAAGTTTTTCAAATTTTTTTAAGCATTAGTTTAGAAAAAGTTGCAACATGGGCAGTCTGGCATTTAGAAAACAGAGAAGCATTCAGTTGGGTACAAAGCAGAAATGTTGAATTTTAACTAGCTATTAATTTAATTTAAATTGCATAATATCCCTGTGGATTTGTGTCCTGGAAGTGGCAGTGTTGTCATTTAATAACTGTATATCATACCTAGCACATTAATCTGTGATTGTGGAAATTTTGTCTGAGGAGTATGGGCTGTTAGTGCAACTAGTGGAACAGTAACTTGGAGCAAGAGTGACATCAGTAAATAGGGAGAGTGACAGTTAAGCATCCCCAGTTCTGGCTATAAGAGGCTGCCTGCCTGCTGCTCCAGTTAAGCCAATTAAAATGTGAATGAGTCAGGACTATTCCTAGCTCCATTTTGAGTGAGGCAGTACATTCTCAGAAGAATGGGAGTCTATGTACCTGCAAAGCATGAGTAAATCTCATTTCTCCATTTTCTCAAATCTTATGAACTGAAGTTGGTGTTGACCTTTAGAGCTTTTGTTCTCTTGTTTTGGTAGACTAAATGTAGTCAGGGCTGATTAAATTTCTGGCTTATATGTCTGAGTAGTGATTTTTCTGTCTGGAATTTCAGTTTGTTCTGCATCTTGTGTTAGAAAAATGTTGCAGAAAGGCCAGCTGTTTGCTTTTACCTACCGTTAAATGTTTTATGACAGTTTTCTAAATGGTTTTAGTTGCTGTTATTTTTCTTAGATTTGAATTTTTGTGAGTAAAGATTTGTAAACATTCATTGTACAAAGGTTTCTTTTTAAACTTCAGCAGAAATTGTTCAGCTATAGAAGGAGAAGGAAAGGGGACTGGGGAAAAACTATTAAAACCTTAAAATTCTTATGCTGTTATTTTGAACAGCATAAAGTGGAACATTGGTGTTGGAATAGTCCTTTTGGGGAAGCTTTATGCAGCTTCATTCTTGGATAAATTTGCTTTACTTTGGCTGACTTCTTGGAAACTAAACATTTAATGTGATAGTGGGCCTTAAATATTGTGCTGTATAGGTTCAGTTGATAAATCATGTTAATCTGTCTGGGTGTATTTGATAGCAGACTGGGGTTCTGGCAGTGTTGTTAAGAATATGAGTAGAAATGAAGCTTTATTTACTGCGCTGTGATGTTCATCACCTTGTGCCGGTGATGGTATCACCTGGAATGAGTGACATCACAGCTCTGGTAGACTTGTGTAGGCTGGAGTAGGAGGAAGACCTTGGGCAGCTCCTAGAAAAACCCAAGTTAATAATCCTTTTTGGAAGATTATACAGAATATCATATGTGTATGGAAATGGAATGACTTAAAGTTTGCTTCTCAAAATCAAGCAAACTAATCCCTCCACCCCTGTGTTAGAGAGTAGTATGTAATGACTCAAGCATTACAAGAACATGGTGAGTGGGATAAGTTAGTTTTGAATATGCAATGACTTATTTTTCTAACAGTTTTCCTTAGAGAATTAACAGGGGTTATGGTAGTTTTCCAAAGTACTGATATTAAGGAAGTTCTTTTATGCCCAGGAGGCAAAATAGAATTCTCTTTGACTGACAAACACTGGCATTTCTGATTTTCTCTTAAAAAACATATTTTAATAATTACTCTTGCTTGTGAAATATCTTGCTGAATGGTTTGATTCTCATAGCAAAACCAGCTCGCTCTTCTATGTGACAGGTCGTTAATGACACCTCACAAAACAAATACTTGGCACTTTCTTTAGTACTTTGTTTTAATTTTGTTAGGCGGGTCCAGAATGTTCACAGTGTGAAGAGGAGTGCACCAAGCCCCGGCCAGCTGGCTGCCCTCACCGATGTGTTTTGCCCTGTCATCCTGGGGATTGCCCACCGTGTCTCCAGATGCTTAAAATAAAGTGTCACTGCAAACTATCAGTACTGTATATTGAATGCTTGTAAGTGTCAGAACACAACGCAGCTTTTCATTTGAATGCTATTAACTGGAAGTAATTTGAGATACCTGGGGATGGGGATGGGAGCTACTTTTGTGGCAATTTATAAAATTTCTCTTGATTATAATTTCTAAGATAATGTTTTTTCTATTTAAATTTTGCAAGTGTTTTATTTAGTATTATTGCTGAAATTGCTATAAATGCATGGAGTCTCATGAACAGACATTGTTTTTATAATACAGATAATTCTTTGAATTATGCAAATATATAGTAATCTAATATTATAGAACAAATAAAATTTGTTCCATGTGTGCTTCTTTTAGAGTATGTAAAGAAGAATTTTATACAAGTATTAGAATGAATGTAATTAGTCTAAAAGGTTTTTGCAGTTAATGTCCTTCAATTTCTAGCTGTTTTAATTGAAAAACTGCTTAGTTTTTCAATTCGAACAACTTTTTAATAATTTGTGTGTGTGGATAGACATTAAGCTAGACTTCATGAAATAGAAGTTGGAACTTGGGGATTGCTCTGAAAATGTTCATCATATGCAAGTATATTTTTCTTTGTTAATTTTCTTTAAAGTACCTTAAGTCCTCTAAATTTGTGTGGGTTTGTCTGTAAAACAGGACAGTTTATATTAGTCACACAGGATGTGGACAAATGAGTCTGCTTTTCTTTACAGTGAAATATATTGAAAATATGCCCCTAGTTGCATTGACTTCTGTTGTTTTTAAATTTTTTTTTAACACAAATACATCTTTCCTTTTACAGAAAACTAACATGTGCTGATTTAAAAGAAAAGGAGCTTCTTATTTCCTGCAGAAATCAGTGTCCAAAAGAGGTAAGCCATATTAAGAAAGAAATACTTGAGTTGATGGGTATGTGGAATTTTGTGAATATAGGCCAAGCAAACTAGAGAAGCTTAGTCTAAGTGAATATGTTAAATGATGGATGTGAAGGTGGTTAGTGGACTGTTCTTGAGGGACATTTATTAATACATTGCTGTCAGTTAGGAGGGTTATATTAAAGGAACAGAGGTTTATCTCCAAGGCACTAACGGCTTGAACGTTTGAACATGCAGATGAGGTTGAAAGTGAAGAGTATGTCCTCTCACATGGTTAAAAATTGGTCATCAATTTGTATCTCAAAAATTATAGGATGCTGTTTGATTAGGAAAAATGCTGAGAATTGTGCTTGCTATTCTTGTCTAAGTGCAGGTTTAGAATCCCTATCTGTGCAATTTGGAGGCTAAGGGTTAATAAATGCGATGAGATAATGCCCTGGTGTGTTAGTGAAATATATGTCAAGTAGTCTAAAATGGAAGACAAGCCAATTAGTCTCTCTGCTGTATCTGGGTACATCTAAAGGTTTGCTGTGAAAAAAAGAATAATATCCTTACTATATGATACTCAGACTATGAGCCAGTAGCGTCAGTAAAGAAGATTCCTGTTCAATACTAAGTTCAAGTAATAAACTTGGTGGAACAGGGCAGAGCTTGTTGGAGAAGCTACCAGATTTTCATCAGAAGCAGCTTAGAAATGTTTCAGGATTTCTCTTGTAGCAGTTTACCCACAACTGGATGTGGGGGATGGGCCAAAGGACTTTGTCCTTGTCCCTCCCAGTCCTGTGGTTGTGTACTGCTTGTGTGCTTTCAGAAATTCTTGCATTACTTACTGTTTTATGGTTGTTCCTTAGCTGTCATTAATTGTGCTGAGAATGACAGCTCTTTCTTTGCTCCATTTCCCACTGGAGGGTTAAAAAATGTGTAAAGTGGAAAAACAGGAATTTCATTATCATCCAGTGTCAGAAGCTTCAAATTTGAGTCCTTGTCTTTATTAGAAACCTTTTTTTAAAATTCAGATTAAATGCAAATATTTACAAGATTCCTCCTGCTTTCCCAACAGTGTCTGTTCTTCTGCTTTTCAGACAAGATTGTGTTAACCCCAACAGGAAGGCTGTGCTCTGTACATACTTGTGTCTTCTGCTTTTTGCCCTTGTAGATGCCATTTGATGGATTTTTTTTAGTGAATGAATGTTCCTGTCACAATTTTCTCATCTGGGTGTCTGAAAGCTCTCTTCCTGGTGGGGGAGCACTTTGGGATATTATTTAATTGTCCATTTATTTTCAAGAGTGCGTATAATCTCCTGTCATGAACTATATGTTCTGTACTTCAGCTTCTCTTCAAAGCATTTTTTTCCCCATAGCTCATATTTGACTTTGATTAATGTAACTGTTGTGATTTTTCTGAACGTATTGCCCAGACTTAGTCTGGGATTTAAAATCCGCCTAGCAGTGGTCCCAAACTTTAGCTTGCAGTTCAGAATTGCCCTGTTCCACAGATAATGTCTTTTTTACTTAGTTTGGTGGGACGTGAAATAAAGAGTACAGCAACAGAATTTATGTTAGTTGTATAAAGCAATTCTAAAATTCTTTCTCCTATAAATATTTTGGAAAATAAGGTTTTTTGCAGCTTCTGCTATCCAGGGCATTGTTTTACTGTAATTGATGATGGAAAATGCATGTTCTTCCTTTCCTGTGATGCTAGCTCTAGCTCTTACTGTCTTTCATGAAATATAGAAGTTACTAGCTATTAGTATCTTCTTGCTTTAGGTGGTTCATATCTCTGTGTTACAGTTCATCTACTTTCTTCAGATCCTACTTTGGTAATGACATGGGTACTGTATGGGGTTTTTACCATTTTTTGTGGGTTTTTTGTGTGGTGGTTTGTGGGTTTTTTTGTGGTTTTTTTTTTTTTTCCCCCCTGGGTTTTTTTTTTTGTTTGTTTGTTTTTTTCTTTTAAATCTGTTCCATTTCTCTGAATACTGAACAGTTCTAGGGGTGTTTTGTCTGTTTCTGTTTTATAAACAAAATATGTCTCTGCAGCTTCGAGAAAATTAGATACCTATATCATAATAGAAGTTATATTGATAGTTCTGTTTTTAAAGGAATCACTGATAAACACAGTTTGAAGGGGCAGCCTTAACAGACACCACCCTGCCACTCCCACCACCACCTCTCCCCAGCAAATACAGGCCGAGTCCGTTTTGTTGTTCTTAAGTTTTTGTCTTATGAGACAAGAACTTACAAAACAACTTGGCCAGAGATAAGGTGGATAGGACTACTGAATTTAGAGCATTTAGAGATTGCAAATCTAAAATGTCCACCCAAAACTAATTTGGAAGTGTTTTTGTGTGTAGTTCTGCGAGCCTCAAGTACTTCAAATTAGTGTTTCTTGAGAATTTTGTTATTCCATGTCAGAAGCTGATATCGAGTCATTTGCAGAGCTCAATGAAGTTAATGTTTGCTATAAATCAGTGTGCACTATCACTGCTAGCTTACCATAGTGCAACTTAGGTTCAATAGAATGCAGTGTTTTACTGCAGTTGTCACTTTGAGATGTTTTTGGTTAATGGAAATTGCAGTAGACAGTATGCTACTACATTTGTTTTACAGTTGCTGTGGTACATTTGGGGATAAAGAAAACCAATTCTATTGTCTGGTCCTTTGAAAAAATGCTACAGAAACTTGAATAACTTGAGAGGTTTCATGCATTTCTTTTGGCTATGGCAGTATACAACTAAAAAATAACTTCCAGCATTACATAGTACAGCTCACATTTCCTTTCTGCTTTAGGGAGAAGCAGTGTCTTCAATGCTGCCACAGCTGTTATATATGAGATATTTTAATTAAAAAGTTAATTCTCTTGTTTGGTAATAATAACAAGATATCCTGTTGAAGGAAGTTTAACTTTATTTTTTTCGTAATCAGGGTGATTAAATTCTTAGGATCATGCTTGCAGATGTTTTGAGACAATTCTTATATAGAAATTTTAAGTCTATCAGTTTTCATTATTTATGTTTTCCTGTCAGTATTTGTGAATCTGTATTTAATATTTTAGTCCATGTAGTTAAGTTTTTTTTGACAAAATAACCATATTTTGTAGTTTTACTTTGCTTTTGTCTTGATGTGAAATATGGGACTCCTTTATGATAAATTTCATTGAACATGATAGTGCAGTAGGGACAATGTCAATTTTCCCCCTGTACTCAGCACTGGTGAGGCCACATCCAGAATCCTGTTTTCAGTTTTGGGCCCCTCATTACGAGGAGGCTGGAGCATGTCCAGAGAAGAGAGACTGAATTGCTGCTGAAGGGTCTGGAGCACCAGTCTGATGAGGGGCTGAGGGAGCTGGGGGTGTTCAGCCTGGAGAAAAGGAGGCTCAGGAGGGACCTGATTGTGCTCTACAACTGCCTGGAAGGAGTTTGTAGACAGGTGGGGATTTGTCTCATTTCACACGAGTGACAGTGAAAGAGGAAATGGCCTCGAGTTGTGCCAGTGGAAGTTTAGACTGAGTGTGGAAAAAACAAAAAATGTCTTCACAGGTGGTCAAACATTGTACTGTGCCCAGGGAAATGGAAAATGGTAGAGTCATCATCCTTGGAAGCGTTCTTAAGAATGTGTGGATGTGGCACTTGGGGACATGGTTTAGTGGTTAACTTAAGGAACCAGTGATCGTAAAAATCTTTTGCAACCTTAACAATTGTGTGATTGTATAAATTTTAAAACTATTGACATCTTTTGGGGTTTTTTTAATGCATTGAATCAATTGAGCATTCTGGAAATAAAATTTAATTCTGCAGACACACACTGCAAATGTATGTGGATTGTAAAAATTTAGTTTTGTCTTTGGAAGTGGTAAAATTCTCTTTTGTACTTAGCTTTTGGGATCGGTGCTCAAAAGTGCTAATTTCTTTAGTACCAGGCTATTTTCTGTATTATCAGATGTATATTAACAGGTTGTGTTTATTACCTTCTGCTGGAGTTCACTTAAGCCTCCATAAGCGTTGACAGAGTTTATCATCATCAGGTATAATGCTAAGATTTAAATGCGCTGCCTATGGGAAAAATATTTGTATGACATTTTTTGGGTGTTTTTGTTTTTTTTTTTCAGGGCTGTGGATTAAATCTCTTCTTTTAATGGCCTTGCCATATCAAACATAAAGCCTGTTCAATTTGGGCTTTAGTCCAGAAGCTATTGACAAGAGATTTTGTACAGTAGAAAAGGATCTAAAGGGGGCACACACTTTCAGTTTCAGCACCAAGTAGTTCAGCACTGATACTTAAAAACAAGCAAAAACATATCCTTTCCCATTACATTTTTTATCCAGCAGAAGCAGCAGAATGATTGCTTTTGTTTTCTGCGATCATGGGGCAATGTTGTTTTGCCATTCATTTCACAGCTTCTCTTGATTTTTTTTTTTTTAAGTGTTGGTTTTACAGTGGCAGAGTAAGAAGAAAATTCTCCACACAGAGATATAGGACAAGAAAAAAGCTGTCAGGGAAACTTAAGCATGTACATTTACTTTCCAGTATTGGATTAAACATAGTGATGCCTTGTGAGGCATCAGTACTCCTGTGCTATAAATATTTTGGTCTAATGGTGTGTAAGAATTTTATTGCAATAGGACTTAGAGGTCGAGGTGAGGGTTACTGTCTTGAGTTTGCAGCTCTGATGTGTCAGGGCACGACTGTTTGGGCTTTGACACTATTAATGAAAATGTGCCTAACTACTATGGAAGAGTAAGCTGGAAGTAATAGTTCTAGCCATGCCTTTTCTAGCCAGCATGAGGTGACTTCCAGGTGAGACTAGATGGAGGTATTTTGTAGGGAGCCAGGAGACAGGCCTGCCTACTGCGGTGTCCATGCAGTAGCAAATTGGTTTTGTAAAGACTGTGCAGTAGCAAATGGGTTTTGCAAAGACTGTGGTCAGTTGTGAGGAGACTCGGCCATTAGACCCCGTGTTCTGGGTGCTGGTCTCACCTTGGTAGCATACAAGGCTTAGACAAGCTTCTCCCCTCATATTTTCAAAATGAGGCAAAATATTTTTTTTTTATTTCAGGGAAACATAATTTGCTGATGATCAGTTGTGCCTGAAAAAAACTAGATTCCTTCTTTGATAAGGTGACCAATTAATGTTTTTCCCCTCAGATAAAATTAATAGATGAGATCTGCTGTTTATGGCTTCAGCAGAGTGAGTGAGTCAATGCTGCTTAGTGAATATCTAGTTCAGATACAGGAGAGGGTTAATAGCAGCATGAAGGTGGCTAAAGAAAACAACTGTATTGGATTATCTTTTGAAAAAACCACCAAACTCCCTCCCCCAAAACAACATCAAAACTAAAGAAAAAGATGGAGCAAGAGATAGTAAAAATAAGGAAGATTTCCCAAGGACTGAACTGACACTTAACTTTGCATTGTTTTCAGTAATGACCTTGGCAGCAAAAACATTGTAATTTTCTGATGCAATTTTCTAAAACGTGGTGTGTTGTCATGAGAGTGTATGAGAATTGAGGAAGTGCATCTGTAGAACACATGTATTGGGGTCATGTTATTAAATACAGAAAAAAACCCCAAAACAATAAGACCATACATGTGAAGCTTATAATAAGCTCCCAGGAAACAGCAGACATTCTGATTTTCACAGCATGATTAGCTGGAGAGAAATGTAATGAGAGCTGAAGATGTTTTGGGGCATGTACTCTACTCTGCTAAGAATGAGATGCAATTAAGGCATTGTACAAAGTCCTTCTTGATGAGATGTCATTTGAAATATTACATGCAGTTCTGACTGTGTATTCAAGAAACATTGATTGAGCATAGTTGCAATTCAATTAAGGGAATGCTATGATAATAAAGAGCCTTTTAAAAAAAGACAAATACTTCAATATATGAGGATAAGAACTGCAGCTTGGACTAGCTAGAACAAACCTAAGAAACTCATAAAAAAAGCTCTTGCATCTTGTAGTGACCTCATGGAGCACCCTCCTTAGGGAAACTAAGGAATAGGGTCAGAATGGGGGACTGTTTTCATGGTAAGCTTTCATCCAGTCCTGGAAGGATACATGAGGTGCCTGCCTGTAGGAGGACTGGATTTCAGGACTGAACATCGTGGCTTAAAGGTTCCTTCTAGTCTTGTATGAAATGTGCTGAAACAGTAACAAAAAACTGAGCTGAAACCATGAAGTATCTGTAATAGCTTGTGACTGTCATGGACATGAAGACACGTATATGTGTTCCATAGTTTTAGTCTGAACGATTCGTGTTCTGTTAAGGTATGTGTTTTATGATACTAGCTCAGATTTTGTGCCTGTTCCAATGGAGTTCTGAGAACCAGATTTACTAATCAAAGTGTACCCACCTAGGTTTGGTACTTACTCACTATTTTCATTCTTGTGGATGAAGTGATGTAGCATGTATACATTTCGAATTTTTAATAAATGTGAAAAACATATCTTAAAAGTTTTTTATTGTGTGTCTTAGAGCATTTTCCAGTTTGTGTTAATCCCTTGATGACAGCGAAGAGGTGAAATTTCACTTTTGATAAAGAACACTGTCTAATGCTGTTTTAAGTAGTTGGGAGCTTTAAAGCTCTCTGTAAGTTAATTGCTTAGATGTCTTCTGTGAGATTCTATCTTCAGTTATAAACAGTATTGGGTTATGTAATTGAAAATGAAAAATTGTTATTGTGAAGACTTCTTATGAGCATATGAGCAAGGGATATTTTTAGTCAAGTTCTTAACAATGAAAAAAATCTGTTTACTTTCCTGACATATTTTATCTAATACAATGCTGGGAGCACTGCTACATTCTTATCAATCAGCATACTTAAATTAGTAACTCAATTTTTACACAGTAAATGAATGATATTTTTGTGTAAGTTAAAAATTGCACTAGCAATAAAAAAGTCGTTATCTTTCAGATGGCAGAAATAGGATAATCTGCCAAATGTAGAAATTTAGGATTTTGTGAAATTATTTTGGACATGATAAGAATTTTGGTGACCTTTATTTGACTTTTGCATAGTTCAGATAATGCTTGAGTACAAGAGGGCTTCTGCGGTGTTTTTACTTCTGATTGTTTCCTCTTCCTTTATTACTCTGTCTAATCTACAGGTAGCTACAGTACACGTAATTCCAGTTTTCAGGGTTTTTTCACCCATTTGTATTCCCCCAGCATAGCCATTCACTCAGAGATAGCTAGGGTGTGGAAATGACTGTTCTTGAAACATGTGAAAGGAGAAATTGTCTTTGAATCAAGCTGTGCCGATAAAAGAGAAATCATACTACAGGAACTGAAAATCAGTAAGTAAGAAGCAAACGTTTCCCCACACAAAAAAAAAAAAAGAAAAGAAAAACGAATTATTTCACAAGTTAAAAGACTGATTAACTGAATGAGTTTTCTGTTAAAATTGTTTGTCTGAAATAAAACCAATTCCATAGGTTCTTGGTAATTGTACAGTGTTTTATTGATGTGTTTTGTTCCTTACAGTTGCCCTGTGGTCACCGGTGTAAAGAGATTTGCCATTCAGGTAGCTGTCCTCTTAACTGCAGCCAGAAGGTTAAACTCCGATGTCTCTGTAAGAGACTGAAAAAGGTAAATTTATAAGTTCCAGTTTTTGAAGGATGAATATTCATTGCATGTTCTTGGGCTTGTATGGATGGATTATGCAGATACTGCAGATTGGAATACAGTCAGTTACTATAGTAGAGCTGTAACAATTCACATCAGCTGAAAATCTGGGCTGCTATATTGGAAGATACACTGGAGAATATAAAATCTTGTTAATTCTAAAATATGATAGCTGCCTGACTTAAAATGACTTTATCTTCAGGCATGCTTAAATTTTGTTGTTTTATGAGACAAATACTCAGATGACCTGGAGTGATTAGAGAATAAAAATTACATTTTTATGATGATATTGGGAAAATTTACAGAAGTTGGAATGAGCACAGAAGTTGTGAAACCTGAACTAATGTAATTAATTAATAAGTTCCCTGCAAACCTAAAAGCAAGTACGGGCATCAGCATCCTTAGCTTCTAACACAGATAAGGACAAATTAATGTAAGTAAAGTTTACTATAGCTATACAGTATTATGAGGGAAAGAACAGAAATCGATACGAAGTCTTGACAAATAATAATGTCTAAAGGAAAAAAACCCACATGATCTGTCTTAATTAAAAGGTGTTTAAATTACTTTTCTGGACCCAGTTAACTTCTGAACTTTCCAGCAGTTCTCAAGAGTCCTTAGCTTCTCCAAAATATGTCTTGTGCATCTAAGAAGTCTTGCAGGTGGGATGCTCAGCAGGAGAAAAGATGACACATATAGAACAAGTGCTTAAAATTGATCATCCTCTGCTTACAGATAACCACTTTGTTGTTATTTTTCTGAAATTTCTCCAATACTAGAAAAAAGGGAGAAAGTATGATTGAGAATTACTTAATTTCCGCCGCCCCCCATGACCAGACTTTGTCCTGTAATCAGCCAGTTAAGATCATGAGACTCAAAATGCAGAGGTTCGGAGGGTTATCTTACTTGTCTAAGGCAAACAAATGACTAAGGAGGAGAAAATTAAACTGAATTATTGATTTATTCTTCCCTTCAGCTTAGCTTACTAGAAAGAAGGGGAAAAAAAAAGGACAATTTAATACATAACTACAGGTTGAAATAACATTAGGTCATTAGCTTTATTTTATATGTAAAACAAATGTTTTACTAAATAAGAAAGTTTGATTATTTTCATAAAGCAGTTGACAACTGAAATCTTATATAGGGAAATTATTATAAAAGACAAATTATACTTAACAGGAAGTACCGTGCAGCAAGATACAAGAAGGCCAAGTTTCACTGGAATGCGATGCATTGTGCAAGGAAATGAAGCGGAAAGCATATGAGGTAATGTATCCATTGTAGCTACCATTTGTTCTCAGAGCTTCAAGAAAAGTAGAAAAAAGAACACATTATTTTTCAAGGCAGTACCTGCAGAAATGCAATGTAAGTGGATGTGCTGTTGAATAGTAGCTGTTTTTTCAGATTTGAATTTATGAATGGTGTTAATTGACTCAAATACTATTTTAAAACAGTATTATGTTATTTTCCTTTTTTTTTCTTTAAATTGATTGGAACTGATTCTTTCCTCTTCCACTGAGAGCAAGTGATGATCAGTGATGATAAAACTAGTCATTAGTGCTGTAAGACTAGAGTCAGATTGCTTCACAGGGCACTCATTGTAAGATCTGTCTTTCCAACGAAGGTTTTGCAGCTATCAGTTGCTCAGCTTGTCCAATGTGGAGTATAATCTGCCACATGGTATTAGTTATCCTACACTGGAAGAACTGAGACTTTTCAGCAACTGCAGAATGCTACTTAGGCTGGTGTTAACGTGACTTCTCTCTAGCTCAGCTGTTTTATGAAGTAAAGAATTTCCTGTGTGCTGTCACACAGAGAGACAGGATATGATCCTTGCTGTTATAAACCTTTATAAAAACATACACAAAAAGAATTGATGCATAAGTTGCTTGGGTTTTATCAGGTAAGTATTAGATGTGGTAAATGTACAACCCAAGAACTCAGTGGGTAAAGCCGACAAGTCATCTTCTGCTCAGATTTTCAGGATTGATTGACAAGTTCTAACAAGTATCACACTGACCAAATCTTGCCACTTTGCAAGCAGGTTGAATGCTAAAACTCTTGGGATATGCCTTTAGGGAATCCCAACCATAACAAACAGTTCCAGTCAGAATGTGAAGATAAGTTCATAGTATATGGAGTGCCTCCCTAAAGCAAGGGGACCTCACAGTAAGACTGCATGAGCTGAGACCCAGCACCATGTCTCAGTGTGGTGCAGTATCAGTGCTGTTTGACTGGAGCAGATACTACCACCAATTTCTTGCCCCAGTGTTGTAATCCACAGGGAGAAATGGTCTAATGCAGTGAGCAAATGGCTACAAGTTAGGCAATGCCACAGACATACTGGCTGGCACAACCTAGCCATGTGTACCTTCTCAGAAGAATGTGTATTTACTTACTTTGGATGTTTTTCATGTAAAGTGATAAAGTTTTAAATTCTTTCTAGGCACCTTTTTGTAGCCTGGGTTGACTTACTATGCAAATGACATACTAGAATAGTCTTCGTAATATAGGCACTTGATGAAAGTGGTTTATATATGTCTGTTACCGTTTAATGTGTCCAGACTGGAAAAAAACTTGTTGAAAACTGCAGACATTTACAAAGATAAGTTAGTTTGCACATTGGCAAAACACGCATTAAATTCTGAAATCGAAGTGTATTAATTCTTAATGAAACTTTTCATGTCTGGCACCTATTGAGTAAGCACTTCTTAGTCACTAGATGCCTAGGAATTGAATGTGTCTTTTACTGTACATCTTATTAAAGAAATAGTCCTAGAAATGTTTTTCCATGCTGTGATTATAATAGTTAAGGTTCCCTTTATCTGTGTACATTATACCTATGTATCTTATAAAAATATGACCACAGCAATGTAAAAAGAGGCTTTTCTGTTGCTCTTTTCTACATTTGAAGGTCACTTTTTCTTTTGTAGCTGAAGTTTTGCTATTAGATGGCAGTGAAAAATGAAGGAGCTCATTGTGTAGTTTCTTGCACAGCAGATTTTCAGATTTCAGACGTGCACGGCTGAAAAGGTCTTTTACACACCTTTCTAAAGAGACTCTGCCATTGTCTCTAGATTAATGAAATTCTCAAAAGTGCTTTTATTTGATACATAGTTTAGTAATTTAAAAATTTGTCTTAAAACCTGCAAGTAGGATGGTGCTTTTGGTCCTGCCCCTGGTGCCTGCTGTTTGAGCTACAGTGTGCTAAAGCATGAGCTAGTGTGCTTTCTCCTTAGTCATTAAAAGCTCTTAAATTGGAAATTATTTGTAACCAAGTCTACCCGTGCAGTTTTCAGTAAACTATTTCCATTGTTAATATGCAAATCATCTAGGATCAAGAGTTTTTCATTTCAAGTTATTAATAGGTTTTTACGTCTAACTTTTCTAAGGGAGTGATTCAGTGACTGCAACGTTAAAAGCCTAAAAAAGGTATAAAAAAAGGGGAGATACATAAACTCCTCCCATATACTCTTCCTGTGGGAACTTAAGAGGATGAGATGGTGTCTTCTGTCTAATGGCCTTTGTTGGATTTATGTCCTATTAGCATGCCTGGTTGTTTTTCAGTTGGCATAAACTTTTGGCATCTACAAATGTCTTGTAGCACTGAAATTCTAGATTTAGCCAAATACTCTGTGGGAGTAGAATACTTTTCTCTGTTGTGAGCCAACCTCCTGGTAAATTCATTTTACGCCTTTGCATTATGAAAAATAATTGTTGATGTTTTATCCGTTTGGCATCTGTGTACTCTCCAGGATTTGCTGTCCTGTTAGTCACCTGATGAATCCTAGTTATGCATCGCTTCAGATGGAAGCCACTCCATCCTGTTGTCTTTTGTATATGTTCAGATTTCACGTTTATTTATTATTGTAGACCAAAATGGAATGCAGGTGCTAAGATTCAAGTATGTGGTGTCTTTACATATTGAAAATTTTTTCTGCACCATTTTTTTCTTAATACTTTCTAGCCATTTAATACTTTCTAACCAAAAATTTAATTTGCTTTCTTGAACACTGCAAAATATTTCTATAGAATTATCAATCGTAACTCCCATGACTACTTTTCATATGACTTTTCGATAGTGGAGCTCACATGGTGGAAAACTTGCAGACTTTTGCTGAGAACCATTCCATAGGAGTAATTATGACTCCATAAGAAAATAGGTTTAGTTGCTGTTTACAACAGTTTATTGTAACTTTGTGTGTCTGGACAGATAAAAGAAGCAGAAGCCAAAGCTGCTCTTGAAGAGGAAAAGCGAAGACAACAGGTATTAGCCTTTCTTCTTCCTCATCCACATCATCCTCACCTTGTTCTTGTTAGTAAATAATGTAATTTTCATGCAATTAAAGATTTATAATTTTTAATGTGATATGCACAGTCATTCCTGTCAGCTGTTACCATACTTTGTGTGCTCAAACAAGGGTTGAGGTCACATTTTCCCAAACAGTCTTCATAATTCTCTGCAAAATGGTAACTTAGCATTACTACAACTTTGTATAACATAATTTCTTTTAATACTTCAAAGTATGCTTTATTTTAATCAAACACTTCATACAGCATAAACACTGCAGAATACTGAATAGCCTCCTATCATGAAAGAACAAGGACAGCTAGATGAGTCTTCGTCCTTCAAGGTCTCTGGGGTGGGGGGGAAACATGTATTCACTGTAATTGCTGTGGGTGGTGAGGGTATGTGGTTGGCATTGTAATCCACAAAGCTGCTGTGCCAGCTGCCTGGAGGTGCTGATACTAATCATATTCAGGCAAACACTGGTGATGGCTAGGTCAGGTTTATCATCTGGAGTCTGCACGCCTTGCAGCCAGTTCATGCATGTGTGCCTGTGCCTGAGTGAGCATTTGACACCAAATCATATTCCATGTCTGGTGTGTGCTGACTTCTTTTGCCCAATTATCACAGCATCTATGTATTTAGCTTACACTTGTGTTTTCCCCTGCGTGTCACACTCTGTTTTTATCAGGGATCAGTGGCTGGCTCCGTTCTTGAAAGGGGGCAAAGGAGGCTTACAGAGCTGATCCACTTGTGCCATTCCCCCAGTCTCATTAGGATAGACAGTTTCTCTGTGGGTCACAACTTCTGTTATGCACACTTTTTAAGTTCTCTAAGCAAGTAATGAAAATGCTACATCTAAAATGCTCTGTCAAGGCATTTTTTTGTTTGTCAGAGGGGAACCTTGTCTGCTCATCCTGCTAGAAAAGTGTGGTAATGCATCTATTGTCCAGAGCATCAGGCACTGTTTTGTGATCGTCTTGCAATGTTTATTGGAACATTCGTATCTCAGCTGTCTACAGCACTGAGCACATATTCCCTCATATAACTCTGAGACAGTTCATCTAATTCTTCTTGTTCTCTAAGCTGACCCTGGAAATGTTACTTCTGGCATATAGGGCGGAAGTGTACCTTACATACAGATGTCTGAAACAAATTGGGCAGAGGAAATCTGTAGGTGTTGGTTCTGCAAGCTAAGTACTGAAGTGTGCTAATGGGCATTTAAACATGTAAAGAACACACTTACAGTCCTAGAGCTAGAAAGCCAAATTTGCTGATGTTTGTCTTGCACTGAGTGTTTTCATGAATTTCCAGGAGGCATGCCATCCAAATACTACCGATTTCTGCTCAAAATCACTTAACTTATAGTCCCTCTAGTAAAGTCTCAGTAAGGAGGCTCCTCACAAACAGTAGCAGATTGACTCTACCAACACAGTGTGCTGGATTTTGGCTGGGTTCTTCAGCAGTGATTGTTTCTCTCTGCAGTCACACCACCATTGCTTTCTACTTGTACATTCTGTGAAGTCTCACAGTTCCAGCCCAACAGTAGTAGATTTATACAATAGATGGCAACTGCTCCTGCATATGTGTTTTACGATGGATGCAACTTGAGGGATAGAAAACTTCACCTATACATAATGAACACTATTAAAAGAGTAATTAAAAGTTGTTAGTTATTTAGCGCATTAGGAAACAGTAGAACAAAAACAGTAAAAAAAAAAAAAGGACACAACAAATTGTAAAATAAAAAGGGACAGCTGTAACTAATAGATAGGCTGTAGAACTGCATACAAGTACTAACCTCAAATACTGCAGCCTTTTTATGTAACATTGGTTCCCATCCAGTTAGAATTCATAATCTGCCATCTGTTGATGGAAATTGGAGGACATCACTATTGTAGGGTGTTGGGTCACATTAAGAGTATATTTTTGAGTGTACTCCCTTCTGACAGAAGTTTCCGTCTTGTACCACCTTCCTCAATGTCATTAGCACATTTTTGTAGAGATTCTTCATCTATTAGTCACAGTTTCTTAAACCTATTTTGATTAATACTTCATTAAATGTTTTATATACAAATTAGTTATTGCTCTAATAAGTCTGTGCATTTATATTTTGGCATCTGCTATATTTGGTAGCAGCTTTTGCTAATACCATTTACAGATGGAGTCAGTTGTTTCTTAGTGGAAGAGACTGCTTGGCTAGGTTTCTTGTCATGGCCCTAGCAGCTAAACCTTCCCTCTGCTTCTAATTCAGAGGCACCCTGTGAGGCCAGGGTTTTCACAATTGCTAGAGGTGGAAAAAAGATCAGCGCTTTGATTATTTAACAACTCACACCAAGCTCTCTCTGTCCCTCTCCATAGTAAAAGATTTGGTTAAATTTTCAAGCTAACTAAACTGTTTAGACTTTCAATACTGGAAGTTAGGGTCTTGAACCTGAAGTGTAATTTACTGAGTTGTAGGAAAGATTTATTTTCCCTTTTTCATGTACAAAGAAAAAATTTTAACAGATCCTCAGAAGTTAAAAAGTCAAATGTTCCCTTCCCCTATTAATAAAAATATATCCTCACTTTTACTAAATACATTTTGTCACAGTTACTTGCATTTATTTAGCTACATTTTCCCATGGAACTGCTACTCCTTTCAGTGCAGGAAGAATATAGTGAATAACACATGAAAAAACAAAATCCAGTGCCTGAGCACCACTGAACTAGATGTTTTGAGTATACAGTTTAAATAAATACATTTCATTTTACTTTTATTAAGTTTATATACAAAGAAGTTAGGCTCTTATCTAAATAAAAACCCTAGGTTGGTTTAGCTTGGAAAGTTAAGCTTGTTTGAAGACTGGGCAGAACCATTACTTCAGAGGTCATTAAGGTGACACGTCAGGAATGTGGCACTTATACAAAATCTGTATGTAGCTTTTCAAAGGTAGTGATGGCTTCTCTCTCATATTCTGTGCCTACAAATCTTTTTTCATTCTGTTTGTTTTTTTTAATTAGATATTTATTTTTAGACAGGTCTTTGTAGAGTTCACAAGGAAAGCAATTCAATAGCTATTACATAATTTTGTTTGAGCCCTATATTTTAATTTAAATATTGCAATTCATAGAGCTTTCTGCTTTTAAAATGTACTGATCACAAGTGTATAGTAACTATAGAAGCCCCAAATTTTACTTGAGTGTCTGTCTAAAATGGAATACTGCCATGTTGTCTATAAAACCAGAAAAAAAGTCTGCCCTTGCCTCCAGGTTTTGGATTTTGAAAAACTGTTTCATTAAAATACTTTGCTTTTCTAAGGGAGGATTAGCTAGTTGAGAGTAATCTTGTTTCAAATAGGCTGTGACTTTGTCTGAACTCTTCTCCCATATCATCAGAGAAGTGCCAACAATTTCTGCCTTTATTAAGTACAAAAGAGTAGACATCAAAATAGGTCCCTTTCTCCTGCTAGCAGTGGTATCTGGCTCAGGAATGGAAGAGCTACTTTGTGAAACTCTGACAAATATTTGCTGTCAGTGGAAGAAGACCAGACATCAGGCAACCTTGAGTTTGAGGGAGAATTTTATTTACTGAAGTACTACTCTGTCCATTTCCCAAAAGAGTCTTTTTCTTGTTTTTTTAATGCACCTACTGTATTGTCTTAGTCCCTCTTCCTGGCAGACTGCAGTTGTAGTCAGAGAGATTTGTTTCCTCTCAGCTGTAGTCAGAGATTTGTTTCCTCTCATGGCCAGGCTTTGTCCCTGTTCACTGTCCATGATTCCTCTGCTTCAGCTCAGTCTTGCGCCTTTTGCCCAGCCAGTCCTGGCTTGCTGTGCTCTGCTACTCCCATCTCTTTTCCCTTTCACTCCATCTGGTTTCTCTGCTCCCTAGTGCCTTGTCCCATGTTTTTTCTAGTAGCTCACAAGTTGACCAAAAATTCAGGTAATCATCAGACTTTTTCTGATTTTAGTCTGTCTCAGGTCTTTAGAGCATCTCTTCTCATTTTCCTAGCCATTAGGTACCTTCTCATTGGAGCTTCATCCTGGTCTTCACTCTTTATTCTAGGCTGCCTAGTTCCAGTTTTATTTCAGCTTTGTACACTCAAATGAGTTTTTTCTGTATTCTCATGATGCTCTTTTAAAAACATGTGGAGGGGGATGAGGAACAGGGATCAGAGATCCTATTGTTTATTCCAGACAGGACCCTGAAACTGCCATTCTTTGTTGGAAGCCTGGCATTCTTACTTTTGCAATTGTTTTGCTCCATTTTTGGGCCTATAGGCCTGTGCTTCCTATTGGAGGATATTATACACCTCTTAAGAGTCATATGAGTGATTAAATGGTCAAGTTATAACACCTACAAATGGAATATTTTTGTGCATATCTAAGATTATAGCAATTAATCTAAAACTTAAAGAATTAAGGGAAATAGCATAGATTTTTAGTTACTTATGTTTTTATTAATTTATTTTTGGCAGAGTGCATCTCTATTACAAAGGAATGTCTTTGCAGATTTCAGCCTATGCCCTTATAGAAGTTGCTAAAATAGCTTAAACGGAAGTGTGGTTTTTAATAGGAAAAAAGTCGTATTTTTAACATATTTCATGGAAATAACAGTCTTATTTTAGCTTAATATTTTCAGCCTGAGTTAAAAAACTGAGCATGCAAAACTTCAGTTGGCTGCATTTTTGACAATGTTTTAATAGGAAACTAAACCATGGTTTAATACTTGTGAGCAACTTGCTTTGTACCTGTGGGATGTAGTGCTACCATCTCAACTCTGAGATGTGTAACTTCCATTGGCTGACAGTTACTTCTATTTAATGTTATTTGGTAATGTTACTTAAAACCTTCACATTTCCTTGTTTTTAATTCTGGTACAAATGTCAACTACTTGTGATTCTCTTTGTTTAGGCTGAACTGGAAGCTTTTGAAAACAGATTAAAAGGGCGAAGAAAGAATAAGAGAAGAAAGGATGAGGTAGAAGTTGAACAATCATCATGGCAAAAGTACAAGAACCTCATTGTGCTGCCAGTGTTCGGAGTTGCTGTTGTGATGGTTGCATGGCTCATGGTTTATAATGACTGAAAACAACTCAATATTTAATATACCTCAGTTGGACTTTGGGTAGCTATTATTCCTAGAATGTTAGTCTCTGTGTAACAGAATTTAATAAGCATAGATAATGTATGTATACTATTTGCTAAGAAAAATGCAGAGGAGGGAAGAAATGTCACCTTTTGTGTTATTACATACACAGCACAAAACTGAAGTCAGACACTGAAAGTAATAGTAGATTCTAGTCTACACTGAAGTGCTGATAGTTTTAGATTTGTTAATATCTCTTATATAAGTAATGTTATTTTTCCTTGTCTCCATTTCATAATATTAAGAATAGCTTAGTATAAAATGCTTTATTGAATATGTTTCCTGTAAAATCAGCTTAGTTGTTTATTGAAGGTTAGTGTTCTTACGCTAATCTTTATGTTGTATCATACAATAACTTCTATGCTTCATGCCAGTTTTAATTATGACAACTGACAGGGAACCTTGGGTCACTTAGGCTTGAATATTCTGGGGCCTTGTTCAGAGCTTTGTTCAGATAAAGGAAATGTGAACTATCTTTCAGTTCAACTATATCACAAACAAAACAGTGCTCCCCCCTTACAAACTGTGGGGTTTGCTTTTTTTGTTGTTTCACTCCACCCCTTACCACTCTTGTTTCCTCAAAATTGAACTAACTGAAAAGTTCCTTTAGTGGACAGATACACATGCTGAACATGGATGTGAAGAAGTTTCAGGGTACAGAGCTTCATTCTCACTGTTGCCCCAGTTGCCAGCAGCAGAAAAACAATTTGAAATTAAACTTAAGAGTATCAACTGACTATTGGTCTGGATAAATGTCAGAGTTGGGTATTTGCACAGGTGTGCAGAAAGGTAATTGGGTAGTGCAACAATATGGTTATATGATGTTCTGAAGCCATCTGGATGGTGCTTGGTAGTCACATTTAAACCATCTAGCTAAACTTCTAAATGTTTAAGTATTTTCTTACTAACAGTTTTGAATACCTTGCTTTATGTTACCAGTATTGGTTGGTAGAACTGGAAGGTTTTTATCTGGCTTCAGGATTACCAGAGAAGCTATGTAGTCTCAACTGAGAGACTGTTAATTCAGGAATGGGGAAATCAGAAAACTAAATTTTTAAACCTCTGCTAGGGACTTTTTGCTGATACTTGAGCATTGCAGGTTACTGCAAAGTGATTACAAGGTCCTGCAAAAAATGGGGTGCATAGCTGACAGGTATTAGTATTATGCCCTTGTAATTCAGGCATATAATTTCATCACAAATCCTGCAAAAGCAGTGGGACCACTGTATGAGTTCGTAGAAAATATTGCAGTTTGCTTGAAAAATCTTCTGGTTGATTTTGACTTACTTGTGAAGGGACCCAGTATTAATTTGAACAGACATCCAATTCTAATTCTGATTCAGCAGCAAGAAAATAAAATAGAAAAGCTGCAAAACGGCAGAAGCTTTTGATTGCATAGATTAAAAAAACAGGGATAAAATTAATTTCTTTTCAATTTTTCACAGAAGTTTGGTGAATGAGGAGAAAGGGGGGGAAAACTTGGCAATATTTAGCATGGATTGATGCTATTTTATAGTACTTTTTTTTTAAATGACATTTTTAAGATGCATATTACTTATGTGTCAGACCATTAGTGTTTAAAGTTGTGTAATTAATTGAAATTACACTGTGCAAAGTTGCATTGAATTTCTTATTCTCTAGTATAAAAGGTAAACAAGGTTTCATATTGTTGCTTTAACATTTTTTCTATCATATTAATGCCTGGAAGATAATTTCAGATATAAGTATGTCTTCTTTAAGAAGAACTGGCGATGCTGTTGTGTGACTGCGCATGTCAGTAACTCTTCTGTCACTAAGGAGAAAGGAGAGATATTTTTGTTAAGATGAAGTAAAATGTGGTGGGTTATCCAAAAGTACAAAAATATACCTTTCTGGCTGAAATATGGAAATCAACATTAATGAGAACATGGTGGAAACAGCTTTTATCTTGCATGACTATCACTAATTTTTCTATTTACTGCTAGCTTTAAAATAAGTACAATGCAAAGTTTATCCTTGCTTCTACAGCAAAGAGAAGAAACCTCTCTCTAGCGAGTTATACTAATTAACACTTGTTATATGTTTGAAGAAGTTCTTAGTATTCTTTTCTGCATATTTGTGGGAAATACTGGAGAGGAAAAGGCTTCTCATTGATCATCTTCATTAAAGATTGCCATGCTTTTTCACTATACAAATTTATTCTGTTCATACAAAGGTAGGTGTGAGTGGGCATATTCCCTTTCTTAAAGAATTTGTATTTCTTCTGAACCTTGCATATGCAAGGCATACCTATTTTTGAAATTTTATTCAAAATAGTTCTGTATATCTTATCCAACCCTCTGAGTCATTTGCACTCTGTTGGTCTGCCTGCTGAACCAGATATTTAATTCTTGGCATAAAAAATGTGGGGGTTCAGGCAATCTGCAGTTTAATAAATCACTAGGTTTTTGTTTATTTCTTTAAAATATTTTTACAGTTAATATTTTGCCTTTCTTTGGTTGGAGCTGCAGGTTGTCAACAACCTTTGAAGTAAAAGGTACAGATAAAATCACCTTTTATTCAATATTAATGAAAGATGGTAATTTTAGAAAAGAAATTTTGAACTGAAGGTAGGGTTTGGTAGCAATTTATATGTTATGTACTGTTACATAATGTAATGAGCAAATATTTTGAATGTTAACAGCTTACCAAAAAAGTGTATTGATCAGTATACATTAAAACAAATTATATAATCTGACCTGCTGTTGAAGGGAAATAACAGCCATAGAAGCCTGATAATGACTTAACATGAAGAATGTTTAGCTATGTGTAAAGTGAAAAAAAAGTGGGGCTTTTCCTGATTCTGGGTGCATTGTGGTGAAAATTTATCCCTCCCTTGAGCCAAGGTTCTTACAACTGGTCAGTATGTTTGGGATTGGAAACTCCTAGGGCAAGTTTTTTCCCTGTAACAATATCAAATCCGTTGTGTGTGCTAATTTAATGTAAAAACCAAGTCAATATGTTTGGTTTTTAATGTAAAAACCAAGACAATAAATGTATCAAAAACAGCTTGAAAAAATGTTTGTTCTCAAGGACTGGTGTAGTGAAGCAGCACCTTCCCAGGTAATGATGACTGACACCCTACAGCCAAGTTTTAGGTTTTTTGCCCCCTTCTCTGGTAGTGAAAGTCCTTACTTTTCAGATTAATGCTGGAATTATGTAATTGTATTCCTTCAAGTTACTGCTCTGACAAAATTGTGACAATGGGTTGGGGAAGTTGATTAAGATGAAACAAATGGGTATGGACTCAGTAGATTTTTTTTTTTTTGGCCTCACAGGGAGAAATATAGCTGATTTATTAGACATTTGTGCTGACCTTAACTACTAGAGAAGGAAATGTTACTAAGCAGATAGCACCAAAATTTGTTCATAAAACCATCTGTGTTTGATTGTGGCTTTAAAGCAGTGAACTCTGAGGATATCATCTCAGCAGAAGTTCAGGCTCCAAAACATATCTGCCCTGTGCCAGCTTTCTCTGAGTGGTGAGCTTGTGTGTTGTGAGGTTGAGATGCTTGGTCTGAAGTGTGTTCCAGTGCCAGGCAGTGGAAGCTTGATGTGTGTGGCAGCTGCTCTCTGGTGTGAGCTTTAGGTTGGAGCATTCTTGTTGGGATCGTTCATGTGTGACCCTGTCCTCATTTTCATTTAGTTTGGATATCTCTCTTCTGCTTTGGTTTCATCCTGTTACCAGTTGTTATCTATGAGCATTTCAATTGCTCTCTTCTTGTTTGATGAATATATTTGTACTCCTGTCTGCTCTTATTCAAGTAAATTAGTCAGTTGCTCTAGAGAATTAGAAAATTAAGAACCTGTAATGTTTTTTATTTCCTAGGAAAAGAAATGCAAGGTAAAAATAAAGGAAAAAAATCGAATGAAGCCAAATTAATTAGAAAATAATGAGATATGCTTCTTTCCACAAAGATGGGAAGATGGTTAGATGTCAATGAATTATTTGAACACTACATTAAGATGTCTGTATGCCATGGTACCAGAAAACAAGTCTGTGGTATAGATAGTGTATGAATATGAACTGTGATAAATCAAACTCAGCTGTAAGGTAGGCTAAACAACAGCTGTGTAGAAATAAGTCATACTCTGAGGGAACATTTGATTCAACCAAGCATTATTTATGCTAAATAATTGTTGCTCATGCAGTGATTTCCATAAAATCACCAACAAAACCAGAACTCAGGCTTGGTGTGCTGCTGAATCTTGTTGAAACTCCAGTTTCGGTGGTTCTCCTATTGGAGAAAATCAGTATGAGATTGGGAGTCAAGACTTGGGGTTTGGAATTCACAGTTCTCCAGCTGAAGCCATCCTCAACTGAGGCGAAGCTGGCTTTGCAGTCTAAGTCATGTACTGCACCTCTTACATACAAGTTTTCATTTATTGTTATTAGAATTTTTAACAGGGCTACCTAATCTCTGTAATGAATCACAAATTACGGTTTGATTTCTGCATTACAGCACAAAATACTTGTAGTTTTACATTAAGCAATATAATGATTTTGCATAAATGGGCTTGCTTCTCTCTTTCCATGCATTTCCTATTTTTGGTGCAATTGTTTTAAAACCACCACTGTTTTCCTCTAGATGCTGGAGGTTGGTTGGGCAAGATGTTTGATTGGTTGGGTAAAAAGTACAGCACTGAATTACCATGAGCAGAAGCCTCTTAAGTATGTTGGCACTCCAGAAGCATAGAGAACACTGCACATAACGTTTGCACACAAAGTAACAGGGCCTCAATCTGAAGGTATGGAAATACAGGTATGGAAAAGAAACTGGAAGAAAAAAGCTAAAAAAGTGTTATCTTATTTTTATATATAAAAATCTTATTTTTATGTTATCTTATTATTATATGTAAACATACATAATACCATGTGTTTATATATACAAATATAAACACTGTTATGAGGGGTATCCCCCTCACTGATTGTCAGGAGTGGTGACAGGGCTAAAAGCCATATTCGTGGAGAGGTGGTGATTCACATTTTCTTGGGTGTTTTCTGATTCACATTTTGAATGATAGCATTTCAGAAGCACTAAATCATGCACAGAAAAAACTGGAAGCCTTTCTGGTTTACAGATGTCATCTCAGAACCCAGCTGCAGTGCCAGTGACATCTTTGTGATTCTTGGAAACGTCCTGACCTTTTTCTATTCTGGTAGCACACGCTTCTGCCCGTTTTGTACTCATTGTTTTGCCTTTTTTCCTGTTGACTTTATCATTCTTGGATCGTATTGGTGAGCTCCGTTGTGTGCACAGACTGAGGCTTCAGTCAGACTTGACATCTTTCATTGCGAATACAGGGCAAGGGGACAACTAGATCAAATGCAGGCCTTAAAAGCTGGTATCTCTTGGGGGGTAGGACATTTGCTCTGTCATTTGCAGTTTCAGGCGGCACTTGTCTCTTGGCCTGAGAATTTTGCTTCAACAGATATGCAACAACCAGCACATCCCTCCAGCTCCGGATCGCTGGGGCCTGTCAGGACCAGGACCGGCAGGGGGACAAGGGGTAACGTCGTCGCTGTTCTCCCGAGCAGCGCTTCCTCGCAGGGGAGGGATGGGGCACGGCCGGCTTTTCGCCAGGTGTCTGGGACCGGAGCCTTCCCGCGGGGAAGGAGCTGGAGAAACCTGTCGTTGGCTCCGAGAGGTTCCTCCTGCCGAAGCTCCTTCCCCTCCGTTTCTGCGGTGCCAGCGCCTCTTTCAGCTCTCTTTGGAGCTTTACAGGCTGGGCTGCGACAGGCCAGCCGCTGTGCGATAGAGAGAAGCGTTGCAGTCCCTGCAGGCGCGAAACTCCGGCCCTGGGCTGAAGTGAAAGCCTTTGCCTGACCGTAACGTAAAATGAAGCGCAGGGAAGTGCACCCAGGAGCCGCGGATGAATGAAGAGACCCGGGAGCCCGGCCCACGTTTGCCAACCTCCGCTCTGAACTCTGCGCCTCGACTCGGTGGGCCGAGAGCGCCTGCAGGTCCGTGCGCTGGGCTGGCTTCGGATCTCTTCAGCCGCAAGTGCGCGTCCGGCCGGCCCCCGGGGCCAGGGCGCGGCGGAGCCCCGGCGAGCCGAGGTAAGGGGTGCGAGGGGCGAGCTCCGCGGGTTTTTGCCTCTAACATCATCTGTGAGTCAAGCTTGTCTTGCCACTTGAAGCCCTTCGCAGCATGACGAGGCGTCCCTTGATGGGATGGGGGGGCGCAAAGCCTGTGCCTACTCCATCCGCCCTCCCTGGGGGACGGCTTTAGGGCGACATTAACACGTGGGCTGTCTCTCAGCCTGTCCCCAAGGGATAGAGCCTTGTGTGCGAAAGGGGTGGGGATGTGGCTCTTTCTCGCGGAGGTTTATTATTATTGGGTGGAGGAGCAGGGAGGGGGGAGTCTGCAGAGCAGACAAAATTTGAAGCCCTCCCCGCAAGTGTGTGAGTGCGGGAGTCGGGTGGACGCGGTTGGTCAGGGAACGAGGTAGAGAAGGGTGAGGGGGCGGCCAAAGGGAGAGGGGTCAGCAGCAGCCAGAGCATGCTCTCCACGCAACAGTTCCCTGCCCTGCCTGCGGAGGAGGAGCGCTACCGGCAGGTCCTCTCCGCCAGCCGGGTAAGGTGAACCTCAGGGCGCTCCCCTCCTCGCGGGGCCGCCTGGGGACCGCGGGCCGGGGGCCTGGGGGGGCGGCTGCCTCTGCCGCTCGGCGACCCCAGGGCTGCGGGCGGGGG
The DNA here is from genome assembly GCA_013396995.1 of Dicaeum eximium. Lineage (NCBI taxonomy): Eukaryota > Metazoa > Chordata > Aves > Passeriformes > Dicaeidae > Dicaeum > Dicaeum eximium. The sequence continues at coordinate 253,904 of VWZP01010889.1, read as the reverse complement.
CAGCGCGCTCAGGGGACACCCCCGGCCGCCGCCGGCCCGGCGGGCAATTGCCGTGCGCAGAGCACAGCCTGCGCTGCCGCCGCGGGGCTGAGCTGCAGGTTGCTCGGGCAAGGGGACCAGGAGCAATCCCGTCTCCGAGCCCGCCGAGCTGTTGTAGCGAGAGCGGACCAGTGGCTCGCAAGCAGAGACGGGGCTCGCAAGCAGGACGCGCCCGGAGGCGCGGCCTGGGGGACTGCCGGGGACAAGTGACCTGCCGCGATGGGGCTGTCCCGGAGCGCTTCTGTGTCCAAACTTGCGGGGACGCGCCGGGGACGGCCGCGTTCAGAGGCGCGGGCTGCAGGTGAGCCGCAGCCAAGAGGCGCTCGTTGTCGGCGTCTCAGGGAGAGCCGAGAGGCGCCCTCGCCCCGCTTTTCTCACCAAGCGCGGAAGATCAGCGGGGCTGCTGTGCCCAGTAAATGCTCTGCCGCTGGAAGGAGCGCGGAGGAGTTGGCCGAACCCGACAACAACAGGTCCGGCCAGGATTTGCAGGAGCAAAGTTTAGGTTTAACCTCTGTTAGGGCTGTCATGGCAGCTCCGTCGGTGGTCGGTGCACCGTGACCCCGGCGCGGTAGTTGCGCCCCGGCATCAGCGGGAGCTGGCGTTGTCCTTGCTCAGGTCGGTGCACCCTGGGGTGGGGTCCGGCTGTCCGGCGGGATGGTCCCGCTGGCCGCCACCACCCTCGGCAGAGGTTATCCTGTACAGGGTCACAGAGGGGGCACTTAATCCTTCCAGGGAGAGCCAGCCTGTGTGGTTGCAAGTGTACGGAAGGGATAGCGCAGGTGTGGGCAGTCTCGCAGGTGAGGGGAGGGATCAGAGGCTCTGCCATTATGGGAGAGGCTGCATAAGAGGGGGCGAGAGGGAACTTGTAGGAGGTGGCTGCTGCTCGAGTGCGAGCTTGCAGGGTGGGTCCCCTCAGCGTGCCCTTCCCTCCGCTAGCCGGGCGCAGGTGTCTCCCCAGTGTCCCCGGCGTGGGTGGCGCTGTCAGAGGGGCAGGCGCGGCGGGGGCCACAGCTGTACGGCAGGGCCGGTGCGCAGCCCCCGGCGAGCGAGCGGGAGCGTTCTTGGCGAGGGACCGGCTGCCCTCGCCCTCTCCGCCGCCGGGAGCGCTGAGCCTGATGCGTGGCACTTGTGGAGAGGGCACAGAGCTTCTCGCGCTGTCACACCGATCGTACGCGACCGAAATGGCACAGCAGGGCGTTTCACAAGTTTATAAACACGTCAGTGTACTTTAGTAGTATCATTGCTCCACTTGATTTAAAATGCAGAATCCTTGGATGCGTTTCATGGCAAGTGATTAATTAACTTAATTTACTAGCAGTCTGGTTGAGGTTGTGAAACTCTGAAGTGAAATCAAATATCTAGAGTTTTTAACAGGATTCACGGGATCTCTTGGGAAGTTTTGGCTTTCAGCAGTAAGAGTATGGTAGTGGATTTTTCCATATGGCTACGTATACCCTTCCTGTGTTCCTAAAAGATGGACCAGTCAGCAGGACTAAATTCTTTAGTTTGTTTTTGGAACAGATGCTCTAGTTGGAGATCTGTTGTAAGCTTCTTGGGTGCTGTGGCACATGGATGAATGAATGTATCACTGAGATATTCCAAGCAACTAAAAAGTTGTAATACAAGAAATTAAGGAACTGCTCTGCCTATGTCCCTATGGAAGCTGGTGGCGTCCCCAGAGGATCTTGGGCATCTAGGTTCTGTAGAAAAGTGAAGACTGCTCCAGCTGAACAAGGGAATCCTAAACAGTGTTCACACCTCTTTTAGAAATAAAATGCTCATGACTTCTTTTCCCTCCTCCAGAGGCCATTTATGAAGTACCCCAACAGGTGGATGGGTCTTTCTGCCTGTGGAGAAGCCTGGCCCTCCAACTCCACCATAATCCTCACTCAGCATGCATTTTTAAGGAAGTCAACAGCACTCATTTTTCTGAGAAGGCTCTTGTCGTGGTGAGCCAGGCAGCACAGCACACTTTTCCATGTTAGAGGAGTTTGCTTGTGCTCTCAGTATCTCATGAGGCCATCAGGACAAAATATTGTTTTTCCTGAGTCTTTTGGAGCTGTAACTATAAAATACTGAAGAAAACATTCACTTCCTTTCCACTAGTCTTAGCTGGCACTTGACTGTATGCACATAACTTGAGTGTCCAGTGAATTAAAAGTATTGTATGTAGATTGTTTGAAATGTGTCATGATCAGAAGTGTTCTATAAAATGTGCACAGGGCAATTTTATATATCTTATTGTTTGGCTGTTAATTATGTATTAGATGATGTCTGCAGATACAAGTGAAAGCCAGGACTGTTAACAGTGCCAGTAATTATTTTAAAATGTGCATTTACTTGAATGTAGGAGTTGCCCTTTTTTAAATTTTTCTTTTCCTGCTAAGCTGATATACATATTTAGGTCTTAGCACTCAGCTCCCTTGAGGAGCATTGCTGTCCTGGCATTATATTAAGTCCATGTATTGCCAGACACATAATTTCTTGTCATTACTCGCATAGCCAGACAAGGGATGTGTGCAGAGGCTGAGGTGGATAAGCACCTAGACAGAAATCTCACTTGTCAGAGGGAGAACGGTCCTTTCAAGCGAAGGTGGAACAGGCATGGGAATGTTGGGGTGGTTGTATCTGGCATAGAAATCCAGCAGCTCCTGCTCAACTGCTCTAACCAACAAGTGCTGAACTGTAAACAGATCCTTTGTTCACAAGCAGGAAGACAGCACTTCAAGCAGTGTGGCTAAGTGGATGTTTGAGCTCTGTGAATCTTTGCCATGCTGAGGCCCAGCAGATCCAGGTCATCCCAATCCAGGAGACACAATATAAGCATTACTGGCACTTCTTTAAGAGGTGGGATGCTGTGGCTTTGACCCCACCTGGACCAGGAGGCCCTGGGTACCAGGTCATCTGCTTTCAGTCTGAACAAATCATGCTGTTAGGCAGTTACATACAATGGCACTATCTCCTAGTGTGGTCAGCTTTTAAAAGATGGTGGTTATAGCTACATTGTGTGGGAAGAGTCCTGTCAGCGTGTCAGGTATCCTTAGCAAGTGCTTACAAGGCCGGATGAATGTCTTGTTTCTGAATGCCAGCCAGGGTTTGGCAGGGGCGGATGTCAGGCCACTTGCAGCAGGGCAGTTTTAGACTTGCGCATGCAGCTTAGGCCCTTCCAAATGTGGCTGCCAAACACCTCCTGATATTTAAATGCCTTCAGGATGAAGCAGCTAAGTAAGCAGCAGGGCTTGAGGGGGGCAGTCTGATTACAGTTTCAAATACTGATGCTTGTAGTCTGTCCCAGTTTCTTTCCCTACTGAAAAGAAATGGACCTCGTAAGTGTCAGGCTGGGTACATACAGTTCTCCAGTGCCAGGAGAGGAGGATAAGTGATAACCCGTTGTGAAGTGATGGATTGTCATAGTAGGAGAAAGAAAGCTTAAATCCTCCTTGCAAAGGTCTTCACACTCAGAAGAGTGACTGAAGACAGTATCCAGATAGCTCCAGCCCGACTACTCTCATTGCCTCTGAATTTTTAATTCCCTTGGCCCTCTGTTGTCTCGTGAGTGTGTGCAGTTTCACCCAGAGCTGTCCTGAGCCACACTCGGGGTGCCAGGGCATGAGAGCCCCCCTGCACTTGCTGGGACCTGCGACTGCGGGGAGCGGGCCGGCCCTCACTCCCCGAGAGGCTGCGAGAGTGAAAGGGGGGGGGAAAGGGAAGGAAGAGCGCCTGGGCCTTGTCCCTTTGGCTCTCGCCAAAGTAGCCCCCGTGTCCAGCGGGCTGTTCCCGTGTCCAGCGGGCTGTCCCCTCTCCCGGCCGCGGCCGCCTTGCCCGGCTGTGCTGAGGGGCGAAGCGGGGGCTGCTCCCGAGTGCCTCTCCCAGTCCGCAGCCCCGCGGCAGAAGAATACGATGCCCATCGCATCCTTCCCCTCAGTCCCCCGCCCTCTATAAATAACTCTGGCTGAGCTGACCTGTCAGATTCCCCCGGCGGAGCGGATCCCCTGACCCGGGCCGCCTGCAGTGGAAAGTCTGAATGCAAAACATACCGTAGTAAAAATAGAGCGGCCGGGGAGCCCCGCCGGCAGGGCCCGCCGGCTCTCGGTGCCGCACCGGGCCCGGCTCCCGCTGTCCCCTGGGCGCTCCCCTCAGCACTGAGAGCTCCCCCCTGCTCCTAAATCTGTGCACACTTTAATGCCCCAGTGGTGAATGCTTTTCTCGCTGTCAGATGGAAGTGCAATTCATTTTTGCTGTGGAACAGGTAGTTCCAAGTAACATTTTTAATTTCAGCTTGCCTTTCTAACCAGCAAAGATGAAAGAAATAAGAATAATGGTTTAATATCCTAAATGTAAAAATAATAATGAAATGACTGTCAAGCAAGAGATTCTCATTTCAAAAAGAGGTGAGAATGTTGCTGCCTCTGAAGTCTGAATTAGATTCTGTCCTGTGCCTACCTTGTGCAGACAGCTGCTCCCCTGAAGGGAGAGATGCTCCTTGGCTATGGTTTCAAGCCATTATAATTTAAAGCAGTGCTTGGAACTAAGTTCTGCATATATTATTTCTGGTTGTTTTACCTGCAAAACTTGAATATCTGGAGGTTAAAGCCAGCGACAGACCGCTGAAAATGCTGTCTGATGCTGCTATGCGTTGTCCTTCTGCTGCATCCATGTCACAGTTCTTGGCACTCAGTGCCCATCGGGGCACAGTCGACTCCAGGGGTGGTGGTGGGGTGGCCTCAGCCCACAGCCAAGCACCACATGGCCACTTGCTCTCTCCCTACCCCATCCTGCAGAATAGGAGAGAAAATAGAAAGAATGAGAAAGCTAATGGGTCTAGAGAAAGGTTGGGAGATCCCTTCCTGATTACCATCATGGACAAAACTGACTCGAGTGGAGTAAATTAGTTTATTACTGATTAATACATATTGATTCAGATGTTGTGAAACAAAACAACAACAAAAAAAAGAGGCAAGCATTAAAATACTTCAGGAAAACACCTCTCATCCCCACTTCCCAGACTCAGGTTCACTCTAGACTCCTCTCCTTCCTCCTTATAATCACATCAGGTAGCACTCAGACCCTTCAGTGAGGCAATGAACAGCACAGGGAAGGAGTGTGGTTCTCTGCTGCTCCTTCATTCTTACTCATCCTCTGTTCCCGTGTGGATCCTTCATGGGCTGCAGTCCTTTTGGGAGTATTTGCTCTACCATGGAGCACATACTTCTCTGACCTTGGTGTTGGCACTGCTGTTTCTCACTCTTTTCCTGCTTCTCTGCCTGTGTGGTATGTGTGCCCTTTCTTAAATACTTTTTCACGGAGGCACCAGCAGCTTGGTTGATGAGCTCAGCTGTGTCCTGTGGTGTGGATTCAGGTGGAACTGGACATATCTGGCACACAGCAGTTCCTGCTGTCTTCTCAAGGAGGCCAGCCTTGCAGTCCCCCCACTGCCTGCAGCTTGCCACCTACATGGATGTCCATGTAATCGGGACAGAAGTGGTGGCCAGAGTACTGACCAGAGTAGCAGTGTTGCCTCTCTGCCCTGTCCCTCTTCCCCTATCCCCGAATCATGAAGGGATGAAAATAATCCAGCCATTCTTCTGTTCCTTTTCATCATTTCTGTCATTAGAGTGGAACCTTTGTATCATCTGCTTGTTTGAGTGCCACACAGTTTACCGTTCTCTGGGTTTCTTTGAGTTTTTTTTGAGTTGTTTCCAGCGTAAGGTAGCTTTTTAGCATGTTGAGCCCTAGAAAGTGAATAGAGGCTGAAAATCAGATACTGACAGAGCTGTTTTTGAATGGTGAAGTTTATGCCATGATGATTAAAGCTGTCCCTGGGGGACAGCTCCTGTAAGTCTGTGGGAAAAAAGACTGTCAGGTTGCATCACGGCAGGTGCTTCTGTAAGCTATTGCTCTTCCAGAATACCAAGGCTAACCTTTTTCTTGCAAAAGAAGTATTTTGTATATTGAACATTAATTAATCTTCACCGAGTCCTTTAAGGGAAGGGAAGTGAAGGCAGAGTTTCCTTTTTTTAGGACTGCATCAGATTTCATTTACTCCAATTCATGTGTTGTACTTCAGGGAGATTCCAATATTCACTGTGTGGTGCTCTTGCTTTGGGACTGGTTACTGATTGTCAAATTATGTCTTTCCCTTCTTCCCTTCCTAAAACCTGAACACTCAGTTCTGCCATATACAGAACCTGGGGTTTTAAAAACTACTGTGCTAGAATCTTTCAGAACTCATTTGTTTGATGCCAGGTAGAGATTTCACTTGGCAGTGATTTAGCAGTAGTAGTAACTGCCCAGAGCAATTCCTATTGCTGTTCATCACCTCAAAAGAACACTTAGTTTCAAAATAGCCTATACTGTCACTCTAATATTATTGAAAATTTCTTGATAACATCAAACACTCAGGAAGCATTTCCTAAAGAAAGAGACTCTCATTTCCCCCCCTCTTTCTGCCTCTGAGCAAAGCAGTGAGGAATTGCTTATGTGCTCCTTGCATTGTTCATCTCACTAGTGATTTCAGAAAGCAGTCAGGTCTTTCTCTTGGAAATAAAACCACTGGTAGGTAGCACTGAAGTTTTCCATCCCACATCTCTGAGTCCTGCAGCTCTGCATTCATGTATTAGTACAGCAGATAGCTGTAATTTTGTTTTCTCCAGACTTCTATGGGATAGTGGAGCGACATGGAGATGTCTTCCACTGCTGCTGCTTTTGCTGTCAAATTTTTTGCTGGGTGGGTTATTTTGCCTGTGTTAAAGTTGTCCTGAAACCAGTGGCACCTGAAGATTATATGTGTAGCAGCACATGCTATATTTCTCAGGCTTTTCCCAGCCTCCTGCATTTTCACATCTCCAGGAAGAAACACAGACAACTGAGCCCACCTTGCCTTAACAACCTGTGCATTTTTGCCATGACACAGTATTGAGGGAAGGATTTTGCTGAGAGATACTTTATTGTTTGAAAAAGCTATAGTTCTGTGCATCTGCAAATATTGCCTAAATGGATAATATATCTGAAAGAATATTAGGAGCTGTAGAGTAAGTAGCTATCTTTCTTCTCGTTTTTTTTTCTCACAGTGCTTTCTCACAATGCAGCAACTACGTAACAGAAGAATTAAGCAGTAAATACCTTCTCTTAAGCTTTGTTTTGTCCCTGCTCAGCCATTTTAAGGGTGTTAGCTTAAATAATTTGTAGTGCATGTAGACAAGCCTGGAAAGGAAGTCTGAAATGATGACTGAATGTGTTTAAAAGCTGCTAACAAATCCTTTTCCCTATAAAATGAAAGATACGGAATAGTGTTGATGGTAGTCTGGATGGTTTGAGAATCCAGATGGTTTCCATTTGCTTTTTCCTTACCATAGATAGGATTATTCTATGACTCCTGGAGTTTTCCAAAGAAAATGTGAATGGAAGGAAACCTGGCATCTGTTTTAGGGATGACAAATTGAATATTCCTAGCCATAAATACAGTAGAATTTTTCTTATTTGATGAAATAATCAAATTGTTATTGTTTCAGTGACTTAGATGGATGTTTTTATCCCATAAATCTTTATTTGATCCATAAAACTTTATTATTATATCAAAGTCATAGTCAAATATATACACTAATGTAAGTACATTGTTAACCCACTTAATCTTGAGTTTTCTGTATCAGCTCATCTTTTTTGTAAGTTCAGCAATATTGAATAGGTTTAATCTCTAGTCACGTCTCCAGATATTTTTGTCACAATGTCCTGGTAGTTTCAAAAAATATCCTTCTCTTTCTTTATTTTCTTTTACTGGAGCAAAATGTTCAAAGATGACATGTTTCTGAACAAAGTGGTATCCTACTGAAAAATGAATGAATCGCCTCTAAATTTTTTAGGTAGTAGGTTATTGACCTTTGTGACATTGTGTAAACCCATTTTCATCTTTGGGAGGAGGTCAGATAAAAATCCAGCTATGCTGAACAGATAAGACTTTGCTTTGACACTAAATCATGTCCTTTCCTTTGATTAAAATTGCTGTTGTCCCTATCTTTTGTCCAAGTGATCTTTTTTAAATCACAATTCAGAAAAAATCAGTAAAGTTGACATTATACATTCAAATCCTAAGTTTTAATTTCTTCTAGGCAGATGTTTATAGTTGAAAAATAAATAGCATTTTAAGGAAAAATTAAGAAAAAATGCATGAAAGATAAAGAGAAAAATGCTTCTAAGAATATTCCTGCAATTTTTTAGCTTACATTCTAGTTCACCATCCAGTTAATGGAATTGAAAGCTTTGGATTTTAAATGGGTCAAGCAATTGCATAATCAGCAATAGGCATGGCACAGAGGGTTAAGCCTACTGATGAGGCATGAACAGGAAAGAAAGGTATGTCCGATTATGAGCTCTAACTACCTTGTGTGGGATGGGGCTTCTGATGGGATTTCTACACAGGCTGTGGGTGACTGATACACTGAATGTGAGCCACAGGACAGGCAGGATTTTTTTTTGCCCTTTCTAGTTTTCCAGGCTTGAAAGATCCTTTTAAGAGGAGGTTTTTTTCTAACCGTATCCCTCCACCCCCTGAAAATGTTTTTGGGTTTTTTTTCCAATTTCTTTTTTATTGTCAGAAAGTTGGCCATTAAGATTTTTCTGTGTGGTTTTTTTTATGGTTTTCAATTTTGCCTTTCTTATGCTAAAGGCTCTTCTGCAGACATCTGCTCCTTGAATTCCCAGAAAGGCAGGAACCTGAAGAGGGTACTGTGTTACTCCCTGCTCGCTGGGTTGTGAGTCTCAGCAGTGTGTAGCCAGAGGCTTGCCTTTGCTGTTCAGTGTGCTTAGCTCAATGCAATGAACATCTGGGTAGTCAGGAAAGCATTAGAATAGTCTCTCTGTGTGTTCAGAAAAACAGCACGGCACTGTGGAAACTTTTCATGAGTAATTTTTGCAAGCTGTAGCAACTTAAAGAAAACTAACAACTCCTAGAGCATGAATTCTGCATTATTTAAAGAGTACTTTCCCCAGAATAATTTCCCACTGCTTGTTGAAGTGGGATGAATGGATGTTCGTGTTCTGGCACTGAGAAATATCAGACAATGCTAACCATAGTCTTATCCTTAAAATTAATGCCTTTAATACACACTTTTGTTTTTTAAAAAAACCCCTTGCTATCTTCCATATGTTTACTGAACCTTGTTCATCTTATGAGGCATGGCAACATCACACATCTTTGCCACCAGCTGTGAGTAATAAAGAAGAGAGAACAGAATTGTAGTAAGTTTGCAATCAGCTGTACTATTTCCTAATCAAAACATTTCTGAGAATTCAACAAAGTTCCATTGTAAATGTGGGAAGTATCCCTACAGTAGTTTTAAATTTACATCAGTGAAATTATAAATAATTGCAAATATGTACAATATATAAGTAACTATGTAAACAATTAACATTTATGCCAAAACAGAATCATGATTCAGCAGCACTTCTGTTTAAAAACGAAGGGATTACAACATACTGGTATTTAAGAGTGATACTGCTGTTCTCCAGTAATGATAAATATCCTTTTTTCCCTGTTTTCTAATTCTAATTTTGAAGCCTGATTTGTATTGACTATATATGTTGGCTAATGGTGTGTCTAATTCTTATTTATAGTGAGATGGAGAACAGTGATTGGTATCGCACATGGAATCCAAGAAAATCCTTTCTTTTCCACTTCTATCTTTTCATGAGATGTTAAGCATTGGTTACCTGTAATGGAGAATCAAGGTCAATAGTTTGCTTGTCAATAGCTTTCTGATTTCTAAATAAAATACTTAGGGAGACCAATTATTAAATTATTTATGTTTATTTTGATATCACATAGATGTTTTTTCAAAGTGCCTTTATAGTCCACTACATTACCAGGATAGAACAGTGTATTCTTTCCCTAAAGAACTAGATGAAATGAGAATAAATTCAGAACTCCAAATTGCCTGGCTGCAGTGCCTGTGTCTGAGTGGCCAGCTTGTTTCCACCTCCCTCAAAGCCTTCAGAAAGGGAAGAAAGAATTATGAAAGAGAAGTTGCACCAGAATCAGGCTCTCTTAATTGAGCATACAGTGTAAAGATAGTAACTTGGGTGCTGGCAGCACCACTGGCAGCACAGCATTTATCTGTCATCCCAGATGGAGGCAGATTTGGAAGTGCATATTGGTGGCTCTGATAGCTGGTTGTTCCTCAGCCAGAAATGCAGAGTGAGGGTGGGTTATGCAGGAGGTCTCTGCAGGCACACAATCGGGAGCCGCGGAGCGGTGAGGGAAAACAAGCACACAATCAATGTGATTGATAAGCAAGTTCCGATTTATTGAAAGATCATCCCAGCTTTTATAGTGATTGGCGAACAGTAGGCATTTCTCTAGCAAACGATAAGCTCTTATTGGATATGAATTACGTATGTGTGTTCTTTCTACTTGCAGTTACAGTTTTCGCAGCCAAGTTTCTTACCCTTCAGCTTTCAGTACATCCTGCCTCCAACCTGTGCTGTACCCCCGAGCTGTCCCGTTCTGTTCTGGTTCTGCCCTTGGACTGCAACATTGTAGCATTCTACCCTTGCTGCTTGTCCTTGCAGATTTTCTAGCGCTGCTTGCTGACTATACAATTACACAGCCTGGGAACGGATTTTTAAGGCCTAAAAACCTAAGCAGGATTTTTAAACAGAGGATTGATCAAATAGGTATTCTATAGAACCGTGGCCTCTCTCCTGCAACCAATTCTCAACAGCACACAGCAAAGGAGATCTCGCTTGGCAGGTTTTGCACACCCAGGGCAGTGGAGCACCATGGATGGGCCTTTGGATTTGGTCTCAGCAAACTTTCTGCTGGCTCGCTCAAACTGAAGCTGGAGCAGCATAAGAACAGTGTTGTCACTGAACGTGGAGAGACAGACCTGAATATCACCTTGGCCCTTCTGAGCTTCTCCTGCATACCTCCTCAGTTACTCAGTTCCAAAATTGTTTCAATGGCTTACAAAATTGCTGAAATTGCTGGGAGTCAAGAACTCCAAATTTGAGCAACAGAAATGAAGGAAAGAATATCACATAAACATTTGTAAATCTGACTGACTCTCTGTAAATTTGGTGACTGACTTCTGTTGATGCCCAATTTGATTTTTGCAACACTTTTTCTCAAACTGGATTAAAAACAGCTCGAAAATTCTTCAGAACAGAAGTGGACAGTGGGTCTATATGGTAGTGTGAAAGGCAAAACATTACCTTATTTTACACCTTGCATCTTCTTCAACACAAATGAAACATCACTGACACAGTTACACTTATTTTAAGTGAAAATGTACATCAGGAAGATTAAATGTGTTTCAGATTTATGCTTCAGCCAAAAAAATATGGGTGTACCTGGCATCTAGCACCAACCAAATACTTCTTTGGGGAAGATATGTCCAGCTTTATATGACATCTCCCTTAGTGGGATACTGTGTATTTTGGGTTGATTAATTTCATGGAAGAGAAAGGAGGTCTGGCTGTAAAAATGAACTTCTAATGAATTATGTCAGCAAATTATAATTTATCTGAGGATATGGAATTCCCTGGGAGAAGTTACAAGATTACAGTGAACTTGAACTATCAGGAAAATAGTGCATTTTATTGGCAAACAACAACTTGTGATAATAACATGCTTTTCATGTTTGCTGACTTGCTGTATGAAAAGGGTTGTTTGTTTGGGTTTTTTCCCTGCCTTCTGTATGAAAGATGTTTTTTGGATTTTTTCCTGCTTTGCTGCATGAGAAGTTTTTTTTCTCTCTAAATGGCACCATTTCCTTCTAGAATAACTGTGACACTTCTGTTGTTCAGTTTGTGTACACTAGAATTTGGGTACTGTTTGTATTTGCAAACAAAAGCTGCTTAGTATCCAGTTTCTTATGCTGCCTTCACATTCACTCTTCAGGGTCCATTTCAGTTTGTCTTTCTAATTCCTCTAACACTGAAAATGAAATACTTTGCAACTTTTTGCCTGTATGTGTTTTTAGCATGTGAGTTTGTACCTGTGGAGGATTTATCTTACACTTCCTACTTGTTACAATGAAGTAGGGTGTTACATTTTTTTGACAATAAAGTAGTCAAATGGAGGTGCATTGCTGACACCTAGTATTCACATTTACAGGACAGAACTGATAAAAAATGTAGGCCATTTTCAGCTTCTGTTACTCATTACCAGGCCTTTGGATATTATGAGTTGATCAGAAAAGGCTGTAAGAATCAGTATGGTTAAATTTATATATATATGTGGTGTTTTGTGCTTAAACATTGACACTTAACGTGTTCAGTTTTTGCTCTGTAGTCACAAGAAGTGGGAACCATCTTCCTTCAATGGCAAAGGGAAAGCTATAATGACTGGTATGGTCATGTCAGTCCAGTATCTAGAGATTTAAGACTAGCATCACAAAAGCAGATGAAAACACAAGATTTCATGTGCAAAATCATCAAGCAGATCATCAGGCAGATGAAGTCACAAGACAATTGAGCACTGCTTCAACATTAGAAGAGGAACAATATCAAGGATACAGAAAGAGCTGCAGATAGCTTTCCTAATCTCATTATTTATTGCTTGGCTGGATAGCAGATTCCTCAATGGCATTATGAGGTTACCTGTTTACTGCCCCCTGACATTCTTGTCTGCATTTCTGGATGGTAGTACTTCCTTCCATTTCTTTCCATTACAATCATTAAATAATGCTGTGGTGTATGGCTTGCTCAAGATACATTAACGCTTCTGATCTAAGAAGTGTCTTCTACTTTTCTGTGGAGAGACTCATCATGCACAGAAGATACTGACAGTAGGCAATTAGCCCTAATGATACTTCTTTATTGAGAGAACATCTGTTAGTTCTGTGGTGACAACAGCAGGAGATATTTTTGTCAAGTGCTTATACCATGATTCAGATTATTTTATAGACTAGTAACTTAGCTACTCTTAATATCTAAAAGGAAAATTGCATGCTGCCATAGGCTTTTCACCCATAAATCTTAATGTAATCTGTCATTTCTCTGCTTTAATATGACAGGCATGTTATTTAAATGGCAGCTATGAGATCAGGTTCTTTCCACATCTTGCAGAAAATAAGCTGTGAATTTTGGTCCAATGAATTTTTAGTCTTTTTGTAGTGAGATGGGACTACACAGTCTTTTCCATCTTACTTTTTTTCTCCCTCTGTGGTTCCAGAAAATAAACTGAGCAGCCTGATCCAGCGGTCCTAGATAAACCTAGAATTTTTTAAAAATATGCAATGAAATTAGCTCAGAATTTCTTTTTAGTCTATTTCTTTTATTGCAGTCATTACTGAAAGAATGCCACTCAGGTAAGCAGCGGTTAATGTAATTTTATTCGAGACAAAACTTCTTAGCTGTCAGAAGAAATTATCTGATGTTTTTAGGCATCCTCTCTTCTGACTATATTCTTGTTAAATATAAAACCTGTTTGTATTAAAAGCAAATTACTTCTTGCCTTAAAAACAAACACAAATATTTCCTGAACGTTGTGCATGTATTCAGAAAAATATTTCTAGACTGAGTTTTCAAACAATGATGGTTGGAAGTGAACTTTCACCAGTGTTCTTTAAGTGCTGAGAATACATTTTAGTCCAGTGCTATAGATTTTAGGCTAAATCTATTTTATGCTGAAATCTTTATCATTTAGGGTTGATTTCTTTCAGTGGGCCCTCAAGGATTCTACTTTTTGTCCTTCCCTTGGAAAGGGAGATAAATATGTATCTACCAGGTACCTCAGTCTTACAGACTTAGGGAATGAGTCAGAGAAACTATTAACTACACAGAGAGTTGAGGGAGACTGGTTTTTTCTCTCAGCCACTAACCTAGAAGCTTGAAGTGAGCCAAGGAATAAGCATTTTGCACCCCTATTTCCTTTCATAGGCTCATTTTTAGCTGATGATTCCATTATTTATGTCTTTAGCCTATTATTTGTTCCTCTATTCCATTATTTATTAGAACTGAGAGAACAGAGCACATCTGAAGTTCATGCAGATACCATTGTCATACTAGAGCACTTCAAGCTGGTGCATGTATTCCTTGTGTATTGCAGTATTTAGTGGCAAGAGGAACAGAAATATTGTCAGGGAATATACAAACAGGTGTAATGCATTCATTTTTATCTATAGTACACTTTATTCTCATTATTGATATAGGAACCAGCAGCACTATCTCTAGTTTTAGTTCATATTCATCAGAGAAATTGACAGAAAAAAAACAATGTAAATGTTCAAGCCATGGAAAATGGTAAAATTGGAAAACTGGAAAAATTAAGTTTATGCTTGCATAGTCACTGATGATGATTTAAACAGGTGTATTGTTTTTCCCGAGGTGTTTTCTTGTAGAAGGGAAAAATACAACATACTGTTTAGCTGCCTATAAATATTTACTGTGCTGTTCTACAGGACAAGTATTTCATGGTGTTTAGAGAACCACATCTTTAACAATACAGCATTCTTTTCTTGAGCAGTCACTGAAAGCAAATTTGGATACAACAGCCCATTTTAAAATCTGTGGCAGTGAGTTTCAATACAAAGACTGAGATTTATGGCTTCTGGGAGTGGACAAGACAGAAGATGTGTGTTCTGATTTAGTATTGAACATTTATGTAAAGTAAGTACTATTTACAATGCTAGTAGACTTTAGAAAACATTTCTCGCAGGAAACAAAAGGACCACCAGAAGCTCACTGTTTTAATTTGCACACATTTAATGTTTCTGCTAGCTTAACTGCTGTCAGTTAAACACTGGTGCTTGAGATTACTGAGATCTCATGTACCTCCAGAATAATCAATGTCACCCCCTCCTCACAAAAAGAGTCAAAAAGTGATGATGGATACTATTTCTGAATGTTTTATCAAATATTTGAGAACAAAAATCCTGTTCTTTCTTGCTAAGTTTTTACTCCTAAGACAAACTCTTTGTGGAGTCACAGGTCAGAATTTACTTTGTATTACACTGGGTAGAGTTTGTGCTTGGGACTTGCAACGAGTGCATCTTGCTTGGGAGTAATTTCTTTAGGAAAATTAGCTGGATCTAAAATCTGTTGTGAAGAAACTAAGAATCAGCTCCTGAGTGCCTTGATCATTAGGGTGTGTAGTGATGGTCCTGCTCCTGGCTGTCTGGCCCACAAGAACCAGGTTCTTTTTTACAGAATATCATTCTTTCAAGGCATGGCATGCTCTGATTCAAGAGGAGTCTGTGTTTGTGTGGTTGTGATAGTCTGCTGAGTTGTAAGTCTAATTTTTGAACTGCTTCAGGCAAAAGAGGGTATTGAACTCAATTGCCCTGTTTCCTGTGGGAGCATGGCATCTACTGCATCATTATCTGTGCTTTCAGAAGTATTTATGGCAGTGTTTCGGGAGATCTGTGTTCATAGCAGAGTTGTGTTATTCCTCTGTTAGCTGTGCTCAGAACTCACAAGGGGGTCTGATACAGGTTGTGCAAACCCAGGTTGTGGAATTCAGGGAAGCCTGCTAGGAGTACAGCAGCTAAAGCTGCTGGATTCCAGCATTACCAGAAACAAAATGTCAGGCAGACACTGAAGACTTTAATATGAAAAGGTAGACAAGTGTGGACTACAGGAAGTCAAGCAGTTATTTTCTGAACGCCATGTGGATTGAAGTTACTGATATTCACCTAAATCCTTATATGTGACTGAATGTTTTAGATGTCATTTGTGGACAAGAGCAGTAATTAGGCTGAGATATCCTGAAGTCTTGGTTTGAAAGATTTACAACTTCTGAATAAGCTGCTGATTAGGAAAACACAATTCTGACAACCAATTAACTCCCTCCAATATTATTTATATTTTTCTTGTTGTGGGAAATGAGGATTAGATTACAGACCTTGTCATCTCACTCAGACTGTTTCAACAGATACTCTTTATTCTCATCCTGAGCTGGCTGTTTCAGATTTTCAGATAAATACAACATCTTTAAGTTTACCATCCTGCTTGCTAGATAAATCTAGTTAGTAGGGCTGTGCTGAGAATGAATCATTGGAATAGGAGGAAGATTATCAAGTGAGATACTAATAGCAGCTCACACCATACCAGTCCCATATGCATTTTCAGTGTTAATGTCTTTCCTTTGAACAGTGGAGGTAGGAAATGAAGTCAAATGGGACAGACACTGCAGTGGATGAGTCTTGAAGTGGTCAGATGATGTGATGCTTAGCAGTGTCAGAAAAGTTACATACAACTTACATACAACTTCACAAATGCAGTTTTCTTAGCTTCTGCTGTCTGTCGAGGGTCTGCAGTGTCTAATAACCAGGGGTTTCAGGAACAGTTCATCATTCTATTATCAGCAAGGAAAATTGCCTTCCAAATACTCTTTGTACCATGCTGGAACAAGAGACATTGCAGAATGATGGAAAATCATTCTGCAAATCCTACTTATGCCTACAGTCTTCTCATTCAAGGCAGTAAATGGGAGTGAGGTTGTGGGGTGGTACAAATCCAGTTTCTTTGCAGCAATTCCTTAAGAAATAGTTCAACTTGGGTTTGTGCCAGTCAATCTGATGGCCTGCTCTTTACAGAAAGGCACATTGAGCAGAGCGAGCCTAACCCACAGAGACTGGCATTTACAATACTAATATTATTTATGTTGTAGACTTCAGTCTCCTGAGGTTCTTCGGGGAAAGGCTGTCAGGGTAATGGATGCCTTTACTCTTGTGTCCTGACACAACCAACTTTGATGTGATTGATCTTCCTGACAAAGAGGATAAACTATTAGTCATCCTTCAGGAAGACACTGCCTGGAATGAATAAACCTATCATCCAGTTTCACATTATCACATGGAAGATTTTATTTTTTGGTCAATTTCAAATAAAGGGGCATTCATAGAAGTTTCAATCTTGCTATTAAATATTAATTTGTAATTTTTTTTTGTTTCTGTTTAAAAACTATGACATTTCTCCAGTATATGAGATCACAGTATTAATGGAGTTAGGTTTAAAAAATACAAAATGCATGTTTATGCTTTTGCAAGGGTTTGATTTTTTGTACTTTATGCAGCTCAATTGAATTCAGAAAATTGTTTTTCTCTATTCTTTTGTATTCCACTCATAGAATGGAAAATGTGATTTGCGAACTACAGAATACTGTGTTAAATTATAATTATATAAAGTACTTTAAAAAATCAGGCTCCATTACTGTGCATAATAAGTCTTCTATTGTCACTTAAAACAAAGGTTATAATAGTATGTTGATTCTTTAATAAACAAGAACATGGAGCTCTTGAGTAATTAGTAATGGATTATTTTTAATTATAAAATAATCTGTATTTAGCCTTATTCTTTATTATGTATTTTATACTTTTTCAAATGAAATGCCTATCCAACATTCAGTTCATCAGAAATGTTTAAAAATTTCAATGAAGCTAAAAGTCTGTGGATATTGAGTAAAGTTTAATAAATTATAGAGATTGCACTAGACTGTCCACTAGAAAGCAAATTAACATACAACTTGTCATTAAGAATTTTTTAGCCATATACAGCATATATTTAAAACATGTAGCTGTGTAATAGGGAGGGAGGACTGCTATTGAAAACATAGGAGTTACTGATGGTCACCAGCATGATAAAACTGCATTTTCGTTTTTCAGGTCTTAGGAACAGATGAGGATAATATGGGGGATGGTTGCTCTCAGAAACTGGCTTCTGCCAAGTTCCTTCGACTTTTGCTCCTGATACTGATTCCGTGCATCTGTGCCCTTATCCTTTTGCTGGTGATCCTGCTTACCTTTGTAGGTGAGTGCTAAAACTAATCTACCTAGTGACTGTTTGTTGCAGAGAAATACATCTGCTATTTAGATTTGTATCCTTAAAACATACTTAAAATATTGATGAGGAAATCTTTTCTGATTTTCTCAGGGTAGATTTTTGAGGAACACATTATCTTGAACGTGTAGATAGTTTTCAGTAGCCATTTTAGAAGTACAAAAGATATTTTTGTTATAATTTTAGATCACTATCAATGGAATGGAATATTTATCCATTTATGTCACAGAGTCATATGCAAACCTGATTCTTATTTTCAGCTGAATTTAATTTATAAATAGCCACAAATCTTTCTGAACAGCATACAAAATACTGTCTAACTAAGGAAAGTTATGTTCATTTCTTCTACATACAAAATATGTATCAATGGAGAATGCCAAATGTTTTATGGAAACTGGTCCAAGGTATTAATAGATTTCATAATGGTTTAGTCTGTTAAGTAATTTTGTGTGTATGTTTTTCATAACTAAAAAGTGCTAATTTATTACCATAAATTTTTTAAAGGTCTTCGCTTTGTTACTTTTAGAAAAGCTGACATATTATTAAGTAGCTTCAAGTACCAAATGAAAAAGACAATAATATTAGGTTAAAGCATTATTTTTTTCAGGAAAAAAAGGTTTAAAAAATTTGCTTTCAGTGCTCAGTGTTTTTGGGGTTTTTTAATTTTTCTTTTGTTAGTGAGAATATTTTCTAATTAAGCTTCCTTAGGTACTTCAGGTGCACATCTGAAATAAGTGGGGTAATGTATCCAGATATACAGATATAAATCTATTTTCCTATTTTAAACACTCCAATTTCAACAGACATCAAACAGTCAAACAACAAGCATAGGAAGAAACTAAACATGTCTCAAAAGCACTGTCAAAATCAGGACAATTTAAATCTGTTTTCTCAATTCAATCTGTAAAGGATATACAACATGCCATTGTAGGCCTGTCCTTTTCATTTAGTTTAAGTTGAGGAAGTAAAAAGAAACCCACAGCTAGTGAGTGTTATGATTGACAGGTAAGTCTTGAGTTGTATCTCTGAACTAAGAACAGTGTGAAATGGATTAAGATCAAGTAAGTCTTGCAGTTAGGAAATATGAAGCCGTTAAATTTGCTTTCCTTACGTTTAGCATTCCATTTGTATCTTTCATATCCTCTGCCCTAGATTTTCATTATTTTGTGAAAAAGTAGATAAAAAGGCAGGTGTACTTACATCAGCTCTACTCAATCTCTTCCTTAGGCATGTATCAACCTGTGATTAAAATGTATGAAATCGTCTGGGAAATGGGGCCTGTTCTGATCCTACTTACGTAGCAAAAATCGTGACTTTCTCCCCTTAAGTCAATGTAATCACTATAGGGGAAAGAATAAGCCTTAGTGTTATAACTCAAGTCTAAGTTCAGAAGCAAAGTTCAGAAGCAGTATCCCTTCAGAAGCAGCTTTTGAATTAGCATTTTATAATTTACTATTCTTCTCAGCAGCTTTCATTTTCTATGTATTAATGGCCTAGAAGCAAATATATTTGGTGACCAGAATTAGGTGAACTAATGCTGTAGACATTTAAAGTGTGTGTAATAGAATATAGTCTGTTATAGTAACTAACAATACACTATATCCAAAATAGTACTTCATATTAATTTCAAGTTGATAATAACTGCATTCTGATAACTGAATTCTAATAGCTGAATTGCAGAGTCATGGGTACAGACCCTGCAGGAGAAATCTCAGTTCATATGTCTTTTTGAGTATTTGTCTTTGGTTTATTGAGCTTTTCTGCTCTGAACAGCTAGAAATCTTCCACAGTTTACACTGCCAAAATCTCAATTTACTAGCTTGAACAGTGTGACTATTTCTTAGATCTCTTAACTGTCCATTTTTAAGTAAACTGTCCATTTTTTAAAACCTGTCCATATTTAAGCAAAACATTAATTCCTCAAGTCTAAGTTCAGAAGGAAATGATCATTAAAACTGCTGGAAAGCATTGCTTTGAAATGAATGAGTCTGGTCCCAGTACCTCTATTTTGTACCGAGCACAGTGAAGGCCAGCATACTGTATGTTTCTGTCATCTGGACGTGCCCAGCTGTAGCTGGAGACACAAATGGATACATCTATTTCTCAACCAATTAACTATCTGGCTTATGATATACTATCAACAGATCTGTATGAACTCAAGTCTGAAGAATAGTTGGATATAGTGTGCCTGTATACATGAATAAAATGCATGTTCTTTATGTGCTGCATATCTGTTAGCAATCATTGATAGAAATTAATTTCACTGAAGAGATTAAGAAAGAACTGATTGTTTTAAAGCATCACTGTTTTCTTATGTATCTTGAAATTTAAATATAGATGTTATAAAAACATATCCAGTAAGCTTAATTTAAGATTTAAGATATACAGTAGTGTTTTTAGGGGAAGGGTTGAGGGGAAGGATGAAAATTAAAGCAGGTGGGAGCCCAGCACAGAGAGTGGATTCTGCAGCCTGGAATAAAGTGCCTAAGTTCTCTATGGTGCATTGGTAAAAGCAGAGGATAGGAGGAAAAATGTGGGGGAAGAAAGAGGTGACTCAGGAAGGTGACCTAAAACTCCGAGGAACTAAGTGGAAACAGAGTTGTCATTTAGAGCTAGCAAGTGGGGAATGCCAGAGGCCTATGCCTTCCTCCCTCAAGGGCATATGTACCTGAGCCAGGCTGATGTTATTTTGGAGGGGAAAAATGTTAAAAAGAATTCTAATACTGCTTATTGTCAGTGGAGATGATACAATTAGCAAGTCTTTTTGTGTTGAAGAGGTTCATTGTGTGATCCCCCTGTTAAGAGGAGTTGTTATCACTAGGAAACTGTAAAAATAGAACAAAAAATGCTGTTGTTGGAAAGATGGGTTGAAGAAACAAACAAGCATTTGGGGATCTCAGTGAAAGAAGTAAATGACCTCATGGCAGTGATAGACACAGTTATTATTTGTTGTTCCAGAAAAAGAATGAAGTAAGTCTGAGTGAGAAGAGGATAGAATCCAGTGGGTAGCCTCAATATTCTGCTTCACAGTATTTATTTGACCACTGTATTAAACCAAAGGGGGTTTTCAAACATTTTTCAAGAGTTTACCTGTCTTGTAATGTATTGCCTCCTAATCTGCTAAGGGATATATATATATCTATATATATATATATATCTATATCTACATATATCTAATAATTTCAATTTAATTTTAAATCAGTATTAATAGCTCTTTGGGGCCAACGTTTTACAGTCTTTTTCTATTTTTATGCTGAGTGGAAGAGAAGAGACAAGTCTAGGGAGGAGAAGAGAGAATGTGAAAAAATACCTTAAGCTATTCCTAAATTATGGAAAAATACTATGCACTTTCCCAAAGGAGTTAAAAAAGCTTATATTAACTTTTTGAAAACTGCAAAAAAAAGCCTAGTTAAGTTTGAAACTTGAAACAAAGTAGGCTTCTGAACTCTAGAGATTCAGTGCTTTGTTTGAAGACAAATATCTGGAATCCAAACAAAGCTACATTTTAGTAAGCACAATTTCTGACCACAACCACTCACTCTTCCTTAGACTTTGCAAATCATATTAATACTAGTCCCTATTTGTGGAAATGCACTTACCATTTTGTTTGAACAGACGACTCAAAAAAAAAAAATGCTGCTTAAACCATTTGCAGGTGGCAGATTTTTAGTTGCTTCTGTAAAATACACACAGTAAATTCCTCCACACCCCAATGATATATGAACATCTGCCTGTAGAAAACCAGAAACCCTAACATTTTTATATATATATATATATATTTAAAGTTCCCCTGGGTTTGTCCAGTAGAAATTAGACATAAAGATTTACTCACAGTTAGTGACACTGGAGCCAAAACCATCCAGCCTGGATAAATGAGGATATGGTAAATCTCAAATGGTAACTGTTTAATTGAAACTCATTATGTTTCAGAAATTTCACCAGTTTTTCTTGCTGTTTGCATTTTCCATAGTTAAAGGTTACTCAATAAGAAAGAAAGTGCTGACATTGCCTCTTCTCAGCTATTCCAGTTCTCTTTTCTCCCTTACCTATAAAGCTTTCCAACCCAAAGTCACTTCAGTTGGATTCTTTTGGCATTTTTAGTTACTTGTAGCTGTGATTAATAAACATTTCTGCCTACCCAGTCCTTGAATTTCAGACTAGTTGACTGATTTATTCTAGCAGCAGAGTGCATGAAGAAGTGAGAAGAGGAATTCAGTAATGGGAATGGGCTCTGGATACCCTCTTGGGCTCTGTGTGGTGCCTGGAGTTGGCAGAGGGGTGGTTTGTGTAGGGACAGAGCCTGGGGTAGTGGGGTTGAAGAAGGTCTAACTGAGAGGTGATGGTGCAACCAGCAATTTTGGTAAATGCAATAACCAAAATGAAAATTAAGTCTGGGAGAGATGGTGGTGTGTTTTGTGGACTTAGGATTCATAGAATCATAGAAAGATCATCTAATTCCAAACCCCTGCCATTTGGGGCTCATCTGTACCAAGCAGCTAATGAAAGATCGAGTGAATATGAAGAAAAGTTACTAAAATTATCAATTGTTGCCAAGGTACTTAGAAGTATTTGAAAGACTTTGAGTATTCCTTTTAATTTTTTTTTTTGTAAATAATCAGGTCTAGATGAACTGTCTTTATTATGATTGTTANAACTGCAAAAAAAAGCCTAGTTAAGTTTGAAACTTGAAACAAAGTAGGCTTCTGAACTCTAGAGATTCAGTGCTTTGTTTGAAGACAAATATCTGGAATCCAAACAAAGCTACATTTTAGTAAGCACAATTTCTGACCACAACCACTCACTCTTCCTTAGACTTTGCAAATCATATTAATACTAGTCCCTATTTGTGGAAATGCACTTACCATTTTGTTTGAACAGACGACTCAAAAAAAAAAATGCTGCTTAAACCATTTGCAGGTGGCAGATTTTTAGTTGCTTCTGTAAAATACACACAGTAAATTCCTCCACACCCCAATGATATATGAACATCTGCCTGTAGAAAACCAGAAACCCTAACATTTTTATATATATATATATATATTTAAAGTTCCCCTGGGTTTGTCCAGTAGAAATTAGACATAAAGATTTACTCACAGTTAGTGACACTGGAGCCAAAACCATCCAGCCTGGATAAATGAGGATATGGTAAATCTCAAATGGTAACTGTTTAATTGAAACTCATTATGTTTCAGAAATTTCACCAGTTTTTCTTGCTGTTTGCATTTTCCATAGTTAAAGGTTACTCAATAAGAAAGAAAGTGCTGACATTGCCTCTTCTCAGCTATTCCAGTTCTCTTTTCTCCCTTACCTATAAAGCTTTCCAACCCAAAGTCACTTCAGTTGGATTCTTTTGGCATTTTTAGTTACTTGTAGCTGTGATTAATAAACATTTCTGCCTACCCAGTCCTTGAATTTCAGACTAGTTGACTGATTTATTCTAGCAGCAGAGTGCATGAAGAAGTGAGAAGAGGAATTCAGTAATGGGAATGGGCTCTGGATACCCTCTTGGGCTCTGTGTGGTGCCTGGAGTTGGCAGAGGGGTGGTTTGTGTAGGGACAGAGCCTGGGGTAGTGGGGTTGAAGAAGGTCTAACTGAGAGGTGATGGTGCAACCAGCAATTTTGGTAAATGCAATAACCAAAATGAAAATTAAGTCTGGGAGAGATGGTGGTGTGTTTTGTGGACTTAGGATTCATAGAATCATAGAAAGATCATCTAATTCCAAACCCCTGCCATTTGGGGCTCATCTGTACCAAGCAGCTAATGAAAGATCGAGTGAATATGAAGAAAAGTTACTAAAATTATCAATTGTTGCCAAGGTACTTAGAAGTATTTGAAAGACTTTGAGTATTCCTTTTAATTTTTTTTTTGTAAATAATCAGGTCTAGATGAACTGTCTTTATTATGATTGTTAAGCTTTTTTACATGACCAGCCAGTGGCAAAAATTGCTTTTGCTATTTACCAAAAATTTCTTACATTGTAATACAGAGTGATGCTTCTCTTCTAGCATTAAATATGACTCTCATACATTTGGTAAAAGAATTTGAGATAGTATTTGTAGTTTTTATTATAGAAAGATAAGTTACATGTTCTATACATGTTTAGAATGTCTTCTTTATTAGTTGGATTAATAGGTTAAAGATTAATTATCTTACTATGTAGTTTAAATTCCCAATGCTTGTGGGATACATCTACTTAGTGTTTTGATTTGTGAATTATAAATGCTTGCAACTATCCAACACATACAACTAAGCAAAGTCTGTTTTTGTCTATCATATAATAAATGATCAAAAAATAAACCCAGCAAGAGACTAAAATTTTAGACAATAACTGTATATTTAAAATTCAGTATCAGAGAAGAATGACAGATAACTCAGGGGCTTATATTTAGCAGTGGTAGTTAAATTACATAATCCTTATAGAGAAAACAGTACCTCTTTCCATTTTACAAATTAGTAAATATGGAATATATTAAAAATGTATTGGTTCCCTTAAAGCTTCAGAATTGGATTTCTGAAGATGGTGGTACTGTGAAAACAAGAGATTATGCAATTTAAAAGGAGGAAAAAATAGCATTGTCCATCTTGTTAACATAATGATAGAATGAATGCATGTTGAAGCTCCTTGACATTGCACTCTGTAGTTTTAAACATGTAAGTATTCGGTGGCATACTATAAATAGGATTAAAATATTTTAAGCTCATGGAAGCATTTTTTTCTCTGTTTATCCTACAGCAACCACGTTTTATGTGCTTCTCTTATTTTGTTGGTAGATAGAATTCTTAAATTTGTCTTTAATTTTAATTTTGATATTAAAATACTTTTAAAATGTGTCATTATATTTAGTATTAGCTTTCCAAAACAAAATGGTAACACTCTTCCAGGTGATGGTAATTTTGGTGGTTTTTTTCCTTTATTGCAGGAGTGTTAGAAAAAACATGCTTTCATTCAAATGGAAGTGAGGGCCTCACAGTTAATGGTGACTTTGAAACGTCGCGTGATCTTTTGCCAAATATGGTTGAAAATATTTCCAAGACTGATCCCACAGTGGATCTCAGCACACAGCCCTCTTCTTGGACCACCACGCCTCTACCCCACATTGACCAAATGAACAAGAACTCAAATATATTTAGAGAGTCTTTCCAAGAAAATTCCTTTGGTCCCCCAACTGAAGCCCCAGTGCTCAGTCACCAGCCTGCCTCTGACGCTGCTTTGGCGGAGGGCTCTGAAGACAGCACCCTGCTGTTGGCCACCGCAGAGGAGATGACGCTGTGGTCTACAGATGCTTCTTTGAACAACACAGAGATGATGACCACTGTGCCAGTATTAAGTCCTACCCGTCCATCTGTGTCACAAAAAATGGATCAGAAAAAAAGTAAGTTTATATTTTATTTGGCTCTATAGTTCTGACCCAAAACCTACAGAGCATGTTGTTGGCATGCTCCCCAAGGTGTTTCTGTGAGGTGTAAGGAATGTGTCCCTTTTGATTATTTTGTTGTGTACGTTCCATGTTACAGTCAACTGGTTTCTTATCAGAACATTTGTTCAGCCGCTTAAAGAAGATGCAGTAAATTCTCTCAGTATGAAAACTTAAAATACATTATTCAGTTGGTGATAATCAGGCTTACCAAAGCTAGAAATTAGTTACTGCACTTACTAAGTCTGTAGATTGTATATTCTGTGTTTCTTTAAAACTATGTATATGGCAAGTACATTCCTGATCTTGGGATGTAATTGCAGTTGCAACTTTTCCTGTATTAATGGATAAATTCTTCTCTAATTTGAATCAGTTTTTCTGTGTAGCAATGAAGTTCCATAGGCATTTTTGAGAGAGAGTAACAATAATTAACTGGAATCAGGACTTTTTTTTTATGATGAAAGTAGGTGCATTTTATTAATGTTGTAGTAAATATTATTAATTCATCGTGTCAGTGGTAGTGAAGGATTCCCTGATACTGCTTTGCTAATTGCTGAAACACAAAGGTAACATATTGAAATTAATCCGTTTTTCTAGAGCTGCTTATCATTCCTTTTTTCATAATCCCACCAGAGCACAGAGCAAAACTTACTCATAAGGTCAAAGAGAAAATGTAATATAAATCACTGATTTATCAGTATTTTCTTCTCTCCTCTGAACTATAGTGACTTCATAAGCCATTTGAATGGTGCAGGCTTTTTGCAGGTTCTATTTCCTAAATGATTTTTCTTTCTAATGAAGATTTCTCTTTTTCTCCCCCTGCGCCCCAAACTCACAATAAATGTATATAAATGCATGCTTGAATCCTATTAGTGGTTATTTTATTTACTTATTTTGGCAACTTGGCAAATTGTCACTGTGCCAAGGAACAGCAAAAAAGCATAATGTGCTACACTACAAATGTTTTCATCATCATACTTGAGATACCTGAAATATAGATGAAACAGTATAAAGCCCGTCTGCCTTTTCTTATCATGTTGGAATGAACTCTTTTGAGATGCATATAACATGCATATGTCATATGCACATGTGTGTGTATGGCACATATTTTTCCCTACCACAGTGTTAATGCAGGGACAGCACTACAGTGACTTAGGACAGCCTTAGGTCTGGATTTCTAATCGTTTTAGTATTATACAGAGAGGCACTTTCAGCACTTTCCAAGTATGTTTTCTATTCTGGTCAGTGCAGTTCATTCCAACAGCAGTATGACTGCGCGTGTATTCAGTAGGCGTGACCACTTGGAATTCTATTGTGGCATAGTATTTTCTGTGTAAAGAGAAAAGGACAAAATGTTTCCAAAGACAAATTTGAAATACCACAGATTTCTTAAAAAAAAACCCACAACAAGAAGAAAAAATCCCACCCCAAACTGAGATACTTTGCCCAAAACCAAAACAAAAACATCCGGAGACAGTATGTCACTAATAAATAACCTTGCAGTCTTTGATTCCACTTTCAAGTGTTTTGCTTATCTGTATTCATAGGGACATTGTCTTAATTCTGTGTGTAGATTAAAAAAAAAAAAATTACATATCCAGAAGAATTTGATCTCATAATAACCGTGTGTTCCCATGGCTCTCCAAGGCATGGAGGACTAGAAAGCAGGGGCTTCCTAGGACTGTCTGCTACTCACTTCCCTTCTTGTCCTGGCCTTTGCAAATTAACTTCTTATACTCACCTTTAGTCTCTTGGATCTCTTTTTTTCCACTAAGCTTGCTTCATGGAGAGAACCCCAAGGTAACATGGTCTGATGTTCACAGGAAGTTCTTATGTATTCTGATGTGGAGGACAATGAGATATAAATGAATTTTGGAACAGTGAAACTGGAATATTCTGTTGGAGTAAAAATTTTTTTTTTGGGGACAATTAAAACTTAAAGACCACATCAGATTGGTGGTAGTAGATCAAACTATTTCTCTCTTGCTTCATGTCTGAATCCAGCTGTGAACATTAGCACATGCCTGAAGAAGAATAAACTAGGCCTGGCTTGCTGAGACACTTGAACACTATGTGGTAGCAGATTCCAGTGATCTGCAGTGAGTCCTGATGAGCATTTGTTCGTCCTCCCTTGAATTGACGTAATCACTTTTGAACCCATGTAAAACGTATGTTTCAGTTTTTTAAACATATCTTATAAGCAAATTAACCTCTAAATGAAGTGTGAGGCTGATGTTCCATCATCATCAGTGCACACTAGCAGATCATCCATCAGTAAAAATTTCATCTGGTTCAAATGTGGGGAGGTGAATGCGTTCCTGTTCATTTAGTAAGCATGCGTAACTTGGACTTTATGCTGATTTTATGCAGTACAATAAAAGATAAATGATGTGTCACATGACATAGAGACTACCAGTTCAAAGCCAACCAGGCAAAATTCTGT
Source organism: Dicaeum eximium (assembly GCA_013396995.1). Classification (NCBI taxonomy): domain Eukaryota; kingdom Metazoa; phylum Chordata; class Aves; order Passeriformes; family Dicaeidae; genus Dicaeum; species Dicaeum eximium. Next base: position 226,231 of record VWZP01010889.1, on the reverse strand, counting down.
GAATACATTTGGACTGGCATTCACGTGGCTGTTACATTTTTGGTCTGATGATAGTATCCCTAGTGCTGGATTTGCTTTACTGGTGGACCACAGCTTCAGTAAAAAACATTAAAAAGAGAAATGATAAATATTGTGACCATATGGTATTCAAACAAGACTTTAAACTAACATAAGTAAGACACTGCTGGGTTACTAACTGGAGGGGAATGAAATTTGGCACATATGACATGAATTATTTAAGAAGTCCTTGAAGAAGAAGGAAGTTCTTTGGCAGAAATTCTAGTAAAGAATAGATTAGTGGGTGCATAGGAAGGAATGATACAATAAAGAAGAGATGAAATAGTTTATTTCCATTTTACAAAGGGAAGCAATGCCTTACAAATGTATTAGAAAATTCTTTTAAGGAGACAGTGAAAATGCTGGTTAATGCAACATACTTGGCTTTTCAAAACGCTGTTGACAAGAGTCTTCACCAAGAAGTCTTACAGACCTCTTCTCACAGACTATGCATTTGTTAAAAGACATAAAGAAAAATAAGAATGAATGGCGAGGCTCCAGAGTGAAGAAGGCTGCTGATGGAGTCTGACAGACAGACCATGCTTTCTGGTCAGGGAAAACAGAAAACAGTCAAGTAGTAACATTTCTGCTAATACAGATTTAGCTACCTAAAATGGATAGCTGGGAATCACATAAAGGTTTCATAGTGGAGACAGTGACTGATAAAATGTTTAAATGACTGTGCCAATAGATGTGAAAGAATGCTGGAGAGTGGGAAACAATGCAAACTCTATCAAATACAATCGTGGACTTTCAGCTAGTGTTGCCACCAAAATAAGGACCTCATGGTTTGCTGCAGTCAGCATTCTGTCTCCATGAGAACCCTCATCATGAAGTCTACAAAGAACAAAGTGGAAAATATTGCTACATCAGTGTATAACTTCAAAAAGATAACAGTAAAATGGGAAGAGGCAAATAGCAGGCAACCAAACCAGTAGAGACGTGGAAAGACTTAGATGTGGGGAGGCACTAAATGGAAGGAAGACACTGTTTTCCTTCTGGAAAACAGCTGGCTTATGAGTAAGTTGTTGTGGTGGATATTCAGACCGTTTTGAGTGTCTAGGTGAAATAGAACAGTTACTCAGTGGTTTTCATTATATGAGGAGTTGCCTTTTTATTTTTTTAATTAATTTTTTTAAAAATTTTTTTGCCTATCAGGCAGTAAGCTGAAAACAAAGGAGAGCTCATGGAACTTACTGCCACAGGATGACAGCAAAACCAGAAAGGATGGAAATGCTTGAGGAACTTCGTGAGGGGTTGGTCTGTGGGGGTTCACAGAAACAATAGTCCAATGGCAACTTCTGACTTGAGACGGTTCAAGATTTTATGTTGCCAGAAGTTATTGTTATAGTCCTACGTGGTTGTTCCTTATATCTGCCCAATATTATTGGAACTTTTCTTGAATATACAATGCTGGCCCATAACACAGTTCAGCTTCTGAGTTAAATGTATCCTGTGTTACCTCTCTGTTGGAAAGCAAGTGAAGGAATATGTTTTTCCTATTGAGGGATTTGAGTTTGTGTGGCTTCACATCTGAATGTTTTCTGGAGGCATGGACCATTGTCCTAAGTTACGAGGACGGCTCACTGGGGAGTTTTCTGATCGCAAAACCATCAGGATGGGACACTTAGGTGAATCAATAGGTTCAGTAGTGTCTATTCATAGAATTTAGAAGTATGCACTGTAATATTCTGTTCATCTGTCAATCAATGCTTAACAGAAAAAGGACCACATTTAAAGTAGTAACTATTGGAAAGAATAAAGTATGTTTTCCCAAGGAAATAGTAATACAATCTATTACTACTTTTTTCTCTCTGAAATAAAAGCAGATTGCACTTTGGCAGTAAAGTGAGAGACTTGATTCAAATGAAGCAGACTCCCTGTTTTGTAATACTGATGATTTGGGGAGACAGGAGGGAGAGAGAGCGAGGGCCGACGTTCTTCCTAGAAAAACATCCTGTAGATGAATAGAATATACACTGGGACAGGAAGTACTGGTATCTGGTTTTGTTTCTTCCAGTCACTGGTGTATTTGCATATGTATATTTAATATCCCCTTTTTTTGGTGCCAAGTCTCCTATAGATCTCCCCTAGCAGACAGTCTACTAACGCCTCTGTCATTTCGCAAAAACAGTTTCAGTGGAGAGCTCTACCGGTAGCCAAATCCTAACGTGAAAAAAGAGCGTGGCCGAGCTTGATTTTCAGCCGTGCCCGTCCGTGCGGGACATCCCCGCGGGCCCGCAGGTTGTGAGGGGCTGTGAGGGGCTGTAGGGTCTGTGACAGGCTGTGAGGGGCTGTGAGGGCCTGCGGGGACTGTGAGGGGCTGTAGGGACAGTGAGGGACTATGAGGGGCTGTAAGGGACTGTGAGGGCCGGACGCGTCCCTCAGTACGGCCCGACAGCCGCCGCGGTGCCCGACCGCGCTCCTGCCCCGTGCCGCCGCCAGAGGGCGCCGCGAACGCGGCTCCCGCGCCCCGCGCGGCCGGAGCGGGGCAGGAGCGGGGCTGGGACTGGGGCAGAAGTAGGGGCTGGAATGGGGCGGGAGCGGGGCAGAAGTGGTGCTTGGAGAGGGGCAGAAATGGGGCCTAGAACGGGGCAGAAGTGGGGCCTGGAGCAGGGCAGGAGCGGGGCAGCGGGCACTCCCGGGGAGCGAAACACGGTCACTTGCGCAAGTGCGGAGGTGGTGAACACCCCCCGAGCCCTCAACGATTGCTTTAAAGAATGAAGTGGAAAAGTGTTCTCGTAAAAGCGAGTCGCTCTTCAAAAAGCACAGGGTTTATGTTTGCTCGCTTGCATCTTTTACTTTCTCTAAGTGCAGAGGAACCTTGGGTCTTTTCGCCTTTCTAGCGCCTCTTTGGAACTGAGCGGCGTAGTTTCTTTGCAATCCTCCACTCAGCCTAGGTGCTACCCTTATCCTTTTATCACTTAACATATTGAACTATATTCAGTTTATACATGAAACAAATCCCTGTCACTACCCAGCATTTCTTATTATGTATTTGGGGTTCTGCAACTACGAGAATTCTACTACACAGAATTTTGTGTTCTGCCACTACTACTACAGGGAAGGTCCAGCTCACATTTCTGTTTGGTAGGAAAGAGAAATATGAAAACCACTGTGGGGATAGCTGGATGCAATATGTCATGAGTGGTGCAGAAAAAAAGAAATTCCATGTCTCTCTATCTCTGCCTTTTGCTGTTCATACTAAAGACATTTTTTTCTGCTAAAGCTAAGGTATCTGATAACTGCATTCCAAGTCAGTTCATAAGCTTGAGTCTCCCTAAGCCCCAGTATTTCCAGCCACGATCTAATAAAGAATTTTGTCGTTTAGATCAATTTGTTTAATTACTCATACAAGTTGGAGTAGACTCAGTTGTGTAAGGAGTAATAGCAGCCCTGGACCCATGGTAGATTTTTAGGGTATTCTTGTCCTTAAAAATAAAAAAGAATTCAAAATGTTGTTAAAACATTATTTTTTCTTGAAGGGAAAATAATTTTGTTGGTGCTTGAGTCCATGCCTGAGAGTGTTTTCTCTTCCAGCAGTCCAGTCTGTTTCATTACCTCACTTATACCTACATTTTATCTCAAAATTAAAGAAATTGAAAAAAATTTTAATTAAAATTTTGGCAATACGTTCTCATTTAAAATTGCATTTTTTTTTCACTAGTCAAAATAATCACTGGAGCCATTATGCTTTTCTTCCCTAGAAGAAATTTAAAATTGTATTTGCATTTCACAAGGTAAAATTAGTAAGCTAGAAGAGAAAAACTTGGATTTTCACTAAATTCATTATCAAGAACCTGGTTTTCATCAGTTTTACCATTGTTGTTTCTTAAAAGTACATGGGCATAGCTTGGAAAGGAAACCATGATGTTTCTGACATGTAAAATGTATTAGCTGTAATCCAAGAGATTTTTAAAAGCCATTACTCACTATAGAGAGCAATTTTTCATTACCATTTGTGTTTATAAGGGGAAAAAAAACTTGCTAGCTTTTATCACGTGGTGTGTTACTGCTGTCAGGAAACTGCAAGTTTGCCAAAAACTTCAGATACTTGTATGAAAATTGTAATGATGTTGTTAATATTTTCATACATTTACCTCTAGCTAAGCTTGTGATTTCAATTCTCTTTAATAAATTAGTGGCTCATTACTGCAGTTCTTCTGTTTGTAGTTCATCTCTTCAAATTCAGTCTGATGAAACAATGTTCTGTGTAAGACATCTAATAGACTTCAAATATTCGTTAGGATTAATATTATAATAAGTACTGTAAATAACTAACACACCCTCCTTGAAGTTCCATGTATCTTTACTCTTTGGCCTTTCAGTGGTGTCGTTTCCTTTAGAGTGAGAGATTCCCACTTCTACTCAACTTTGGAAATCAAGTCAGCTTTGTTCTAGTCTAAATTACTTGCTTCTGGAGTTGTGGATGTGTGTCCCTTTAAAACTTGAAAGAATGGAAGACTTTCAGCTTTACCCCTGTTTTACATTCACCATTCCATCATTTTTACACTTCATTGCTTGCGTTTTAAAAAGATGTTTGTTGTGAAATTGAGTCATGAATTGACCAAGAGGCTAAGCAAGACATCAAATGCTTAGTGGAACTTTCAAGGGTGGGAACAATGAAGCAAGTCATATCTGAAGATAATTGTTTGAGAGTTGCAGGCACTGACTTTTGTTTCAGACCCATCAGCTTGTCTGAAACTATTCAAAAAGTATTTGTGTGGCTATTTCAACAAAAAGATGATGTTAATATATCTTTTTCTGCTCTATATTGTGATTGATCACTTTGTTTCCAAAGGTACGCCTTACATCTGGTAACAGTATGTGTTTTTATGATTGATTAAAGTTTATCTGTTCTGTGCTTTGTATGGTCTGTTATGAGTTATAATGCATAGAGTGCAGCCAGATGTAGGCACAGAGTCATCATTAATATAAAATGGTAAGTTCTAAACCCTTGTTGAAGTATTGGAAGGTCAGAGCATTGATGCAACTAAGTGATTTTCAGTCACTGTCATCTTTCACAATCATGTGAAATTCAAGAACAACATAATGAGTACCGTGGTTTGAAATCATTGTAGGTATGGGAATTTGAGAAAGTGATAAACAGCCAAATACTAAAGCTAAAAGATCTAGTAAAGATTAATTTAACTGTTAATCTGTACACAAAATCTGTATTTCTCATCTTTTTTATGACTGCTAATTTTAAAAATTGTACTCTCCAGTGAAATAAAATAGCAGAACTTCATACCAGAAATTAGGAAAATCTTTTTCACTGGATGGGTAGTGCAGAATCCATTGCCTACAGTGGCTGTGGGATCCTTTTCCTTGGGTGTTTCCAAGACTCAGACAAAGTCATGGATGATGACATGCTGGTAACAATCTCACTTGGAGCAGCAAGGTAAGTTGAGAACTCCAAAGGACTCTTTCTACCAATAGTTCTGTGATTCTAGGGTATAAAAAATTTTAGAGTAGAACATGAACATTTTGTGTGGTTGAAAATATTTAACATTACAGCTGCTTTAATGGTATTTAAGATAATATAATGCTAATTTGCATAGGGAAACCTGTTGTTTCTCTCCAACTGACATATGCAATTAAACAATGAGCTATAAGAGAGAGCACTGAAGGAAGCTATTTATATTTATTAGTAGATTTATTTAAAAGAACTAAATGGACTGTGAAAAGCAGTTGAAGTACAAGGATTTAAAAATCTCAGTTTGCACAAGCAACTTGCAGGCATCATGTTCCGAAGATTTAAATATAACCTGAACTGATATACAGCTGTAAAAAACTTAATCATGTTAAGCTCTTAAACATCTGCCTTTTACAAACTAAAAATAGAGTTGGTTTTGACCTATATTTGCTCAGGCTGAGAAAGTTTGTCAGAATTCTTTTTTGTTCACACAACAAAAACATATGTAACATAGTGGAATATTAAAGAATAACTGCATTAATGTAGTCAGCTAGGCTTGTCTGTAAACAGAAGCATTCAGAGTAGTGGTAGAAAAAGAATTAGGCCTTCACTGAATGTTTTAAAAATGCAATGCTTAAAAGAAGATTCCATTGCTATAAACAGGAAAGTCAGTAGCAGTCAGATAAAGAAATGGCCAAGGAAGTTGTATCTCATGTCCTGCAACACGTATTTTGCCTATCACATTCAGAAGATCTAGGCTGCAGTATTTCTGGCTAACACAAACAATCTTTTAGAGACAATGACTATGCTATAACGAAACAAGCACATACATACCTCTGAAAAATATAGTTGTGGGCATTTCCCATAGGGAAAACAATTAATCTGTTAGACTGATCAGCCTTAGTTAACCAGGGCTTTGAAGATCAGCACCCAGATCTTAAACTTCCCCTGTGAATTTCCACATGGGAAAGTGCAGGTTGCAAAGCATATTTTGTGTGTACTTACTGTGTTTTACTTTTTGGGTGAGGTGCTGTATTGCGCTCTTAGGTTCTAGACAGATTTTTCAGGGAGGGGTTTGCTGTGTTAGTTTTATCTGAAATTGAGGTGGGTATAGTTATCATTGTGAGATGTACTTGGAAAAAAGGAGCCTGATTTCATATTAAATAGATTGGAAGAGTGGCTATCCTAGAAAGGTAATTAACCAGAGAGAACTAGACAGCTCAGGCACAGCCTATTTCTATGCTGACTTGTTCATAACCTAAACTATTTTAAGTCTTTTACAAAGCACTGGGTTTTTTTTTTTTTGTTGTTTTGGTTTGTTTTGAACATAACAGTATTGGTACTTAATTAAATGTTGTCAATCAAGCTAGCATTTGTTTTCACTTATTGAAAACATGTTTGTTAGAAAAACCCATTAAAAAAACCCAACTGAAAACATCTGGATGCCTGCCTGTTTCCAGTGGAGGCTACAATTTTTTATCTCGCTTTTGTAAAAAAAGGCCCATTAAGAGGGGTCAAGTCATGCACATGTTTCAGAAGAATAGCAAAATCCTGTCCAACTTACCATGTACCATGGAAAGTAGCCTCTAATGATAGATCTAATTGTAAAATTAATTTCAATATGTGCCTTTTGTTTAATGGTAGGCTCTTAGAAATATGTCTCCAATTTCACTAAAGAATTCTGTAATTAGGAAATTACTAATTGGAATACCAGGTCTGCTTGCAGGGGGGTAAATGTTCAGCCTCAGCTTTAGCTCTTGAACTTACCTGTTCTGAGCTGTGCTTGCCCAAGGGATTAAAGAAGTATGTGCTTCAGCCAAGAAGAGCAGCATCTGGGAGCAACTTGTGGAGAGAAGTGGGCTCTAGAAAATGAAGTGACTTGATGAAGTGTCCAGCCTTTTACAATATTCTTTGGTCAAGAGAATAGCTGAGTTGGAATTTAAAACTTGCTCTGAGCAAGAACAGTCTGGGGCAGACTGGATGTGGTGTTCCACTCCAAAGCAGCTGGTACTGATTGCCTTAAAAAAATAATTATGATAACACTTCACCCCGATCTGAAATATGAGTTGTATTTCCCTCATGGCTAATCCACTCTCTGTGACCTGGGAGATAATGAATTGTTTTTCTCTCTACTGCAGGTGGTCAGTAGCCTTACAACCTCTCCCTTTGGTACCTGTGGAGCACAAGGGGGAGTTGACAATCACTCATTCCTTTCAAATTTTATAATTCATTAGCTGAATGAAATTAAATGCAGAACAGTTGTTCTCAGCTGGTCCTGGTGCCTGACTTGTGTTTCAGATCCATGGATGGGATTAGCTGTTCAAAAGTTTGTTTTCCTCTTCCCCACATAAACTATTATGAGTCAGATGGGCTCCATTTAAAGGTTGGTGATACTGACAAAGTGTCCCCCCCATTCACTTGGCTCTGAACTGTACAATGCTGCATGCTCTTCATGGCGTTTGTTTGCTCAGTAAGTTGACTCAGCTCTAATACTGGCTAAGTTAGCTCTTGGGTGGTTTAGCACAAAAGTTGTTTCAAAGGAAATGGCAAGCACACGTGGTTGAAAGGAAGCAGTATGGCACCATTGCAGCAGTTCAATTGTCTTGTGAAATCTTGTTCAGACTGTGTCAGTTGCCTTAAGAAAAGTCATGACCTTCTGTTAGAGACTTACTCAGGAAGTACCTTGCTTATATCTTTAGGCTACCATTGCTGTTACTGAGCCCTTAGAAGACACCAGTTTGTCAAATGTCTACCCACATGTAAATGTAACAAACTTATTACTGCTTGTCTTCAGATTATGTCTTTGTGCTGTAATAAAGCTGTATAAATGCAGTCCTCTCAAGCCTTTCTTTAGGGATCAAGACATCACATTTCATGTGTAAATCGCTTCTGATAAGATACAGATCATTTATGCCCATTATCACCTAAAATAAAAGCTAATAGTGCTTTTACTTAAGTGCTTCCTAATCCATGTTTCCATTTTGCAGTATACTGCAGAGGATCTCTGCTCTAGCAAATGAGAAATGCTTTTTTTTTCACAGCTAGAGTAGGGGCTTCTTTTTACATTGTTTTCCATCCCTTCATCATTTTTTACATTTTGGTAATGGGGGTATTGCTGTTTGCACACACTTCTGCTTTGGTATTTTTTACAGACACAGTATTTACCAAAGGTTTATTGGCTGTGGTAGCCCTCTTGAATAAGAAATACTGGTCAACCCCTCAAAGATACTTTTTTCTTGTCAAGAGAGGCTATTAGAAATGGGGACCTTGCTGTTGACAGTTGTTTGTAATATTGTGCTTTTTTGTACATGATGTTCCTTTTTAAGCATCAGCTTGAGTGGATGTTTAAAATACTTTAAAATACTGTTTTGATTTTGTGCAAATGTACCTGAATAAACACAGAAGGCATATGTGCAGTTGAAGAGAATCTTAGCAGGAACCACAGATGAGTATACATTCAGCTCTTTTTCATTCATTGTGTTACTTCAATTTCTTTCCCTCCACTTTTCCTGTCATTAAGAATTTTGAACCTTCTTCATTTACAAGTCTCTTTAGCAATTTTTTTTATTTTTCCAGTGTTATGGTGACAATGTGTCTGTGTTCACATTAAATCTCAAAGAACTACAGACGTCAAGAGAGTGACATGCTTAAAAAGGGAACTATTTAGAACAACACTTGAGCATATGCTAACTTCATTCCTATTCAAACAGCACTTCAGCACATGCTTAAAAGATGCTCTCAGTAGAGAAGCTGTCTAGTCTCAAGATTGAAATTCAAAATAAGCTTTTTAAAAGTCATTTGGCACGCACCTCCCCTGTTGATTTGAATAAGGTGTGCTGGTGCTCCGAAATTATGAAAAAAATTGTCTATGTAGTTTATGGCTAACTTTTATCCCTACATATAAAGAATTTTAAGCTGTTTCTTCTATCAGGATCTTGAGTACTAAACTTCAGAATTCCCTTAACTACCCGTGGTCTGACAGAGAGGTTCTGCAACTTTTCACAAACGTCTGATCTCTGATTCGAGGCATCCAACTAATTCTTACTAAAATAGTGCACTTCTAATGAGACAGATGCCTTTTAGAACTGGATGTCTCATTTTGGATATACAATGAAAGATGTTAAATCTTGGTATGGCAGCTCAAATACTCAGTGATTAAAAATATGTGGGAAAATAAAGTTAACAACAGTCAAAGCATTATGAGCATTACAAATAATTTGTAATGCTTTTGTTATATCTATAATTTTAACTGCATATAAAACACGTGATTCATTTAGATAGACTGAATTTTGGTAGGATGACAAGGTAGTCTGATTAAAACATTGTTTAATTTGTTATTTAGGTAAAGGTACATTTGCAGTATTTGTGTTTTAAGTGTTTCAGCATTCTATGAGGGAAGAAAATGGAACTGAGGGTCAAGTGACATAAAAGTGTAGTGGTTCCTTAGAACTAAGATATTAATCCAAAAAAAGTATTCCCAGTCAGTATGGATTTTTAAAAAGGCTGAAATTATATGTATCTGAACACCTTACACCCTTGTAAGTATTTTTAACATTATTGTGTAAATAATTTTCAAAAATCTTACCTAAACCATAAGCTGTTAAGTGCAGAAAAGTTGGATGAAATCCAAATAGCAGAAAATAACAGTCACAAGCAAGGTGGGATGTGTTAAAGAGTAAATTGCACTCATGACTGAAAGGTAATATGCAGTTGTTATATGCCATAATTGTTAGATCATGTTTGGGATCTTGGGTAGAGGAGAAAGTATACAAATAGAGATACAAAAGCTCTATCTGAAGATAAGAGCTGCATTAACAATACAAGATTGTAGAAGTTATAGGATGGAGCTGATTCTGCTATACAGAAAGTGAAAAGATAGTAAAGATGGAATATAAAAGGAAATATAATGACTTGGGAGTTTATGTCATATAAACAGTAATTTATATTGTGTCCAGAATAAGAGGGAGTCTGGGTAGGAGACAGCAGGGGTCTCCAATAGATGGGAAGAGTCATTCAGGCACTGAAGAGTTGAAATTGTCAAAGAAATAAAATGCTTTCATTGTTTCACTGTTTCCAGTGGCAAATTCAGGGCAGATATCTAAAAGATAAGGAGTTTTTTTTTGGACTTTAGGATTTTTAGGAGTCTTGAAGGGGAAATATGAAAAGAAAGCAGAAAAAAAAATAGATCTTTAACTGTCTGATTTAAAAACAAATCCAAGTGAGCTGGATCCAAACAGAAAATATGTAGAAAATTGTGACTTACATTGACTGGTATATTTTGAGTAGTATGGCCAAACTCTGTGCGATGTTTCTTTATTGACTTTTACCTGTGACTCAAAATATGTCCTGACACCAACAGCTGCAGATTAACCAACAGAGCGCTTTTTAGAAGAATTGAGTTTTAGACTGGGGGAAATAGTACAAATGATACAGAGATGTTGATCAGGCTTAAAAAAAATTGAAGTCTAGTTTTTTTTAAAGCTATTTCCTTCCACAGCTTTATTTTGGTTTTCTGTCCATGTAAAGTTTTCCTCTGATTTTATACTCTCATTTACTCAATGTAGCCTGACACAGAGACTCATGAGAACTTTATCCTGTAGTGGGAATTATCCAAATTATCCAAATCTGTTACTGCAATTTTGATGTGTCCCTGTCTTTTCCTTGCTTCTATCTAGCCTTCCATACAGAAAGGTGACCGATAATTTCCCCTTATCTCAGTCTTCCTCTCCCCACATCACTGAATTTTTTCCACATGACTCTGAGTCCGAGGTCTCTATTTAAGTTGTGCTTGGTTGGCATGGAGTTTATCTTCCCTGCCATGGCCACCTCCATGCAGTGAGAAGCACATGAAAATTATCCAAATATGACATGGCAAAGTGAGATCTAGACCGGCTAAGTATTTAAAGAGACAGTACAGCAATGCATGAGTTGAAACTAACTTTGTAGAATTGTTTCAGTTCTCAATTGCGTCTCAAAAGGTGTTCTCAATTATATGTTCATGCTACTTGAATTTGGAAAGAAAGGACATTTTTATTAGACTATGGTGGATTGCTCTTTATGGGCTGCCAGATATCCACCCAATTTCTCTCTCAGTCCATCCCCTCCACAGGACAGTGGGAGGCAGGAAACAAGACAAAAAATATTTTAGGTTGAGTGAAAGGCAGAGAGGTCACTTAGCAATTACTATGAGGTGCAAAACGGACCCAGGAAGAATTAATTGAATATATTGCCAATTAAAACCAGAACTGGATGGTGAGAAAAAACATGTAGAGAACTAAACCTTCCTTCATCCTGCCCTTTCTTCACAGGCTCAGCTTCACTCTTTCATTTCCTACTCCTCTACCTCCTCCCTGCTGTGAGCAATATGCTCCTCACAATTTTCCCTGCTTCAGTGGCGGATCTCTGCATGGTCTGCAGTCCTTCCAGAGCAGATCCTGTGTGGGCCTTCTGGATGGGTTGCAGTTCCTCAGGATAAGCTTTCTTCAGCACTGGTCCTTCACAGGCTGTGGTTCCTTCAGGACATGGCCACCTGCTCTGGCATGGAGCCCTCCACAAGCTGCAGAGTGGATTGCTGCTCCATCCCAGGTCCCTTCCGTGGGCTGCAGAGGAAATCTCTCCTGTGGTGCCTGAAGTAACTTTCCCCCGTTCTTCTCTCACCTCAGTGTTATGATTATTTTAGATGATTATTAGATGATTATTTTTCACACTCCCATTTTCCTCACTCACTGCCATGTGCAGAATTTTGCTCTCCCAGTGGTGCTGCCGGCTGAGGACTCAGCTGTGCCCTGTGGTCACCTGTGGTTGAATGTATGTATCCTTTTTATTTTCTTCAGTAGTGTAATGAGACTGAGCTGTTCTGTAAGGATTAGTTGATGTTTTCTATATAATGTGTCCTGGAAGAGAACAAACAGGAGTGTGGAAAAAATTCCAGGAATAAATTGTGAGTGTGTTTAGAAGGGAAGAATCTCCCAGCATACACATTCAGCAGCCAAATTATCCATTGTATCAGGAAAGGGAGGCTGCTGTCAATTGTGGAAATTTAATTTTCAAGTTAGCATTTGTGTGAAAAAATTGCAGACACTATGCTTTAGTTGCAGAATGATTTATTTTAACTTACAATATCTAAAATAAAGAGAAAACAGTTTGTAGGTTTCCCTTTTGTGTGGATTCCAAAGGATAGATCCTAAGAAAATTATGGAGAAAACATCTGAAGTGCAGTATGAGAGATTCAGTCCCAAGTGGACTGTACATGGAAAATTTATAGCTGGAGAGAGGCCAAGAAAATCTGTCCATCTTCTGTTTTAATTGAAATGAAAAATATATCAAGGTGTCATAGTAAATAAAAAGAAGTAATAGTAAATTTGAAATTTTTAAGACAGCAATGAGATTTGGAAAAAGGTTTTGCTGGAAAAGTCAGATGCTGGGTGGGAATGCTGTAGTCCTTTCACGTGGAGCAAAAGTCCATGACAAATCAGGTACTCACCAACAGGACAGAGGAGCTAAAAAAGGCATTGCATAGGTACATATGTCTCACACAGGAAATTGTGAAATCAGGAAGAGTGACAATATTTTTTTAAGGTCAGGGGAACGTGGCAACTTGGGATTGGTAAAAAATTGATGTGCTGTCAGTCATTCCCCTATCAAGAAACCTGTAAAATGCTGCCATAGGCAAGTTAGACTGGAAGAGTTCACTTCTGTTTTGCTTCCTTTAGTGGGATTCTTAGAAATTTTTGAGACATTCTAGGATTAAAGATAAGATTTTTTGTTGACAACAAAGATTTCTTCTTTGTTGGTAGAACTTTTGCTATGGAAAAGCCAGGTGAATATTGCAATTTTTGCTTGGATTTACGGACTCTTTACCAGTGAAATTATGGACTGCAACTGTGGAATTAGTGCTGAGGGCATGCTAAGCTAAGTTCTGTAATGAAGTGGGTGGTGATTGCTGCTGCAAGTTGAACACAGTTCCATTTTCTGAAAGCTACTTCAAGATGTTCTGTAAAAGTTTCTCTGTGCCTTCTTCTTATCCATGAATTTTGAATTCATTGCTTCACTGTCCAGCCAGTGAGTACCACAAAAAGATCAGATAGCTCCAAGGAACTGTACCCTTCTCTGTCAGGACTGTGTGAATTTTAAGATGTCTAAAGCAGTCCATGCATGTCATCTCAGCCAAAAATGTCAGCGCTTCTTGCCACGTGCCATGGCAGATATCTTGCAGTTGTGCCTCAGGAGATACATGGTGATCTTATGATTAATTTTGATGACATTTCACTTGATGAAATTTCTACTTGTGAAAGAAGAATGGTAGTGAAAAGAGAAACTTGATGGAAACACTAAAGCCAGAGCAGTTTCAGAACCCATTTTTTCCTGTGTGACTTCTATTCTCAGCTCCAGCTGAATTTTATTGTATCCAAGCTGTGTCAAAAAGAAATTGGTTTTATTTCTCTTCCAGTTTTGTACAAAGTCAGAGTATTGTGAAAATAGCTAAAAGCTTATTTGGTTTTCCAAGCTAAGCTTCTCTGGTTTAATTTTTTTCTTATTTTTTGGCAGTATTATGGTAGCATTATGGAATGTAATCTTAACCTGTGAGATACCAGCATTGCTTATATATTATATATATTGACTTGTCAATTCAATAAATGCTTTGAACCCAGCTATTCAGTGGTCATACTATTGTTAAAAATATATTGTTTTGATTTCACAGGTGCCTGCAGAAATATCACCCACAGCCAGTGCCAAATGCTGCCATATAACTACACCACTGTAACTTCAGTTCTTTCCATTGTCAAAAGTATTGAAATGGAAAAGTTCCTGAAGTTCTTCAGTTACCTCAATCGTCTCAACTGCTATCAACACATCATGCTGTTTGGCTGTAGTCTTGCTCTTCCTGAATGCATCAGTGACGGTGATGACAGGTATTTGGGAATGAAAATCCATCAGTGGCTAGAGCCACTTGTGGTAAAATACTCTGTGTCTAATCAGACAAGGGAAGATCCAAACTAAGCCTATGACCTCACTGCAGAATTCCTGTCTGTCAAAGCCATTGACAACATTTATGCATGATAAGCCAACTGTAATAGAGCTCTTATAGGAAAACGTTGCCACTGTATAAACTGAAACTGTGATATTAGGGCAGTCAGGCTTATTTTCCTAAAGAAGCCTGTCCAGAGTTCTTTTGCCTAATATCTCCATTCTGGCTATGCCAAAATGGAATGTTTTGTAACAACAATAATGCCTTGGATATGTACAGTATTGTCATAAATTGGGGTGGCTGTTAGTTAAACTTCAAATTTGTTTAGTCATTTCCTTCAGCCAAGTTAGTATTTTAAATATATATTTTTTGTATTAAATTAGCAGGATATGTTCATGTAGACATAAACTATTCTGGAGGCTTAAGGAGCATATGTTTTTGCTGCATTTACATAATTTCAGAGCATTAGCATAATGTGCATGCTCTTTTAAATTGAGTTTGATTTTAAAAAGGATCAGTGACTTTAGCAGAGCTAAAATCAAAACATGACACAAAAAGAGGAAAAGGAATATTTTGCTTTAATATATGTACACAATCTTTGATGTTTCTGGAGGGGGAAAGAGGATAGATTTCTTTCTCCTTGCTTTCATATTTCTATTTCCAGTTCCTCTAGTGTGCAATTCAGTGGAAGAGAATATGACAATTGAATAAGTGTTTCAAACAATGTAACAGAACCAGGAAGTTGAAAGCTGTGCAGTTTAGAAGGAATAGGATACTTATGAAAGAAATTCTGTGAGAACTGGTCAAAAATTCAGTTGCCAATCAAAGGTACAGTCTCACTCTAGGTAATATATGCCTGCCACTTCCAGTGCATCACAATGATTCCTGGACTTTCTAATTAAGCTCACTAAAATGACAGAAAATTATCCCAGAATAAAGGTATGCAGATAATTACATGGATAGGATTAGTGGGGAGGAAAGGCAGCACAGGTAACAGTGGAATGAGACTGGCCTTTAGACTGGCTGAGTGGTTTAAAGCCAATGCACCTGTGTACATATCTTTGTTAGCCTACCAAAAGCTGTTTTCAATTAACCCTGTTTAATTGAGTGCATTATTAGTTACAGCAGCTCTGCTCCAATTCAGTATTATCATTGTTCTGCTTGAGGAATGTGATAACAAACAGCCTTACACTACCTGTTTTCTCTAAAAATTAACTGAACAAAATAAGAAAAGTGGGTTTATGTAATACACTGATTCATTTAAATGTTCCATAACAGAACAGGCCATTTCTCTCTTGCTTTACTTATTCTGCCTAGTTTGGAATTTGACTTTGACAAACCTATTGAGAGTGAATTTTGTGTATCAAAAGTGCAAAGCTCTTAAAACAATCAAATAAGTAAAATGGTGAAAGGATACATTTTTTACATTTCTTTTCAATTTCTTTACTGAAGACACGTTTTTGCTCTGGTTTTCAATGACAACCGAAATACAAGAGATTCAAGAGTCAGGGGTTTTCTTTGTAGTTTTCCCCTTTCCCTCTCCCTCTCCCTCTCCTTCTTTCTCTTTTTCCAGTTTTTTTCCATAGCAGCAACCTTCTGCCATTAATTCATAATGTCAAAGCTGGAACTGGATTTTGATGTCCTGTTTTATGTGTTGGAGGTCACAGTGGTTCCTCTATTTGCATTTTAATTTTTTTTTTTTTTTTGGTGGAAAATATTGTTGCCCCTGCAGACTAATGGGAAAGAAAGTCCAATGAGAGACTGCAAATGATATAAGATTACGTTAGAATCTGACTTCAGTTTTAGTAATCATGCCTCCAGAGTGTGCCATGGATGTCACTGAAAATGCAGTGACTGAAGTCAGAGTGGCCACCACGGGAAGAACAGGACTGGATTGGCAGTGTGGTGGTTAGTTAAGTCTAGTTTGCTAAACCTCAGTTGTCCTAATTTAACTTCTGATTTATTTAAACAAGAATACCTTTTTTTTTTTCCTGTAGGCAATGAAATTATTTTTGTGATGACTGTCCTTTTTGTAGCATCCAGTTATTGCAGGCAAACACATATGTTTCACAGCCAAGAATAATTTATTTTAAGGAGAATCAGATCTGCAAAAAATAGTTTTTAACACCTTCCCTTCCCTTCTCAACCCAGCCCCTTCTCTGCCTTCCCCCCATAACTCTTGTCAGTGAAATCCAGAGAAAAGTGTGTAACATAGCAGGGGCAAGTATCTGCTGAGTGCAGATAGCAAAAATGGGAGACACAAGCCTGTGTTAGGTTGAATAGGGGAATCTGGTTAGCAGAAAGATACTGAAGCACAAGAGTCACTGTGGGAAGCCTCTGGTGGTAATGAATGCAGATATGTCCATATGCTGGAGTGCTTTTTGGGGGGACTGTGGTTGTCTGGAACATACAGTATGACAAAACATCCGCTAGTGTTGTGAACAGCTGTTACTGCCATCGTCATTATCTCCCCCTATCAGCTACAGCTGGTTCATTCTAACGTCAGTGGTTCCGTATCTGATCATCACTTTTCATCTGTTGTCCTCTCTTCGTTTTGCAAAGCAATTGTTCCTAATGTATGTAAAGCTTAATTTGACAAATGTTGTTTACACAGTGTGGAAGAGATGAAACTCCTGTGATGCCTAGATGTCTATTCTTAGGTATTGTTGAGAGTCTGTTGGCAGCTTGCAGCCATGGGAGCAATAATTATAACAGTGGGTTACAAGAAGGAACAAGAGGGAGAGTTACACGCGCTAATCTTTGGCATCCAGTGAGCTGTCATTACATAGCTTTTCTCTGATATTTAAACTTATGTCTGTTTCCCATTTATCTTTCATGTATTTATAAACATTGTTTTCATTAACACTTGAAGGAAATTAAGTTTCTAGGCGGAGAGCATATTCAGTGTTTTTGTAGTTAGGTACAGAGATTTCTGAATACTACCACAATACTGTTGCTCTTCAGAAATGTTCTTCTATATCTTACTGCAATGAAACCATGTGTGACAGTAAAAATATATCAATTTTAAAAGCTGTATTTAATTTCAGCAACTGGTTATAAAATCACCTAGCCCTGCTCTTTTAAGAAAATATATAACAGTATCTATGTATTACTTTCCAGTACAGAAAAAGTATGAAAGTACAACTGAAACCTGTGTGAAAATGGAAAGTTGAAGTGCAGTAAGGCTTTTTTGCATGCTTATCCATAATTTTTGAAGTAAGGGACTGCTTACATAAAGGTGTTATGCAGCTTCCTCCTTCTTGAGTGGATGGATGAGATCTTTCCAATATGACTTAAGAATCAGCCTTAAAAAATCCTGTCCTACCACAGTCCAGCAGCACTGCTAAGAAAACATGACTCAGTCCTGAAGAGTAATACCAGTGGTGGAAGAACATCTTAAACTAGATGTGCTGAGCTGATGACTTCTTAAACATTCCCAGTGGTAACTTTGTCCTTTTGGGTAGTAATAAATAGTCTGTATCCTCTGAGCACCACATGCAAGAATGGCACCTTACTTGGTGTAAGAGAGATCTATCCTCAGAGCTATTGGTTATGATTAATGATTTAATCTAGTGAATTCTCCCTCAGCAGTGAAAGACACTGAGAGTGGGCCAAAGGTTACTACGATGTAGTGGATGTTTATTTATAGCAACTCACATGTATTGGATTTCACAATTCAAGAAGACAATAATGCAAGGTTTTCAGATTTCAAAAGGGGGAAAAGGATGTATTTTAAAGCCAAAATTAATGTAAAATTCAAAGATTTGAAATCATTAGAGAAGTTCATAGTGGGTCAGCCTATTACTGCATAATGCAAACAGACTCATTGATTGATGCTTTCTAATATTTATTGCAATTTCTGAAAAAAAAAATTGGATTGAAGTGTTAAATAATTCTCAAAGAATTCCTATGATGCTTTTTTCATGTTTAACTTCTTTTAGTGCCCACCTTATTAACAAATAGCTTATAAACCATCTGCACTCAAATCCTGTTGAGGATTCAGTTAGTGAGACATACTTAGCTCTCCCAAGTCTCTGTCAGAAGTCATTGTTGCCCTATTGTTGCCCAGTGGTGAGCACCAGGCTTACAGGCTGATCAGGGCAGTCAAACTAGAACCATGCAGGAGGTGATCACGCAGCTGGGGAGGAGGGAAACTTCTGAAACTCTTCTAGTTCAGATCAGGATGAGCATTAAAGATGAATGAAACTCCTCAGGGCCCTTCTAAACTTGGTTTTGAGTAAGGGTGCTGGTTTCACAATCCTTCTGGAGAACATGTTCAGGATTACTCTTTCATGATAGATAATGCTATATAAAATGCTAGTGGTGTTGAAAGAATCAGTATTATCCCATTCTCCTGCTTGTTATTCCCCATGTCACCCATGTCTTTTCCATGTCCTGTCAAGAGTATTTTTTCACCTCCATGACAGATTGGATTTGGAGACAGATCTGAATTAAATTAGGAGTGACTGATGTTATCCATTGTGTAATAGCATGAAGTGCCATGCTGGCACAAAGAAGTAGGGAAGAGAGGTGGGGAGAGGTTTTGGAACAGGCTGGTGGGGGGTAGGAAAGCTTCTTTAAATTGATGACATCTGCTCCTGCCAGATTTGTTTGTGAAACAATTTTAATGTGAACTTCAAGTAGCATGATAATGGCTTACAGTGATTTTCTACGTGACAAAGATCCTTGAATGTCAAAGAGTGAGAAGTGTGTCTGTGATTCTTTAGGATTCCTGATATGATGCAGCTCAGAAGGTTTTAACTTGGGTTGATTCTTGAGGTCTTTCTTTTGGCAATGCTCTGAAGTTCACAGGGGAACTTGAGTTCTGGAAAACTGCATGAAATTAAGGGTACCTCTCACAGTCATCTGTGGAAATGGAAGGCAGTTCTTTGGTACAATATTGTTTTGATGTCTTTATTGTTCTGAAGATCCAAATCCTTACAGCAGCTGTGGAGTGTATGATTTACTTCCAGTTAGTCCAGAATTCCTGTAGCAATACTGTGATTAAAACACTGGTGTGTGATTCAGAGGACTTCTGTTTCACTGTGCCAGCTTCTCTTTCCCAAGTGTGAATTTTGTTTGCTAAAATCAAAAGATCTTGTAACCTGGATTTTCAGCCATTTTAGGAGTTTGTTTTGTTTTTTAAAAGAAATTTCTATAGAGTGAACTAAATAAACAGTGTGTTCATCATTTGCATAATAAATATTAGGCAAGAATAAGAATTTTATTCTTATTAATACTTATTTAAACTGATTAATGGCTGAACTAAAGCTCCAATGAATTAATTTAGTGCCTCTGTCCCATTTTCACTGTTGTCTTTGAATCAAGTGATGGGATCAATAAGAGAAATCTGGGAGGGCTGATTGCTTTAGTCAGGGCAGATCATCCCAGCTGATTATGGTCATGGTACAAAACACACTGAAAAATTTTGATAGATTTTTTTTCTTTTCAATGCTACATTGCAAAATTTATGCTTCTGCTGTACAGTGTATACTTTAGGAGTTTTTTATTATTATGGTATTATAAGATGAACTTGTAATGTATTGTGCTGTCATAGAAAGTTACTGAGGAGTCAGAGGGAATTTCTGAATTTGTTTCTTGCTGATTCATAGAATCATACAATATCCCAGGTTGGAAGGGATGACCTACAAGGATCATCAGAGTCCAACTCCTGGCCCGACACGGGCCCATCTCCAAGAGTCACACCATGTGCCTGAGAGAATTATCCAAGTGCTTCTTGAACTCTGTCAGGCTAGTTCTGTGACCACTTCCCTGATGAGCCTGTTCCAGTGCCCAAACACCCCCTGGGGCAAGAACCTTTTCTTGACATCCAACCTAGACCTCCCCTGACTCAGCTTCATGCTGTTTCCTTGAGTCCTGTCACTGGTCACAAACTTGGAGAGGTGAACATCTGCCCCTCCTCTTCCCCTCGTGAGGAAGTTGCAGACTGCAGTGAGGTCTCCTCCTCTCAGTCTCCTTTTCTCCACACTGAACAGACGAAGTGTCCTCAGTCTCTTCCCATATAGGTTCCCCTCTAGACCCTTCATCATCTTTATTGCCCTCCTTTGGGTGCTCTCTAATAGTTTAATATCTGTCTTACATTGTGGTGCCCAAAACTGCCCCCAGCACTCGAGGTGAGGCTGCCCCAGTGCAGAGCAGAGGGGACAGTCCCCTCCCTTGCGTGGCTGCTGATGCTGTGCCTGATGCACCCCAAGACAGGGTTGTCCCTCCTGGCTGCCACAGCACACTGCTGACTCACACGTGACTCCTTATTTTGGTCAAAGAAGTTTATCTGGGTTTTGGCTACAAAGTAAATTATTACACTGACTAAAAATTCTAACTTGCGTTGTAGAGACTGTATGCGTCCATCCTAAGGATATCAACACAGTTTGGCCACACTCTGAAGAGCATTTCTAAGCCTGAAAGAGATGTTAAATAACAGCAGTTGATGTAGAAGATGTAGAATTCAACAGCAGCTGCTGCTTCCTTTATTCATTTTTGGATGGATAAGAAGAGTGTTTTTAATCTAATGATATATTTGGATTTGTTCCCTGTTCCACTTTCACTGGAATCAGGAATTTATATTTCCTTGCTCTGTCTGAACAGCCTTCAGAGTTCTTTGTGAGCTCTTTGTTAAGTATGGTACTCTTGGGTATCAGTGTTCTAAGACTTTCACAAGTATAAGTCTTTAACTGTCTCTTTCCTATTGCCATAAAATATGGCAACTATTAAGGAGTAGTTAATTTGAAATGTCATTCTTAGAGAAAAAAGTCTGTCTGGACCCACAGAAAAGATTCTAGTCCAGCTTTTAAATCTAATTTGGTTTTGCCACTTTTCTGTTCTCATAGCCTTTAAACAGATTGTTCTTCCACACTGCAGGCAATCCATTCAGGATCTCCATCTCTTTCATTCTCATTGTATAACCCAGGCTTTTTTCAGTCTCTTGGAAAGAGCATTCCTCTTGTGGCTCATCTATCGTTGCTAAGCTTCCTGACAGCAAATGGGGTATTGAAGAGTATGAGTTAGAACTGGCCTTTTGCACTATCTGTAAATCCTTATACTGAGTCCCTGTAGGGCAGATGAGTGGACACTTACCACAGTTCATCCAATTAATGCAAGGCCTTAATCTTGTCTAAACAGCTGCAACCATAATTCAGGCTCCCACCCCAGGGAAACTGAGCTGCTGTGCCTTTTGCCAGCTTCACCTCTGAGGCCTTTTTTCTCCTTTAAGATGTTTGATGTTTCTCAGACTGTGGGTCCTATCCTTTTACAGGTAATTTTGCATCTTTGCACTTACACCCAGGAACTTGCTTTGAGAAAACACTACATACATTTAAGCTAAAAACTAGGTTGGTGGTAATGCAGCTAGCTCTGCTTTGAGTGTTACAAAGTGTTACGTGGAATTGAGGTGCCATCCTTAAATGTTGCTATATGGATTTGGTACAATTTTGTCAAGTGAAATAACCACAAAAATCTAAAATAATATTGCTTTCTTTTCAGATTTTATTATGTAAAGAAGCAAATTTCAGATTTTTTTTGTCTCCTGTCTAGAGACAAAATAGAAATTCAAGCTTTCAAATGAACTTGCAAGTTAGAGATGAAAAACAAACAATAAAAGATAAAAATACGTAATTTTCATGATTATGTGAAACATTAGCAGTTAATTAGTTTATAAATCCATTAATCAGGAAGTAATTTGAGAGGTTTATGAGTTTGTCTCATAAAACTGTCCATGACTGTGCTGCTTTGCATACTGGAGTACTGTGAGAGAGTACTGAGATAAATTTCACAAGAATGATCACTCTAGAAAACTGTAATCTGGGGTGTGTATGTGTTTTCTCTGCTGTAGAAACTTCTTTTTCTGACATTTATATTCTGTGGAATTCTGTTTATATTTATATTTGTTATTGTGAGAATATAATGAAAAGTATTAAAGACAATTAGAGCTCACAGGGGCTGGTGTGTGAGCTAATCGCTTCAACTCTTTTGATTTCAGGACTGTAGAAAAAAAGAGTAACCTCAGTTTTCTTCTTCCCATAATTTCATTATGTTTCAGTTTGTCCCTGTACTCATCCTCCCTGCCTCAGCAATCTCTCACAATTGTATTACCAGTTCATTTATTTTGCCTCAGGCCTGAGATCTGTCACAATTCTTAGCATGTGTGCCTGTGTACAGCAAAATATCCTACAGTTGTTTTTAACTTGTCTCCATACCTGAACACCTGTGGCCTATTGTGTGGCCACAGAAAAAGTTATCCTAAAACAACCGAAGGGATGAAGCTGGGGAAAGAGCAGTAATGAGAACCAGCATAGCTGAAAATGTTCATCAGTCTGCCTGCAGTCAGGTTGTCTGTTGAACACAAATGTGACCTTCAGCAGATGCAGCCAACAGTTGTGTGTTCTCAGGGTGATCTTTGTGCTGTATTTTCAGCTCTGGCATAACAACTTGGTTGTAAGCCTTTTGAAAATCATTTCTCCTCTATTGTTTTAAGCTGTAAAATTGCAATAATAAATTTCTCAATAGGGCATGCCTATAGCAGTGCTTTTGCCAGTGGAAATACTATTGTGAAGACACAAAGAAATGCCACAGATAATAATGAGCACTAGATATATTATTATGTTTACCAGGTTGCAAGGGATGCATCCTGGTCCTGCAGGATGGATGGTTAATTGTTTATTTAATTTAATGCTTTTTTTTTTTAATGCTTTTGTCAGCTCTAGCAATTTCTACTTCTCCCTCTCCTGACATCTTATTCTCTCTTTGCCTGTATCCTTTTGGAGGACCCAATCAATTGTCAGATGAGAAAAAAAGTGCTTTTTTTTTTGGTCACATTACTCTTCAGCTGAATCAGTTATTTGACCTCTTATTATACAGCCTAAAAACAGCTCTTACAAAGAGCAAAACTGAAAGTAGCACAGAACCAGATCCAGACATTTGGTAATCAAGCTGCATACAGCTTGATTCCAGAAAAGACATGCTTTCAGTGTCTGCTGAGGTTGGGAGTCAGAGCCTTCAGCTAACTTGAATCTTGAGCTAACCTTAGAAAATGTGGTAAATTCTGCAGCAAGAGGAAAACAGTCACCATGAGGGTCTTCCCTCTCCTTACTGCTTCTTGGAGTATTATTTCTTTGATAACTTCTAGTACTCAAAACAACTACTTAAGAAACAGAGTCTGTGGGGAACCCTGTGCATGGTAATGTGATTGCAAAGAAGAGAAGTGAGTATTAGAGAAGGAGTAAATGCTGAAAAAATTAGTCTAAAATGTAAAATATCTCTGAATTACAAGGAGTAGGTCCCTGTAGGATTATAATCAGGGAGTTGAGTTCCAGTTTAAGTGAATGCTAGGTGATCCTCATGACAAGGAAGTCAGATCATCTGCTTTCAGGCAGTGTTTAACCTCTTTGAAAACTTAAAATCACATAACAGGATATATGCTGTATTGAATATACCTGCTTCAATGAATATTTAATACAAACTTCTGATAAATAGCTTCTTCAAAGATGCCTTATGCAAATTTAAAACCCTTATATATTCTGTCTACCCTTAATATGCTTTTTAATAAACGATAAAGAAGATTTCTATTTCTTTTGGTTCCCTACAGTTCTTAATGTTGGTATTTCTGTGCAGCTGGATTTACTGAAGTGTGGATTTTGAGTGTGGGGAAACCAACCACAGAGATAAAAATATGTCATATATTCTTTCTTTCATCAAACTCTTAATTTCAGGAGTTTTTCTATTAATATCCTGAAGAGCAGAATCACATGCTAATATGTTACAACCTACTTCTGTGCCTGCCATGGTGCCAAATCAATTATGGTAAGATTGCCATAGACCTGCCAGTTTATTTTTTAAATGATTGGTCTCTGAGTAGCTGTAAATAACACTAATCAAGATAAAGACTTTTAGTAATATTTTCATCCTCCAGCAGATTAGGCAATAAGTCTATACTGAACTTGATCATTATCCAGAAATATTTAATTTATGGAGCACACATTGAAACTGGGCCAAATATTGCAGTAAGTGCTGGACAATCCCATGTCTTCTGATTTGTCAGAGCTTGTCTAGACAGTACAAGTTCTGCTTGGTTATTAGATCATCATATATTTGTCTTTTAGAAGACTGGTAATTTCCAAATTATTTCTGTTCTGTGCATGGCTATGGTAGGTTGTTGACCCTGGCTGGTCACCAGGTGCCCTCCAAAGCTGCTCTGTTATTCCCCTCCTCAGCTGGACAGGGGAGAGAAAATAGAACAATCATGAGAGAAAGTAGAACAATCTCATGGACTGAGATATGACAGGGAGAGATCACTCACCAGCTACTGTCATTCTGAGCATGGGGAAAGTAATTTAATTCACTGCCAATCAAATCAGAGCAGGGCAATGAGAAAGGAAACCCCAAATCTTAAAACAACTTCCTCACATACCTCTTTTCTTCCTGCGTTTAACTTTGGTCATGAATTCTTTACCTCCTGTCCCCTTGGGGGTGCAGGGGGATGGCCAGTGTGGGCTGTGGTCAGTTCATCACACATTGTCACTGTCACTCCTTCCTTCTCAGCAGAAGGACTCCTCACACTCTTCCTCTGCTCCACCTCTATTTAAGGAGTTTCTCAGGCTCCAGACAGGAGGCAGCAATAACTGCTCAGGAGCTCTTGTGCCTTTTCTTTCTCTCCATATCGAATAGGTTCTGTAATAAATAGAAGAGTGTTTCAGAACCTCTTTATCTGAAGAGCCTTTGCAAGTCAGATGAACTTAGTTTGCCAGTACAATGTGCAGAACTAATAAGTGGCAACTCTTCTGTCATCGGAGGAAACCATTCTTGGTTTTGTACACAGCCATATAGGCAATCTTTGGTGCAAAGATTTTCTATCTTTCAACAGATCACAATAAAAATAATCTGGTGGTTAAAAGTGCTATTTTAGAACATATACACTTCTTTACAGGCAATAAGTAATCTGCCATCCAGGAAGCTGCAAGAGACAATTTTAGAGATAAATTCCTTGACTTGTTTCTGAGATAAATACAATATTGCAGCACGTGAAGTGCATAGTGTAAAAGTCCTTAGCATTACCTGGAGAATGTATCTCTAAAGACACCTATTTTTAAAAAGTGGTTCCAACCAGAGAATGTAATGAACTCAGTAAAAACACTGGCAGCGCACTTGTCCTTTTAGATACTAAGCAGAAAAGGCAAACATACTGACTTCAAAATATTTATTTAAGCAAGTATTTTGCTTTATACCAATCTCTTCATTAACATTGTGAGGCAGCTCTGGCAGCTTTTTTATTCCTTTCTTATGATTGCTGCCGTTTCACACAGTTGCTGAAAGTACTCCTGGCATTCTCTGTTACTGTAAAATAAAACACTAAGTTTGTAAATTTTTGGGTACTGTAGACTTCTTCAGGCCACTTACTTGTGACTGAATATAGAATTCTAGGCATGGTTTTGAGATGGGCAGGTACAACTGAGAGTCAGACATAAAGAGAAAGATATATATGGTGTACCAGGAAAAAGATAGTTCAGTGGCAATTATGAGTGGTTTGGAATAAAGCAAAATTTCATTTGCTAAAGCCTAAGAGGTTCTGCAGTAATTTAGACACAAACTGCAAAAAAGTTGGGTTGAAAATTTAATCACTGTAAGGGTATGGGTGTAGCTCTGTAGAGCGCAAAATTTGTCAAAAGCACTTTTTATTACTTTTTGCTCTTTCTAAAAAGTTTTCACAACCTACTAAAATAATAATTTTAAATTTTGCTCTCTGTCCCTTTTCTTCAGTCGAGGCCTCTTGCCCTGCAGGACATTTTGTGAGGCAGCAAGAGAAGGCTGTGAACCAGTCCTGGGTATGGTGAATGCTTCTTGGCCAGAATTCTTGAAGTGCTCTCAATTCCAAAACAAAACTGAGAATGACACCACTACAAGGGTATGCTTCTCACCACACCAAGAAAAAGGAAAGCAGTGTATGTTTCCATTCTTAGCTGTTACAGTATGTTTATGACTTTTCATTTAATAATGTATTTTCTTCCTGTATGGGAAAAGCTCTGGGGTAAAAGTATTATTTCTTGTTCTGTGTTCCATTTTATTACTGTGATAAAGTCTGGTTGTCAGTTGATTATAGTTTGCAATGCTTTAATTGTTTAGGCTGATTTTTTTCAGACTTGTGTTGATTTAAAGCCTTTTTATTTTACATCAAAAATTCAGAGCTATTTCAAGAAAAGAAGGTTGGAGGAAAGTAATATGACGTGTTGACTTTTTGTTTGCTAGCTCTAATAAATACAGGTTTGGTATTTGGAGTAGGAGCCTGATACACAGGCCGAATTTCAAGTATATCTGCTTTTTCCTTACTGTAAAAGTGAGCCCAAAACTGATCAAGAGGTAAACTTCTTGAAAAGCATGGTCTTTATACACCCACACATAAAATCATAGAATCATTTTTTATCTTGAAAAAGATATTGGAGGTCGCCCAGTCCAGCTGTTAACTCAGCACTGCCACGATTAAACCATGTCGCTAAGTGTTGTGTCTATGCATCTTACAGAGACCTTCAGGGATGATGACTACACCACTTACCTGGGAAGCCTGCTCCAATGACAGCCTTCCCATGAAGAAATTTTTCCTAATATCCAATCTAAACCTCTCCTGGTGCTCCGTGAGGCTGCTTCCTCCTGTCGTATTGCTTGTTACTTGGGGGAAGACACTCACTGCCGCCTTTATACAACCTCCTTTCTGGCAGTTGTAGAGAGTGATCAGGTCTTCCCTGAGCCTTTTTTTCTCCAGGCTAAATAACCCCAGGTCCCTGGCCACTCCTCATAAGGTTTGTGCTCTGTAGAACCTTCCCCAGCTCCACTGCTCTTCTCTAGACATGCTCCCGCACTTCAATGAGTATACATAATGATACAGCCTAAAATTATTAGACCAAGTCTTTTACCAGTTGAATTCTCTCCAGCTCTAAAGGCATATTTTTGAAGAGTCATGAAGTAAAGGAGGCTGTTGTCCATACCTACTTTCATCTGTGGTAACTTTTGTACTGGCTGAGGTAGGGAAAGATCCAAAGGATTGTGGCTTGTTAAAGGTGAATGATTGCCATTTAAATTGAATGCTGTCCACACATTTTTATTATAGAGTCCTGTGGTATTTTGTGCAAGTTGCTGTGGTGGTTTTGCACTACCTTGTTTCTGATGGAGAGTCACAGACATTACATTGCACAAACTAGTTGAAAATCTTTGGTTTAAATTAGTATTAGGGCACCTAATTAGTATTCTAGGCAAGTTAGATGCCTCCTTTAAAATACATTGCATAAGCAGTTTTCACTGCAATAACCATGTCCTCATTACACAGCTAGAAAATGATGTTTGTATTGCAAAATCAAAATTATTTGCTGTCTGAGTAGACAGTACACCTGGAAATGCCATAGAAAATATTTTGAAATTATTCTTGAGTTTTTATTACAAACAAATTTTCCATAAGGAGTCTGTGTGTCAGTTAACTAAGTCTAAGTTTGCACTGCTTCTTGGGGATAGTAAAATAATAGTGAGGCTTAGAAAATAATATAAGTATGTTGAAAAAAAAAATCTCCTGCTGACAAAATTTAAAACTAATAATGGGGTTGCTGAGAGTGTGTGTGTTTATGTGTACAGACATTGCCATAGTGTGATAGAAATGACTGCTATTCTAGAACCACAAATAAAGTTAAAAATATAGATAAATAGTTGAATGTGCAGCCAGTGCAAGCTGGAGCCGTTGGTCATTTTTGAAAAACACTAAAAAAGCATGCCCAGTGCTAAGTGATACCTCATGGCATCCACTGTATATGTATTGGTTTGGCAAACTCTGAAGAATACCAAAGGTCTATACAGTAAAGCCAGTCTTAATCAGAAATTATTATATTTTTGTAGGCATATTCCACATGAGCACGTAAGGCTCCTTCCTTCATCCCAGGGGCAGATTTAACAGGTGTAATAGTCTTTTCATGACTGCCTGTTGAGGTCTTTTAAAATGGGTCATTCACTGGTAGTTTTAAATGGCTTCGTTCTATCTCAAAAATTGAGATTTTTTTTTTTCTTTTAGGTTTTCCTCTTGACCTTCTTGCATTCAGTGATGTTCCTCTGAGAGCTATCCTAATGTTTTCCAAATTGGAAATATATTTCAATCCCAGTGGGAAATACTGAATATCAGTTTAACATTTGTAAGACTCTAGTATGACTAACTTTGTAGTGTCGATGCTAATGATTTTTCTCCACATTCTGTCTTTTCTGCTCTCTTACAGCACTTTGTGGAGGAGAGGAGAGTTTCTTGTGTGCCAGTGGGATCTGCATCCCAGGGAAACTGCAGTGTAATGGCTACAACGACTGTGATGATTGGAGTGATGAGGTCCATTGTAGTAAGTTTCTTAAACCTTGCAGTGTTCTGCTGAAGTACTGAATGCATTCAGGGAAACCTGGAAACTGAAGCAGGCTATTGGCTCAGAATAGGAGCTTTGCATAGTGTTTGCGTATACTGACATTTGCACTCTGTCAGTTGCTGTGGACTGTGTTTAGCTTTGCTCGCTCAGGCCACAGCATGTGCTTTTGATCTGTCAAATTTTATGCCTTGAGGCAGATTCTCTGCAAGGAGCTGTGTGGAAATAAGAAGTATTTGTGGGTTTTTTGTTTTGTTTTTTTAATGGATCAATAGTGTGCATCAGAAAGGAGCACTTCTGATAGTCTGCTGAATACTGTTAGTTGTAGATTTATCCTGGTCCTTGGCATTGATTTTAGACTAGATGCAAGACCATCTGTTTAGAAAGTTCTCTTGGTCTCAACCCTGGATGCGATTTATTTAAATTAATCCCAGTATGTGCTGCAGTAGAATGTACATATGTGGTAGCTTAATTTTTATTTATTTGTCCGTGGTAGCACATATCTTTAGAGCTGCTGTGTGTTTTTCTGTGTTAACAAAACACCTTGGACTACAAACACTTTCAGAAAAGTGGAGCAAATGTACCGTAGGAAAACAATGAGAGATCAAGAAGAAAAAGAACAGAGGAGGATACAGGAAAATGACTAAATAGGGACTATAGGAGGACATGATGCCACAAAATGGGATTTCTCATTCAGACTTTGAAAAATGTCAGACTGTGCAGTTTAGACAACTCAGAGGATTAGTTCTTATTAGTGATTTAAGAGCCTGGGCATTCCAAGGCTCACAAAGCTGCTTTTAAGGAAGTTGTTGTTAGATTTTATCTGGGATACTCCAAGGAATAAATGAGGACAGCAATTTCCTCCTGGTCTCAATATGATTAAGGCTAGAGCTTGTTTTTCGTTTAATAGCCTACAATTCATTTCATGGAGGTTGAGATAATGTCTATTATGTAATAAATATCGCATGTTTTTATTTTCCAATTTTTCTTGTTAGTGTTAGCTTTGAATTTAAAGTAAGGTCAAAAATTTAAAAATGCCTATGAGACTATGGGTCTCAAGTTCTATGAGAAATGCAAAAAGAAGAAATTAGTAATAAAAGAACAAATATATTACATGTCTTGAAAAAACAAGCATAAGTTTCATGAGCTAAGATTACATTTGAAAGGACGCCTGTCTGATAAATGATCCAGGGTTTATGTGCAGAGGACATCTTTCATTAGGATGCTTGGTAAGTGTTGAGGAGAGGGTGTGGAGGTCAAATAAGACTTTCCTGAATTACATAGCAGAAAGAGCAAAACTGAAGGAAGGCCCATTTGTCTGAAAGCTTGTCTGATAAAAGATGCTGTGTTTCTTGCAGTCCTTGCCTCTCTCAAAGTCTTAAGTCACCTCATTAAATTCTAGAACAGGTTGCTCAGAGTCCCATCCAACCTGACCTTGAATATTTCCAGGAATGGGGTGTCTGCTGTTTCTCTGGGTAATTTGTTCCAGTGCTTCACCATCCTCATTGTAAAACATTTATTCCTTATGTCTAGTTTGAAAGTACCCTCTTCTAAAACTATTACTCCTCGTCCTATAACAACAGGCCCAGCTAAAAGGTCTCCCCATCTTTCCTATAAGCTTCCCTAAATAGCTGAAAGGCCACTCTTACTCCAGGAGAAACAACCCCAACTCTCTCAGCCTTTCTTCATAGGAGAGGTGTTCCATCCCTGTGATCATTTTTGTGGCCTCATCTGGACCTCTTCCAACAGGTCCATGTCTTTCCTGTGCTGTGGGACCTAGAGCTGGATGCAGCACTCTAGGTGGGCTTTCACAAGAGCAGAGCAGAGGAACAGAATCACCTTCCTGAACCTTCTGGTCATGCTGCTTCCAATGCAGCCCTGGATACAATTGGCTTTCAGGGCTGCATGTGCACATTGTTGAGTCATGTCCAGCTGTCCATCTACCAGGTCCCCCATGTTTTTCTTGGCAGGGCTGCTTTCAATCCGTCCATCCCCCAGCCTGTGTTGATACCAGGGTTTGTCCTGGCCCAGGTGCAGCACCTTATACTTGATCTTGTTAGACCACAAGAGTCCCACGCACCCACTTGTTGAGCTTGTCCAGGTCCCTCTGCATGGCATCTTGTCCTTCCGGTGTGTCAGCCACACCACTCAGCTTGACATCCACACCATCTCCCCACCTCTTCTGCAGCTTTGCTGAGGCTGTGCTTGATCCCTTCATCTATGTTATTAATGAGGACATTAAATAACACTGGTCCCAGTACAGAGCCCTGAGGGACACCACTGGTCACTGATGTCCTTTGAGCTATTGACCCTTGGGACATAATCATCCAGCCAATTCCTTATCCACCAAACAGTCCACCCATGAAATCCATCTCTCTCCAATTTAGAGAGTAGGATGCTGTGGGGGTTTGCCCATACCTATGTGCAGCAGGTCCTTCTGGACCCATAGGGTGATCAAACCTGCCACCTTGGCTTTATTAGCGCCATGCTTTAACCCACTGAGCTTATCTCAGGGCCAAGTTGTTGAATGTAAAAGATTTGCCAGGCTTAATTTGTTTTTAGTGGAGTATAGAATAGAAATTTGTATTTAATTTTGTGAAAATGGGGGTTTCCCCATCATTTATAAAATTTAAATTGAGCCTTTTACAAGTGGCAGCTGCCAAGTGCCCATCTTACAGAGTAACCAACTACCCTATACAAAGCAATATTATTGTATTGATATTACAATATGGCAATATTATTGCCAATATCTTGAATAAAATGTATATTAAGGCTGTTAGATTTTCATCAAGTGAATCTTATTTCCCTGAAAGCAAGTTTGTATTCTGTTTGTTTACCCTATCTGTGTGGGCCTGTGAGTTGTCTACCCTAAAGGACACTGCAGCAGCTTCAGAGGTATGGATGGAAACGGCAATGGGGGTATGAATGGAAATTAAACACTAAATTTAACCAGAGGAAAAAACATAGAAAAAGGCAATTTTGTTTCATTTGCAGGAGGAGCAGTGGAAGAAACATAGAATCTGTCAGAGTTACAAACTGATCAATAAGATTAAAGGTTGCCGGAGTACTTCATGCTGTTTCATATTCCAAACAAGTGATGTTTAGAATTTACTCTCAGCTGGGTGTTGGTCTGTTTATAGGAAGCAAGAACTTAAATTTATTTTCATTTACTGTGGGGTTTTTGTTATTCCCCGTTCTATGAATAATGGTTCTTTTTGAAGCTGAATTAACTATTGAGTACGTAGCTCATGGCTCAGCCATATTAGTTTACTTCATATCCTGAAGCATTTCCTTCTTATTATGCTATAAATTCTGTTTGGACTTTCTAAGATAATATGAAACTTGAAGAAAGCATTAATACTTCTGTGGGGGAAGGAACCCATGAAATCGATGTTCAGGTTCCAGAGTTTTTTTCACCTAGGAGGTGAAACACTTGGTTGACATTGATCTGAAGGGGTAGAAACCCCACTGCACCTTCAGGAAGAGTTCTGCACCTTTCAGTGTGTAATATCCTTAGAAGGACACCCTGCTTTCAAAGGGGAACCACTGTGCAATCATGAACACAGGAATCACATGCCAAGAGGAGAGAGGGAAGTGGTAGGATGATTCTGTTGTTTTGTTTTGTTGATCATCTCAGAAGAAATGAGGCCCTTTTGTTCCAGTCCCTGCTTTTCAAGCTCTCTCTCTCTTTTTTCCCGGGAAGAACTCATTTTAAATGCCCACATATGCCAGTAAGAATGGGCACAAAGGACTTCCTTGGTTCCAGTAGCATGGCTTCAACAGGAAGGAAGGATTGTCCACCCAGCTGTTCTATACCTTGACATTCTCCCTGAAAAGCTAGAGGTTGTGGAAAAGTCTAGAAGAAGGCAGTGAAACTGAGTTACCCACTTCCTAGCTGTGTCCTTGAAATCAAAAGTTATTACTGATGGGACCAGATACCACAAAACATAATTTCTCTTCAACCTGCTTAACTACAACAAAGATTCCATGTTTTTATTGAACCTGATATTATTCAGATATTATAGTTATTCTCAGAGAATATCTGGCAGGCTTTACTGATGCATCCAGTCATGAGCAAAAGGTTAAACCCTCTTAGGGCTGACAGTAAGAATTCCTTGACGAGAAGGCACCAGGCCAGGATCTGAGCTCCAAACTGTGTTAAGCACAAAGCTCATTTGAAACCATTGTAAGATCAAAGGCAGGCTCAAAAGCAGGGTCTAGAGATCTTGTTTTGCTGTTAGAATCTTCATCTCCACTTAATAGCCACATCAGATACTCAGGATTTTCCTAGTAATCTACAATGGTGAAGCCTACAACATTTCTTGAGAACTTTATGTGTATAAATTAATTAAAGTTTTTTTCACCTATGTGCAACCAGAGCACTCTCTCCTTATGATATTCATCAAAAAAATAGCTGGTAGGGGGAGAGTAAAAGTTTCTAAAAATGGCTTTTGATTTTTCATATTCTTCTAGATTAGTTTCTCATACATGGATTCACACCAGTATTAATGCAGAACTGTAAGTTATAAGGTATATTTAGCTAATCTTGTGCATAGTCAGCACATTCCAGTGTTCATAGTTCATATGAATGTTCCAATGCAACTTTAACATTTTACATGCTTTGTTTTGTAGACTGCAGTAATGATGTATTTCGTTGTGACACGGGAAAATGCCTCAATTATACCTTTGTTTGTGATGGGTACGATGACTGTGGAGACCTTAGTGATGAACAAAATTGTGGTAAATGAAAGTTATGTGCTTTTCCAAAGTCTTTAAGATATCAGGACTGCCTAAGCTAGTAATCTTTTTCCTTAAACTACTGAAAGAGTAATATACCCTGCTCTTACTGTACTTAAACAAAGTGAAACAGCTCACAGATTCTGCATGCAATTTGAAAAGGTTTAAAGGAGAGTTCCGGGTCAATCCAATCTTGAAGGGTTTGGTATTCATAATAAATACTGCTATTTTCCATTTGCTTTAACTAATTCCAAAAGATGCTTCCTTGCTAGCTTGACTGGATTTAACTGAGAGTAAAGCAAAATATATGAGGGCACTGGTAGTGCCAACTGTTTTATAGCTGAATTGTTTTTACATAAGATTGATAGTGAAGTTGTATGTTTTGATTATCAAATTAAGTTTTTTTCAAATTCTCTTGTCAATCAACTTTGCATGTTCTCGTGGTACTTACCTACTATTTTCTCTGATGGTTACTGAGAATGTTGGTTAACTGAAAATCATTCCCTGAGATGGTAAGCCAGATCTTCTAATGGGCTTAATAAATCTTAGAAACTTGTTTATTTACAAATAGTCAGAGCAGGTGCACCTGAGAGGAGGAATGAGTACATCACTGTACAGGCAATACAATTAAGAATATATGTAACTACCACCTGCAAAAAATTCAGCAGATCCAGAAAATTTCTTAATATAATTTATTAATGCAAAATGCCTCATTAATAAGAAGATTAGCTAATAGGCATAGAACAATTGATCAGTAATATAAAATACACAAATGGCAACTTAGCATTGTTTTTTTTTCTTCAAATTTGCATTTTATGTAGATTGTAATCCACTGACACATCACCAGTGTGGAGAGGGGAGATGTATAACAGCTGACTGGGTATGTGATGGTGACCATGACTGTATAGACAAATCAGATGAGATCAATTGCTGTAAGTTCCCTTAATCTCTAAATTATTTTTTCTTTATTTGAAAACAAAAAAAAAAGATGACTAATGTACTCACTTGTAAGGCAAAACTATAAACTTACTTTATTTCAGAAGTTCACACTTGACAAATGTCCATTTTCAGTAGACAGCAGCAGCAAATTAAACATCTGTTACCTTTGTTGAGAAGTAAAGCATTTCTTTGTGCTAGAACTTCTTGTTAATTACAGAATTTGCTTTTTGTTAATTGTAATGTTCCCACTATAGGAGTAAAAATTATGTGCTTTTTTTTTCTTGGGGAAGCTAAGGCTTCATCTCAGCCTGTTGGTAATACCTGACATGTATGGTTTCAGTCTCTGTAGGTAAAGATCAGTGCAGCTATAGCTATTGAAAAATTAGCCAATGCATCATGAAAAATGCCTCCTGATCTCCAGTGCTAAGCACTGTTACCAGCTCCTCCCAAAATAACTTCAGTATGATGTTCAAATACAATGCAGAGCTTCACTGAGCTACACTGATCAGAATATTGTCTTTTTAATATTTTTTTTTCTCTCTAGCATGTCATAGTCAGGGTCTGGTGGAGTGCAGAAATGGACAGTGCATTCCTAGTGCATTCCAGTGTGATGGAGATAATGATTGTAAAGATGGAAGTGATGAAGAAAACTGCAGTGAAAGTAAGGATATGCCTCATTCTACTCTTCTTACTAAACCTATCTGACAAATTACTTTCTTTACCTTTTAAATAACACTTGCTAAGTCTGGTTGGTGTGTGCTTTCACACAGGCATTTGTAAGCAGACTTCTTTTAGTACTTAAAAATATTTTTAAAAGGTGAAGAAGTGGGGGTGATATTTAGCACAGTATTTAGTTATCTGATGTAACCAGCTGTTACTTGAAATGCATTGTTTGGAACAATGAGAATCTGCTATTACAGGAATTGGTGTCATTTGAGGAGGAATTTTCTCATTAAAATCCTTTTTTTTATCAGAACTTGGGAATCAGAGAAAGAATGTTTTCATAACTAAACTAATGATTTAGTGTGACTGAGGGAAATATATGAGAACATAAGTTCTCACAGCTACTTGATAGCTGTCTTATGCTGGACTCTATGAGAAAAGAGGAAATGAAGCAATGTCTTAAACCCCAGAACATGGTTTTCCAAAGACACTCAGAAAGCAGTGTTGTTATGTTATGATGATTTCAAAATCTGAAGGTATTTTTTCACATGTAATTCTTTTATTTCTGGTAAGGTACAGGTTCAGATTGCATCCTTTCCCTCAATTCAAGAATTATTAACGTCTTTTATAAAACATAGCTCAAATGATAATAAAAACCAAAACAAAATTACTAACTATAGCAAACCAAAACTTTGTAATTATCTATTTACCTTTAAAAAAATAACCTTAGTTAAGCTTTACAAAATTCATAAAACTGAATGGAGCAAGAAAAAAGTTTCAAAGGATGGCCTTGCAAATAAGACTAGATACTTTAGAGAAATAGAACTATGAAAGATGCATTGTAATATAACCCACAAGGAGTAATTTTAGATGATTGGCTTTAGGGCATCTACAGCGTGGTGTAGCAAAAAGCTGATAGGCCAAGAAACGCTTAGAGTGTTTTGTAATTAAGAAGTAGTTGGCTTCTGATTGTGATGGAGTGAATTGTAACATCTGTATTGTCTCACCCTTTGTGAGACTAAATCTGTTTAGTCTCTCCTTACAGAATAGTAAACTAAATGACTCATTTTGCACATGGAAGAGAGAATGTAATGGTTTGGAAAGGAGCTGTCACAACTATGAGAGAGAAGTCCAGGGACTCATAAACTAACTACCCAAGTAGTTCAAAAACTTTTGATGAAGTGCTGGTTTTATTTATTCTGAAGTCCATCATCAGGACCATAGCATTTTTGGATTTTTTTCTGTTGTTTGTTTTTTAACCAGAGGAAGACAATTACGCTTTGACTCTGACCTTTCTTCCGGATGTCTTTTATTGTCAACCAAAACAATCATAAAATGAGAAGCAGATCAACTGAATGGCAATTCCCAGACAGTGTTCTCTTTCAGCTAGGATACATTGTTCTTTTTAAAATGTGATTTGCATGAATTTTCATATTCTGCATAGTAAATGGCTTTCAGAGATCTATGCCTGTCACTCAGAAACTGGGATATAATTTTTTATATTGAACAGAGGGGTAAGAAAAGTGAGAACTGAAGAGTATTGCACACTTTTCTTCCTTAGTGCACTTGAAATGCTGTTGGGTACTTACTGAAATATGTAAAGGGAATACTTAATTTTATGTAAACACTGTACTTTCTCATTACACTCCAGTCATTTTTATTAGTCTGGTAAATAATTTGGAAAGTATATTTCTGTTCCCCTCAGATCAAACCCTCTGTCAGGAGGGGGACCAGAGGTGCTCTTCCTGCCCTGATCCCTGTGGAGCTTCTCCCTGTGAGATGAGAAACAGCCAGGCAAACTGCAGTAAGTAGGTCATGTGCTTCATATTGTTACTCTTTTAGGGCATTTTAGTTTATAATGAGGATGCAGGGTAGAACACAGTAAGTAATACTTTAATTTTCTAGCTAATGTACAAGTCTAATGATTAAGCTTTGAAAAGGGCAATGTTGAAGCAAATGTGTCATCAAAGCTCTTGATTATTGATGTACTAGAATTTTTAACATTTGACATTGAAGTATTTTAATTTTCTCTTCTGTGATTTTTTATATTGTCTGCATGGGTGTTTACCATTGCACTTTCTTTAACATTTAATGACATTCAGTGTCTATGTAAAGTAAACAGCATAGTGTAAGTGTAAAGCAGAAGATACTGATTTATTTTCAAAATATAAAGAACCCCATGTTGCTGTATTCAGTAGTCTGGAGAACTCTTAGACCTTTATGAAGGAATAATTTTGGTATTCAAAGTGTAGAAACTAATGATACTTTTGACCAATACAAGTTGTAGAGGATCAGGGTGTTCAGCTCTGTGTATCCTGCTACCTGTGTGCTGTACTATACCACTCCATGCAAGTTCCTGTACTAACTGTGCACTTGCTTCTGAATTGCTGTTTTTGTCAATTGTGCAACGCAGCAACGTGAACAGGTAATCAATAGAAATACATTTGTCTATGCTTTGAAAGTGGGTCAGAACTGTATTAAAAATTACTCAAAATTAATTAAAACTTAGTGTTGTGTTAATACGGTCACATCAATTCAGGTCACCTTGACGGATGGACAGACTTGGCTTCTCTTATAGATTATTTTTACACAATTCATGTGTAATTGCTTTGTGCTGCAGTTATCTCTGCAAGGTATGCTTTGATACTATATAGTAGTATGGATAATGTCATTCCATTTAGAATACATGGGAAGGTTAACTAGTCCAAGCTCCATATTCTCTCTAGAGTTGTGACTATTACCTTCAAGTGTTTGAGACAGACACCACTCATGCTGGGGCCTTTAGATGCTGCTAAAGTAAAGCTATCATACACTTTATAAAGCATAAATGCTTTACATGTGCTTCTATCAATGCTTTGCCTAAGCTTTTGTAAAGGAATAATCTAATGTACCATGTTCAGCATTAGAAGGAAGCCAGGTAACACCTTTGATAACAAGCCCAAACTCCTGATCAAATCAGTGCCAGTTAAGTTATGTTGCCCATGATCTTGTGCAGCTGAGCAGCTCTGTCCTTAAGGACAGAGATTCCACAATCTTTCTGAGAAATCTGTTTTACTGTTGGAGCACTTCCATTCCAAAAACCTAATTTCCCTATAAATAATTGGAATTCTTTCATGTCTTTTTCCTCTCATCCTATCCCTGCTTGCTTCAAAGGGTCTGGTTCCACCTGATTTACACCTTCCCATTAACTGCTAAGAGCAATAGGATCTCCCATCAAAGATAACCTTTAATGCTCCTTCCAACCCAAACCACTCTGTGATTCTATGATTTTTGACATGAAATATTTGAATTGAAAAGCAATGTTCCTATGCCATATTATAAGAAACTCAAGAGCTTTTTCATGAAGATATTTCCTGAACATATTATGGGCAACTGTGTGTAGTTCTTAGCAGGAGTAGCTCATCGTCTGAACTAATTTTCTGGATCATCCCACTTTGTCCTTTTCTAGTCCAGTGAATATTTAATTGTTTATACACAATGGAACAGCAAGACAGTTTGGGACAACAAATCTCTCCGAAGGAGAGATTTTTTTCTTATATAAGGTCTGGAAGTACTGTTGTCTTTCTTTCATATTATTTTTGTTCTTCGTATTTTGACCTGAGTTATTTCATCTGTGGTAAGACATTAGAGTTCTCATGAAAAATTTCAGTTTTGACAAAGCAGTACTTCTTGACTCAGATTACTATCTGGTTGAAAAATTCCAAAGCATAGGCCACATTTCCTAATGTTGAATATGATGGATGTCTTCCAAATGTGATAATATCAGATCAGTTTAGGCTGGCATTATAATGTATTTACAGTATGTTTAGGATAACAGAATGGATATCTGAAGGGAGACAGTAAAGAAGACAGGGCTCAGTGACAGGATCAGAGGCAATTGGCACAAAATGAAACACAGGAGCATAATGAAACTCTGACAGTAAGCACTTTTTAAACTGTAAGTGTGACAGATTGCCCAGAGTGGTTGTAGACCAACCACTCCAATGTATAGAGCAAGTTAATAGAGACTCCAGTGGGTAGAGCAAGTTAATAAATACAGGAATATATTAAAACCAAGCATAGTCTATGCGGTAATGTCTTGGTTTGTGGGGTGTTTTTTGGGTGGGTTTTTTTTTTTTGTCTTGGAGTGTGGGGTTTTTTGTTGCTGTTGTTGTGGTTTTTTGTTTGGGTTTTTTTTGTTGGCTTTTTGTTTGTGATTTTTTTACTTTTATTTTGTTTTTTTTTGATTTCTTTCTTCTTTTAATTCAGTATGAAAGATGCAATGAATTTTATTCTTGTTCCCTATTCATTAGCTATAATACTCACATGTATTATGAATAAGGGAGTAGCAAGATCTCTAAAGCTGTAGGACAGACTCAGAAGGAAAGACTAATATTTGGGTTACTTAAAATGAGTCAGATGTTCCCCTGGGCCATATGTTCTGTTTATTACTCTCCGGATTATTGGGAATTGCACGTGGGAGTCAATGTTATTATTTTCAAACCTACAGTGACACTTTTGCACATAGTGTAATAGAAGCTTTCTAAACACAGTGTGAAAATCATAATCATATTGAAGACATGTAAAGAGCTATCCTCCAGCAGCATTTCAGTAGACTAGATTTTCTTCCAGAATTCACTTAAACCCCCATAAATATGAGGTATAATAAAAGAGAATGGTATATATGCATTTCAACCCTTTAATCTTGAATAATGTTATGTTATACAAACACTTAGAATATTGCAAATACTTCTGTGGTCATCCTGAAATATTGATGAATGTGTAAAGTTCTGTACACGAAAGAAATATGTTTACTAGCCAAAATCAAAAGATGATCCCAAACTGATCTGGGCATCTCAGGGAAAAGTGTGGAAGGACAAGGGATGGTTCATCATGAAGGAAAGGAAATGGCAGTAATTTGAGGAGAGCTGTTAAAGTCATTGAACCTCATATACCCCAAAGGTGTGACTGAGTGGTTTGAGACAACAGAAATAGTTCAGTATTGGTAGTATGCGAGGATTTAGCAGTGAGGAAAAGCTGGATGTAAAATTAGCTTTGTGATCATCAGATTAGGAGTAAATAATGAAAGACGTTATCACACTAAATGCCAGACCAAGAAAGAGTGCCCAGTTCTGCTGATTAGCTGAATAATTGACTGTTGGATCTTCTCCCAACTTCTCTCAAAGATACAGCTGTGAGATGACACAGTTGTCACACTGTACTAGTGACTGGCTAGCAGAGAATATTAATCATATTAAGGTATATTTGCTCCAAGAATAGGCAAATACATGCATTTTTTTTTCTTTTGAATGGAATACTTTTTTGTGGAAAACTTTCTCAATATATCCAGAGTAAATAAGTTTAAATAATTTCACAGTCATGTCATTGATAAATAAAAAGTTGAATTTCAGTCTGAATTGAAGTGAAATTCTGTCTGTAGTTTTTTGTTACAGTGGAA
The DNA here is from genome assembly GCA_013396995.1 of Dicaeum eximium. Taxonomy (NCBI): domain Eukaryota; kingdom Metazoa; phylum Chordata; class Aves; order Passeriformes; family Dicaeidae; genus Dicaeum; species Dicaeum eximium. The sequence goes on along the minus strand of VWZP01010889.1, from coordinate 185,627 downwards.
AATTGAAAAATAAGTATTTCTGAATACCAGTGTGAGAAGAAATACAAAAGCTATACAATTTTTAAAAATCTAAAATACTTGGCTAGTTCAAAATTTGTTGTGATAAACTCCCAAAAGTTGGAAGATTTTTGTATGTAGCTATAATAATTATAATCATATGGACTTGTAGCTGTTGCATCTGTTTTGTCTTTGCTTACCATTCTCATTTGTTTTTAGTTGTTTGTTATTGGTCTTACCCAAATTGAATTATTGGCATGTAGACTGTCTCTTGCTTAATGCTTGTTCAATACATAACCTAATCGTCCCCTCCTGGAAATCTTGGTAAGCAAGGAAAAAAAATTAAAAGCAAATCGTGGCTTCTGTTTTCTACACAGAGAAATTGTGCAGCCTCTGTCACTAGAGATTTTTTATGACCTGACTGTCTAAAGCCTTGAGAAAGCTGATCAGAGCTGACCTGCTTTGGTCAGGGTGTTGGAGTAGAGACCTCCTGAGATCCTTTCTAACCCAAAGTATCCGATGATTTCTGTCTTCCTAATTTTGGCAATTGCCCTGTCAGTGTGAGGTGTGTCATGGTAGATAGTAGGTACACCAATGGGAAGTGTGTTTCTGTACAGTACACACTGTACTGGTTTAAGGATGGTTTATTGTACCACCTTAAAGTTGTCGTTCAGAAAGTTAATGAATATTAGTAAGGAAATAAAAATATCTTAATGGCTAATGAGGTAGGCAGAATTCAAACCCACCTTTACTGGTATGAATAGGCTTATAAGGGATCTCTAGCTCTGGAACTTGTAGTTTCTCAAGCCTGAGAGGATATCCCCTGACTGATGAATTTTTTAAATAAGTATGGAATTACTTCTTCTGTATTTAATTTAATCTCACACCATTTGTGGTTCTGTTTGTTTTCTCTCTTTGAAAGGTCAGTGTGAACCAATTACTCTGGAACTTTGTATGAACTTGCCTTACAACTATACTTATTACCCAAACTACCTGGGCCACAGGACACAGAAGGAAGCCTCTATCAGCTGGGAGTCTTCCCTTTTCCCAGCTTTGGTTCAGACCAACTGCTACAAGTACCTGATGTTTTTTGCCTGTACAATCTTAGTACCAAAATGTGACCCTCATACAAATCAGCGGATCCCACCTTGCAGGTACTATACTAAACCATGTTTCATTTAATTCTTGTCTGTCATAGTAGTTTTTCCCAATTTCATGCTTTCATTGAAAACGCCAAAAATTTTGCTTCGGAATTCCACAGGAAAAGGCTACTGCTGACCAGCATGCCCAGGTCCCTCTTTTCAGGGCTGCTCTCCAGTTTGTGCCTGGTGCTACTCCATCCTAGGTGCAGGATCAGGCATTTGTTCTTGTTAAATTTCATGTCCTTGATGATTGCCCAATGCAAAGCCCCCTCGTCCCTTGAGAGTCAACACCATCTCTTGGTTTTGTATAATCAGCAGACTTGCTAATGATGCACTAAACCAGACCATTGATAAATGTACTGAACAGGGCAGGCCCTGCAATTGAACCCTGGGGAGCAGCACAGGGGACCAGTCAGCAGCCAGCTGTAGCCCTGTTTGCCAGGACTCTTCAGCCAGATTTTCACCCAGTGCATTGTGAACCTGCTCACTCCACACTTGAGCAAGGTGACAAGAAGGGTGCTGTGAGCTTTTTATGAAATATTTTCCACTTCTGTGTGTTTGATTAGAATTGTGCCACTATAAAGGGTGTTTAAGTATGGAATCAATTAATTTAATTTGGAACATCAGCATTTTGTAATAGCTCCTTGCATTAGTACATTACTTGATACAAAGCCCTATCTAAATGCTCAACAAAACCTGAGATTTTAATGAACCCTTTCTAAATTAGGAGTGCCACATCATTCTGAATTCCAGGCTAACTTAGGTTTTCTGCTTGTCAGAATAACTATTCCACCCTCCTCATTGAGTAACATCACTGTGCTTTTTAAAGGTACACCTCTATTTGCTTGAAAGAGATTGTGTTCTGTAGATCTCATGGCTTTCTTAGCAGCAGTTGTTGCAGATTAGGAGGTCTAATAAACTTGACCAACAGGCAGAGCTCTTTGACCTACTGGCTGCTAGAGTCCTCTCATTCTGTATTTCTGCCTCGTTTGTTGGGCCGACCTTGACAGTACTGATCACTTAACACCTTCTGTTTGAAGGAAAAGTGCATCAAAAATTGCAGTGCACATCCTAAAATTTCTTATCACGTGATACTATGGGCAAATAGATAACATTTCTTTGTCTAGTGATGTGCTTCTTAATGCAAGGTAAGAGTGAACCACAAGGAAGTTTATTAGTAAATTGTTAAGTTCTCACATAGGAACCTAATGGGAAAGAAAATATTGCTTTCAGGGTAGCTTAAAGTTACAGAGGGGTTTGTGTAAGCTCTGTGTCAGGCTTGCTAGTTTGGAAGTCAAGGTTTGGTTTTTTTTTAGAAGAAAACAGTATAATAAATAAAAATTGGCTTGATTGATTCTAATGTGAAGAGACGTAAGTTAAATTATAGGCTCTTTGCCGTCATACTTAGCTAAAAGATTTTAGGAAGTCAGAATACTGTTGAATAGTCTTCAAATTTGCAGTGAGGCCCATCTTTTATATGGTTTAAAAAAAATGCCGCAGAAGGACTATATTCATGCCTTTTCCTGATTTGACCAATCAAACTTGTCTAACACCAGATGAAGAGGTAGAAGTTCTGTGCTCTGACAACAGCCTCAAGACCAGGTTGGTCTGAGCTTTGGTTTTCCTAAAGTTTTAATTCTATTGAATTCCCAGGGGAGTTCTTCACTCTTTTGTTTGCAGGCTTAAATATTTTGTCCTTCTGAAACCACGTGGCTTCTGAGGTAGCCTAATCGGAAGAGGAGGCATTTCACAAGTACAAAATGTGGGTTTTTTTCCCTGAAAGACAGCAGTTAGTGCTTCTTAAAATCGTTCTCTGCCATCTCTTACAGAGGAGACCATTTTGTGAGCAGTTAATATTTGGTTATTATTAACCTATTTACAACATAACTACACAACAGTAACTTAAAATAATGTTTCAACTGTAGCGTTCTTTGATAGATGTGGTTTTTTCACATTAAAACATCTGTTTAACTGATCTTTTTTTTCTTGATCTTCATCTTTGGCTAGGATTATTAACTTCTAGTATCTGTGAATTTCTAAGCCATTCATTCAGTTACTTGGTGCAATTCTGCTTTGTCTCCTCAGGACATTATGTGTACAGTCCAAGGAACGCTGTGAGGCTGTGCTTGGGATTGTAGGTCTGCAGTGGCCTGAAGATACAGACTGCACTCAGTTTCCAGATGAGAACTCAGACAACCAAACTTGTCTAACACCAGATGAAGATGTAGAAGGTATCTCGTATACATATTACAGCAAATAAAAGATTTAAATGGGTTCCCAAAATCACTGGTGTTTGTTTTTTTCATACCTCGTGTTTAAATTATAATATTTAAACTGTGGAAATTATTCCAAACTGAGTTCCCCTACTCAGCCATGCAAGTCTCTTGGGTTCTTTGCTGGATTTCTTGCTACAGGGAATTGCTAGCACTCAATGAAAGAGTTCCTTAAAGATCTGCCAACTCTGTTTAGACACTCCTTTGTCTCAAAACGGTACTGTGAGATGAGGCAGAATCAATGAAAAGGTTAATTAGTGGACAGTTATACCTAGTTTTAGTAGCTGAAATAGATACACAATTGTTAATCTCTCTTTTTTTTTTTTTTTTTTTTCTTCTATCCTGGGGATTTCTTATACTTATTTTAACGCACAATACACCACCACAGTGGTGAGAAGAGTAGCTAGGAAATTCACACCCACAGTCTAAACATTGTATGCCACTGATTTGGCAAAGCAATGACATTTCATAGGGGGCAGCATGGAAGGAAGAGCTCTGGAAAATGTTGCTCCACCACATTCCTGGTGCAATTATGAAGAGTCTTGCCTGATGCATAGTTCAGTCTCACAAGCATTCTATCCTTGTTATTTACCCTTTTGAAACAGCCCTGGTGACAAATAAGTGCCCATGTCATGATTAAGCTTTTATCTTACGGAGTCCTGTTTGTCCCTGTTGGTTGTCATTGACAGAGTGCTCACCCAGCCACTTCAAGTGCCGTTCTGGGAGGTGTGTCCTGGCGTCCAGGAGGTGTGATGGGCAAGCTGACTGTGAGGATGACAGTGATGAGGACAGCTGTGGTAAATAAATTCAGTGAGCTGGAATGGCGGGTAGCTGCAGCATTAGAAAATGAGCTTTATCCTTCATTCAGTTACTTGAACTGTAGTATGAGAGTTCAGGGAAGTAGAACCCCCTTTTTTTATATTTAAAAGTATTGGGGTTTTTTTTTAAGGCAGTATCAGTAAAAATACTATAGAAAGAATCCGTCTTAATCAACGTGGATACAATTTGTGATAACTGATCATTCAGATTCTGATAACCATACTCTGGGATGTTTGACTATTCATTAAAGAATCAAGCTAAAAAATTTCTGCAGATTTATTTATTTTTGTATTGCCGAAGGCTTTACTGAGATAAAATGTAACTCCCTGGCAGATTAAATCTTGAATCTGTATATGTAGTTTTAAATTTATACATGATAATGTTCTCGTTAGGATGTATAGACAAAAGATGTTGTTATGATATATTGTGTTGTTGAAGTGGATTCTGCATGTTTTTTTCAGATTGGTCAACCTCAGGTTACAAGTACAAGCATAAACCCTCAAAGTTTATTCTCCAATATGTTTCTGAGTTTACTTTTAGCATAGATGCTTTTGACTTTTAACTTAAGGGGATGTATTGAGCCTGAAATAATCAAGAAATCTCTTGGTCACTATGTATCCTTGTGCATGCTGGCAGGACAGTTTCAGAAGGAGAAAGGAGTTCTAAGTATTTCTTAACTGACTAAGCTGTAGCCTTCAAAGAGGTCTGCATGCAGGCCTGGCATCCCTAGGGGCAAAGAGAATAATTATACATCATTAAGAATGTAGAGAAGAGGTGTGCTTATGAGCAGAGGATTGGAAAACATTCCAGCAGAGTAGGTTTAAGGTGCCTGTGTATTTTTTTTAACTGAGAATGGGTTTAGAGGGAAGCAGAGTTTATGTGAACCACAGAACTGTGGCAATAAGAGAATTTCTACTTACAGACAATAAAATAAAATCCAACACCAGAAAGCTAAAGCTAGGCTGAAGTTCAATCTTAGCAGCCCTATGAAATGCTTCTTTTTAAAAAGCAGATTGTTTTAATGTTTGCAATAGCAAAGGGTTTATTTATCCCCAATGTGTGATGTATTCTCAGTTTCTGTGAGTTTCCAGATCATGCTTGTGTTCTCTCTCCTCTTTCTTTCTTTTTTTCCCTCCCCCCATCCCTGTAAAAAAGAAAGAAAGGAAAAAAAAGGATACGCTCTCTGAAATATGATTTAATATTAGGTCATTCTCTTGTTTAGGTTATAAAGGAAAGTCAAAGCTGATGATCACGGTGACTCTTTCAGAGGGTGACATCTCTTTACTTTGAATCAATTGTCTCAATTGTCCTCCCTGCCAAATATTTTTTGTTGCCACCAATTTTAAACTCTTTAGAAAACTAATTGTTATGTGTCTTCTGGAATAATTTTATTCTCCTAGACATTAACATATGAAATATTGTTCTAATATGTAACATTCATTTCTCGAGTGGATCTCTCTCCAAAGTCTAGACAGAATGTCACAAGCAATCAGCAGAATTCTTATCAGTTTCTATAAATACAGAAGACTGTATCAGCTAGGAAATTACCATTGCCAGAGTGACATTACATTGACCAGGGCTAATACTGTTACTGAAGAACAGAAAGTCCTTGTAGAGCTCCAGAAGTAACTGTCTCCAACTTATTCATATTCCATATGTGCAGGACAAAATCAAGACTTGATGATCTTTCCACATGTAAATGGATAGCTCAAATTTTATTAGCTTTATCCTTTTAATTTGGTTTTCTAACATTAAAAGACACTGAATGTTTAATTTGAAACCCTTGGATCTGAAGTGCTTTCAATGATAGACATGAAACAGGTTTACAGTGCAGGGAGAAGGAAGCTGAAAAAGACTAGCTACAGCTTTCTTAGGCTTAGATACTCCAGCCAAAAAATACAAATTAGAGCCATTCAAAGGAACTGAGGTATACTCTCCCCATGCAGAGTGGAGCTGTATTCAGTCTCCTTCTGTTAGCAATCCCTGCCATACTTGCACATGGTCTTTGTGAGAGGACATCTCAGCCGGACAATTGCAGTGAAATCCTGAGACTTTAGTGCTATTCACACTGGGATTTGGGGAGAAAATTTGACTGAGATTACTGGAAGTGAGACTTCTGAGTGCAATAAAGCGTAGGGAAGGTAATTTCCAAAAAATAATATTATGAAAGATGTAATGAGAGCTTGTGGTATTACATATAGTTGGTTGTAATTGGATGCATTAAATTGCTGGCTGCTGAACAATGCCTCTGGCAGGGAACAGGATAGGGTCCTACACCTACTAAAAAAATTGAGGATATAACATTCATAACCAATACTGTCTTTCACTATTTTCTGCAATCTGGGTTTTTACTTGTAGTATTTTAGGTGAGAGAAAAATGTGGTGGTCTTGATGTTAATTATTTAATGATAATTGTGTGCGAAATGTATATATGGATAACAATTGGTAATTTCCTTCATATTATGAAGAAGAATGAAGGTGAGATCATATATCTCACCATATCTCTTGTCAAAATGTATTTTTGAGATGGGGGTAATGTACATATAGACAAGTTTTCCTAGCTCTGTTTTCACTTTCTCTCTCATTGAATTAAAAATGCATGTCACAAAAATAATTAGAGATGAAATATAAATACTCAAAATGGCAGATGATGTCTACCAACAAAACAGTGTATTTGAATGCTGAATTCAGTAACTAGTGAATTTTTCATAGGGAATTGTCTCTGTATTTGTCTATGTGATTAGTTTTGGAGAGGCCTGGTACACTTCACAGTGAAACACTGTAATATGTAATGAAGAGAAAAGGCAAACATATATTTAATGAATTGTAAACACTGCTAAAAAATTTCAAGGTTCACAAATTATGGGGGATTTAAGCTTTTTTTATGTCATATTCATATCAAGACCCTAATATGGCATTCCTTGTTCTATAAAGAGAGAGTAGAGATTTTGTTAGATTTCAATTAATTTTTCATTAGGAGTTATCACAAATATTGTCAAGAAGGGGACCTGGAAAGTGGTGATACCCAAGAAAGTTATTTGATCGTGATGAATTAGTTTAAAAGGTTTAGGCTGTTTATTTATCTGGGCTTTAATATTTATTTACATTGTTTTTTCAAATCTAAGCAAAATCAAGCACCCCACACATCCAGGTACAGGTAAAACCTGAATAGATTTTTTTCAGTAATCCACTAGGGATTCTGTGGTTTGTATTTGTAAAATATGTACTTCTGAATTAAAACTTCTTGGAAACAATATATTTGCTTAGTAACTTACTGCTAATACGCTTTCACAGTTTCAGATCCAGGCAAAGAAAGGTGCTGCTTTAAATCATGTTTTTAAATTTATACCTGAACTATTTGCATGTATGAATATCAGGGTTATCAATTGAATTTTCCCTTAGATCAAAATGAAAAGTATCATCTACAGAACAGGCCAATCAAGGCAATCAAATAATCTGGTTTAGTCAGGACAACACATCATTTTTATGGCTTCCTATAAAACCAGAGTGTCAGACATGCGGGACATTAGTATATCAAAATATTTAAACTGGTATCACAATAGAATACTTCATTAGTTGATGGAAATAAAAAGTGGAATAAAACAAGAGAAAATGTAGCTTGGGCTATTCTTAATTTCCTCTAGCTGACCAACAGGAATTTTACTGTCAAAGCACTTTGACATAATTTTGTATTACTTCTCTTTCTACCTTTCATTGTAGATTCTGTGTTAGATTCTGCATTAGCACTGCCAGAAAAAAAATGTGTGAATTTTTACAGTGTTTCATGGAGATTCCATGCTTTTATAAGATTTGCTTTTGAAAGACCAAGGAGTTTCTACAGACTTCAGGATTAGAAAAGTTCTTATATTACTAGTAAATGTATTTCAAGAATAGGGGTGTATGGGTTTTGAGCTAATCGAGCTGATGTCTAAGCTGCTATAGGTATGTATAATATATTATCATAATACAATTATTATTTAAAAGGCACTGAATGTATTATGAAGTGTTCTAATATTTCGATCCATTTATCAAGTGTGCACTGTGCCAATCTTATTTCCATTTCTTCATTAATAACTACCCTTAGTACCTTCTAAAATTTATATTGCAAGTGAAAATATTTTGTGTGTTTCAGGACTTCGGAGTAAGAAAACAGTTGATTCAATATTGCATGCAAGTATTTCAGAACTCTGCTTCTCTGCCTCCAGGTTGTAGAGAAAGGGGTCTTTGGGAGTGTCCTTTGAAGAAGCTGTGCATCAAACACACCATGATCTGTGATGGTTTCCCAGACTGCCCTGACATGATGGATGAAAAGAATTGCTGTAAGGACTTATGCAGTTTGTTACTCCCTTAAAGGGCTGATCATATTTTTGGGATGTTGGGGTGCAAAATAAATCAAAGTAAAAATGCTTTATGCTTTCTATAGGCAGAAAGTCTTAGTCATTCCCTCAGTTCCCTTTTCAGTTTCTCTATGGCACTAATTTCTCTCTTTCCTCATCTTGTGTCCTTTGTTGTTCACATCCTTGGATCCTTGCTGTCTATTTGGTCATCCTTGTCCTCTTTTTTTTTTCCCTTTTCTCTTTCTCCCTCCTTGTTCTTGTGCCTTTGTACTTCTATTCCTTATAGATTTTGCCTTCTTTTCCCAAGTTTCCTCAACTTCATCCCATGCAGGCATAGCTCATAGCTACTCACTGCTCTTTTTTTCCTTGACTGCTACCTGATTTTACTTCTGATCTCTTTTTTGGTAAATGTCATATGTCTCTCCTTGTTTAGCTTCTTTCCTGATTGTCGTTTCTTAGATTCTGTCTCCCTGCTTGGCTCCACAGATTTCTTCTACGATCTGATCTGTGATACCAATCAAGATACAAAACTTGTGATGATACGCTGGTGCCATGGGCACACTGTCCATGTACACAGTGTAAGGCTGTTCAAAGTGCTGGCAGTGTGCAGCTGTGAATTGGTCCCCTCTGGGGGCTGCCCTCAGATCTATTTCCACTGATTCCATCCTGGAATGGGATGGGAAGTGGTGGAACATTTGCGCACAGCAGCTGCTTTGCAGGCTCCCACCCTGCATACTAAGTTGGGAGTGAGTGCCCTGAGATGTTAGCTCCACTTGCAGTAATATATTAGTGGTACTCTGAATTCTATTCTCTTGAGAAAAGCTGGGGTGTGGGCATGTTCCCAAGACAAGGAAGTAGAAAAGTCATACTGGGAGAAAGTCTGCACAAGAAAGGAGGGATCATAGGTTGGTAAAGGTGGTTGAAAACCGAAATTCTTCATTCTCTGAGTAAACCCGGTATTTTGTCATTTTTGCTGGGATGTTTGGATATAGTTTTGGGATTTAAAAGAAGTTGCTCCTGAGTCTCTAGAGTTCTGTTGGTAGGAGCAGAATGCTAGGCACATTTTATGTGCTAAGTGAAGCCTATGAGTATGTTTGCCAAAATGAACAGCAGCCTGAATGTATTGCTAGATCAAACTTTGTTTCTTTTTGGGAAGCTGAAGTTCACAAAACACTTCTTAATCTGTTTTTCACTGTAAATATTATACCATTTAACTTTAAAGCTTTGTGATGTAATCTAAAGACTGGGGGTGGTATTAAAGTGATTTAGACATGGTCACACATTAAGATCATGACAGAGAGAAGATTACCAAAGGGCTAAGGTTAAGCTAGTTTATAATTATCAGAGTATATTTCCTCTCTGCTTTTGATTTGGGGCTTGAGTATTTTAAAATGGCAGCAAAGTTGTCCCAGCTTTAAGGGCTCCCAGTTTTTGAATTATGCTCTCTCTGGAAGGTGCAGTTAAAGTGCTTTTTCTGTTTTTGCATGCTTTATTCCAGAGCCAGAAAGATCAGGGGTAGACAGCACTGCCTGCTCTATCTGTATGGTTTTCACTGTGGAGTGCACTTTTTGTACTAGTGTTGCAAATAAATCCTTGGATTGTATGGCAGTATAAATGCTACACATCAGCCAAACATGGGCACAGCTGAATGCAGCTCCCTTCCATGCATTCACTCCCTCTCTGCCCTCCCCCAGGTCTCAGAATTCCCTAATAGTGGCGTTTATAGAACCTGGAAGTGTATTAGTGAGGAAGGTACTGTACTTCTACACACCTGTCTTTTGGAAGGGAGGTTGCTGGGGGAAAACTAAAAGTCATTTGAAAATGGAAGCTCTTGTGGTTCCCATACTGAACAGACTCTGGAAATCCATATGTAAGGATACCAGCTGTGAACTGGAACATGTCTATCAGTACAGCAGTTCTGTATGTCTGAAGTGGACATAAAAATAAATATACAGTTTTCAAAAGCAAAGGCAAATTCAAAAATTAATATATAACTGCTGTGGATGAGAGTAAGTAGATATTCATTGTGGAAAAATAATTTTTTTCAAAAACCATGAAGAATTAAACAAATTTGGATCAGTCGGCTAAAAAGCACAGAACAGTATTTTCTCTTACAGCTTCTGAGGGGCTCAGAAGGTTTCATATAATAAGATCACAAATGATACTGAGTAATCCCAGATCTTGCATTTGTAGACATTCTTCCTTCCTTCTGAATTGCAATGCCCTATGTCACTGCATGGCAGCAACCACCTTCTGCATCAGTGGTATCCATACTGAATTTTGTTGGAAATCACTTTTTCCATAAATCTGATCTGTACCTACCTTCACCCTCCTTCTCACTTTTTAATCTGAATGTGACTTTTTGATCACAAATTTCTCAGGAGGAAGCATGTTTTTGTCTTTGCAGCATTTTGTGACGAGAGTGAACTTGAATGTGCCAACCATGAATGTGTGCCGCGTGAACTCTGGTGTGATGGGCAGGCAGACTGTAGTGACAGCTCAGATGAATGGGACTGTGGTAAGTTTCTGCTGTGCAGTGCCTCTAAGTGGAGTTTGGGGAATGGTAGTAATCACTTGTGATTTAATTCAGAATGCAGGAGAGGAGAGGTGCTCCCTCTATTAGCAAAGAGAAGACTGGGGTGAGGTTGGGGAAGTGGGCAAAAGAGAAAGCAGAAACTCAGTGTGGAGTATCACAGTGCAAATATATAAGAAAAGTGATATGGCAAGAAAATGTGAAGATGATGTGTGTAATCTAGAAAGTATTGTGTATAGAGGAGAAATCAAGAAGACACTGAGATTTGGAAGGACCTTATGAGAATCTTCTTTGCATGTGACAAAAGCAGTTCCTGAACTTTTATATACAGATTAAGAGAGAAGAAATGGCGATGGTCTTTCTATCTAGATTATCTAATTAGATTAAGGCTATAAAAATAAAGACTATCAGCAACCCATGTGAATCTATGCTGGTGAATTAGAAATATTTGGGTTTATCCTTACCCTCTGGATGCCTTTGCTGTTCAGCATCTCATGCTAATCACTTTCAGCAAGGTTCTGATAACCACGCTTGCCTTGGTTTTAAATTGCATAGCTATTTAGCATGTAAAGCTAGGAAAAGTGCAAGCAACTTGCAAGAATCTTGGATGTAGTTGTATGTTTTCAGTTTTCCATCTATAAAACGATTTGAAATAATACTGAAGCTTTCTCCCTTTTTTCTTTCCAGTTACACTGTCTAAAAACACGAATTCCTTGATGCTCCTGACCATTCATAGGTCAGCTGCTGATAACCATGTTTGTGCTGATGAGTGGCAAGAAAACTTAAGCCAACTGGCCTGCAATCAGATGGGTTTAGGGTAAGGTCAGTAGTTTGTAGCTTTGATGAATTTCTTAGGACAATTGGAGTGCTGGAGTTACATGTGAACTATCATTGATCACTGCAGTGTTAGACCTAGTTTGGAAATGGTTCACAGAGAAAAGAGGTAATGAAATTTTGTGAACTATGACAGGAACAGAATTTCACCAAAATCTAGGCACTTCACCACTATAGAAACATTGCATGATTGTTACTATAAAGAGTGTTTTGAAAAGAGAGCGGTGTTTTGCCAAGTCTCAGTACTTGAACTTACAGTTATTGCTGAGGTTCAGAATTGTTTGGCAATGTAATACTCTGTTTCTTCCTAAAGAATTAAAGCAGGTTTAGGAAATACAGGAAAATAATCTTCATTTATTTGCATTCTGCAATAAATACTGTAAGCTAGACAAGTGGATGTATTTAACTTGGGCATCTGTGAACAAATAGTCGTTAAAGAGAGGGTTTCTGTGTGTAACTCAGAAAAAGAAATAGTGTCTTATTGCATGCACACTAAATTGTGGAATAATTGATGCAAAATATAACTGTTGGATAAAAAACAAGTTCAGCTGCTCTGATATTCACAGCTGTCTCTTACTAGGAAGAGGCAAATCTGATGGTATTTAAGGCTATCTTTTGCCACTTATGCCAGTGTCTGATCTCCAAACTGAATTAAGAGGTGACTTTTCTGTTTGCTTTTCTCCACTACACAAAATGACACTGTTTGTACCTTTCTTAAAGTTCACAGGAGGATAAAGCCCCTGGGTTAGGGAGTCTGCACTTAACATACTCTGTATAGTCTTGCACTGCAAGGATAATTGACATCCATGCCCTGAATTGAAGACCACCTGTAAATGGACTGCCTGCCATTCTAACACACCACAGTTTTATACTCCACTATCTAGTTCAGTGTACCTAAGCAATAGTTTCATTATCTTTATACTTTAGCTTGGTATATCATCCTAATAAAGCTTTATAGATCATAGAATATACTGAGTTGGAAGGGCCCATCAGTGTCATTGAGTCCAACTCCTGGCCCTACCCAGGACACTCCAACAATCACACACTGTCCCTGACAGCACTGTACAAATGCATCTTGAACTCAGGCAGGCTTGATGCTGTGACCACTTCCTTGGGGAGCCTGTTCCAGTGCCCAACCATCTCTGGGTGAAAAACCTTTCCCTGTCACCTAACCTAAACTTCCCCTGACACTTCATACCATTCCCTTGAGTCCTGTCACTGGTCACAAGATTGAAGAGATCAGTGTGTGCCCCTCTGCTTACCCTCCTGAGGTAACCATGTGACCTCAGCCACTCCTCATACAGTTTCCCTTCCAGTCCCTTCACCATCCTCATGGCCATGTTTTGGATGCTCTCTAACAGTTTAATGTCTTTCTTACACTGCAGCACCCAAAACTGCACACAATAGTCAAGGTGAGGCTGTCCCAGCTCAAAGCACAGGGGACAATCCCCTCCCTTGCCCGGCTGGCCATGCTGTGCCTGATGCCCCCCAGGACAGGGTGGCCCTCCTGGCTGCCAGGGCACTGCTGACCCATGTTCAACTTGTCAGTGGTCATAACATAAGATTTGCTTCTCTTTCCCATGATGCTTGCTGCTGGGAAAACGAAAAGATACTAAACTGTCACAACACTTCTGATTCCCTCCTGTTTTCAGAGGTATGCCTAGCCTGAAGTCAGCATGAGTAGAAACCTACACCTTCCTGCTTCTTCACTGATGCTAACAGGTGTTATCAATCCTACACTTTTAAGAAACAGAAGAGACAAAATGATTCTTAAATCTCACAAGTCCATTTTCTAACAGGGTGACATACTTTACAAATCTGTTGTTCTAGAAGATTTTTTAATAGTGACAGGTAATTGTGTCAAGGACAGTGGGAAATTCAAATCTGAAGTCTACAACTTCAGTTTGACTCCAGTACTGATTTCTAATTCTTTCTTGCAGTACTTCAGAAAACCAGACTAGTGTTTGTCTTTCCTTTCTTAATGCCTGATTTTGTCAATCACCTGAAGCCTGGTTTTCTTACCTATTCTCAAAGTTTTTATGGAGTGGCACTGCCAAAAATACTGTAAATTAGGTTTGAAAAGCCATAAGAAGCACAAAGAAAAACTAAGATCCATTAACAGAACTGGTTTCCAAAAGGAGTAAGATTAATAATTATTTATTTATTTAAGTATTTAATTATTTTGTTAACATTGCGTAGGGATTCAGTGAAAATGTCACAGAGGGTAATGTTTTCTATATGGTGAAATGGAAGACTGAATAATTGGAGTTTCATGCCCTGTGAAATCTGATCTGAAGCCATGAACTTCATCTCTTGGCATTTAGGTCCTGTATACATTATTTAAATGACTTAATGAGAATGGCTGAATGTGAGGTTGATAACATTGGTGTTTTTAACAAGTTCTTTCTACTCACCATTGAGGGTGCAGGTATTTAGACTGTATATTGCACAGAACTCAAGTAACGATAAAACTTTGCCTTTTTACATTAAAAAAAAACCTAATAAACAAATATGAAATGTTTTATGCAATACTTCTCTGCAAGTATTCACAATGGAAACAAATTCATTTTACTCGTTCAGAAAATTAAAGCTGTGCATGTACAAATTCTGTCCACATTAGAGCACACTGCAGAGCCACCCAGTTTTGTGGCTGTGCAGATTTCTTGAATAATTACTTACAGCAACTTGGTTCTGTTGTAATAGCTCTCTTGTCTGTTCTTAGAGAAAAAGTAATGCATATACCAAATTGAAGACTTATTAATGCCTTAGACTAGGAATTACGAGTGGTAGCATTTGGAATTTTTATTTTCTGCAAAGCTCTGCAAACTGTTTTTCCTAACTGTCTGGTGCTTTGCCAAATGAAAACTCCTAATTGCTATATAATGTGGTAATGTTTAAAATATAAAGGCAATGTTTTTCTAACAGCTTTTGGATGTTTTAGTTATTTAGAAAGAACAGATATTTCTATACTTTAGGCTAAATTAATCTGAAAAAAAAAAAACCCAAGTGAAGATAATTAAATGATTGTGGTTAAAGTTAGGTTAATTTAATGGATAGTGGTAACACATTTTACAGAATAGCAGTCTGTTGGTTTGGAATGTATGAACCTTGAGTCTGAAGCAACATTAAAGTTAATTCTATTCTGCCCATTTCACAAAATGCAAGCAATTTCACTGGCTATTTGCCAATTCTAATTCCACAGACAATGTGGTTTTCCAGTTTTTCATAGCACAACTCATGGAATGTGTTGTGTGATCCATGATGCAACATCACATAAAGCCACAAATCCCAAGCATTGTCTGAAAGGCTTTGGGCTCATGATGGCTGGTGCTCAAGTTACGCAACATGTATTCTTAGCAGTTCTTATGGTTTCCTCTAGTACCAAAAAAAATGTTAGATTTGTTAGTTTGTAATGCTGAGAGCTTAATGGGAATGCTCAAGTCTTAGGTTTCACTGTTTACAGCCAGATGGGACTATCATGTCACCTAATCTGACTGCCTCTTTATGTCAGGACATAAAAGTTTATTCAGAGACCTGACTGAGTCCCAGATTTCATTACAGTGAATGTAAATGCAGGCTCTGGCAATGAGTTTTTCTGTTAACACACGTAGAGAACAGAACAGCAGTCAGTCTCACATCTGTCCTGGTGTGTGCTACAGGCTGTGCTCCTGAGGAGGGGTGTACTGTGTAGGTTCAGAACATGTTGGAAGAACGTATTTTGTCATGATGTTCAGTTGAGGAAACCCACTTTCATCTACCTGGAAGTCCACATTATTTGTTGATGAAATGGTGATCATGAAAACATGGTCTGCTCAGCTCTGAAATTTGATAAAGGCAGTAGTGGAGTTGTTCTGTCATTCTTCCAGCTAAGAAAATCTAAGTTGTATTTGAAGCTTTAACTTCATATGTTCCCAACCGGTATTTTTAGAAGTTTAGCTACAAAATGATACTTTCTGAAAGCTATAATTTACAGACTCAGAGAACAGTGTTGTGGTTTAGTGCCAGCCAGCAGCTCAGCCCTGCACAGCCACTTGCTCGCTCCTCCTGGTGGGAGGGGGAAGACAATCCACAAGAGTAGAAGTAAGGAGGCTCATGGGCTGAGAAAAAGAGAATTTCTTTTCAGTATGAGTTAACTCATTCTTCATAGGTTTGACTAGTTTATCAGCTAGGAGGTAGGACTGAGGGATTTTGAAACCTGAAAATATCACAGTGATTACCAACTTTCTACCAGAAATTTTTAAGAGTAATTAAATCATAGGTATTTATTTTTTCCATCAATGCAGTGAATATTTTCAATTTCTATTTTTTGTGTTTCAATATGTTTTCCCTTTAAAAATTAAGATATTTCTGATTTTAATGCTGTTAAAATCAAGATTTTAATCTTTTACTCCATATTCTGTGGCACAGCTGTGGCTTTAGAGAATTCTGCTCAAGATCAAGAAACCTTTAAACCAATACATACAGACAGGAAACAGATGCTGTTCCAGCTCTGAAATAGACCTAATTTGCTTTAAATTAGTGCCCATATGTCTGTAATCCATTGCCTTCTGGCCTAACTCAAGGCTTCCTTTCTCAAACCTGCTGTCACATGAGGCCTACAAGAAGGGAATTATAGAAACTAAACTGACGTGTGTCACTTGTACTTGGAAGCAAGAAGTAATCCACTTTATGGATTATACTTTATTCTAAACTTGCAGTTTAATACACTTGAACGAGTTTTTCCGAATGGAATTGGGAGAACATAAGGTATTGAAAACGTTTTACAGAAGTATCCCAAATGTGTTACAAACACAATGATGAACTCCATAACCTAAAATTAGTCCCTGCCTTCTGGTTTTTCTTTTTTCTTCATCATAATTTAGTATGCAAGTCGTAATGCTTATTTTTCACTGTAAATGTTGACTGTTGTGCACAGTGATCAGCAGGTAGCAGAATAGAAGGCTCTGAAAACTTTTTAGTAAATATTTCCATTGTACAGCTTATCTAATGAAAAGTTATTTTTCCCCACTGAGAGCACATTTATAATGTAGAACACAGACTGGATTCTCTTTTTCTCTCTTAATTCTAAAAATTGCTCTCTTAAACATACATAAGGGAATCCAGAGCTTGAAATTAAATTTATTAAATGAATATTCTAATTCGTAAGTTGAAATTGAAAAATTAATAAAATTTAAGTTTGAAATTCCTACTTGAGTTATGCAAGTGCTACTGGTACAGATAGGATTTATAATTTATTTTGAAAGTCTGGTGAGGCGTCTGGTCAAAAAAATCACCACTCAAAATGTGTGAATTGTTGTTACCATGTTATGGGTGTCCTAAGTTTGCAGAGAGCATTAATAAACTTTCCAAAGTAATGTAGGTATTTCAGATAGCTACATACAGATACTGGTTGAACTTGATGATCTCAGAGCTCTTTCCAACCTAATTATTTCTGTGATTCTGTGATTCAGTGACTGTTCTGTAATGTTGAAATGGGCTCTGGTGTGTGAAAAGTCTGATCTAATAAGTGTTGGCCTTCTTTAGGATTTAGCTCTTCATCATGGGCTCTGTTCACTACAGTGTGTTTGTGCTGTGCAAAAGAATCCTAAAATCCTCACTGTAACAGGCATCTGGAGAACATCTAGTCCTTCTCCCACTTGAAGCAGACCTATTGCCAAATGGGATCAGCTCAACCACTGTTTTGTTTAGCCAAGTCTTGAAAACTTTGATGGATAGGGCTCTCTGTTCCAGGGCTGCTTTATGTTCCTATTGAAAAAGTATTTCCTTTTCATGTGCTCTGAGTCTCCAAAGCTGTAGGTCTAGGCTGTTTCCCCATGTTTTACCATGCAGCACTATTGAGAAAAATTTTATTTCAGTCCTGTTTTAACTCCTCTTCAAGTAGTTGCAGGTTGCTATTGAATTGTCCCTTACTTTCCTCTTCACGAGAGTAAGAAAGTTCAGTACCCTTTAACCCCTCCTTATAAGTCAGTGCCAGAGGCCCCTCAAAATATGAAAGCCATTTCTGTGATCCTTTCCAGTTTCTAAATATCATCTTAAACTGATGTACCTCAAAACTATACACTGTCTTCCAGTACGTATGGTTTCAGTCAACAAATACTGTTTAAATTTTGCTTTTTGCCAGTAAAGGTAATAATTAAAAGCACTAATTTAAAATCCACACCAAGTTTCTGAGCAAAGCGGTTATGATATATTCAAACCCAAGGGGAAAACAGAAAACTAGAGAGAAGTGAAAGAGCCTTCTGAAATAATTTAATTTTTAAAAAGTCTTTATTTTTTTGGCCTGAAATCTTGAAAGATATTGCAACTTCAGCAGGCCACTAAACTAAAAAACTGGCAGGAGAGCTGTGTCTGAAGTTGAAGATGTAGTTTGATGTCTAGAAGCAATTAGCAATATTGTCTTAGAAACTCAGAAGAAAATGTGTGCTACAGCTCCAAGATGAGGAAAGCTGGAGACAAGTAGAACCTGCTGCCTGCTGTGTTTCTGGAGCACAGGATGGGGCTGGCTAAAATAGGTACCCATTGCTCCACCTCTCTCCTTTTCTCTGAGTGATTTACAGCCCCTGCTTTAATGTGTACTCCTGGCCAGCAGCCCCTCTGAAAGTCTCACACTTAGAGACTCTCACCAGCCTGAATCTTTACTCCTAAGATTTTTAGCTCATGTTCTCTCATTCTCTAGCAATTCTGAGAATGCTCTGTTCTCTACACAAATGCTAACCATTGTCTCCAGCTTTCTTCATCTAGAAATGAAGCTCTTTGTTCCAGTTCATTCTGGCTATTTCTCATTAAATAGATGAAAGGAGACAAGTGGCAGCCCTTGCATATCTAAAATAAAATCTTTTATAAGCCGCATCAAGGGGGGGAACATAAATGTTTATAGAAGCCACTCTAAAGATATAAATTAAGGTATCCTGGTTTTGTGTGTTTTATATCAAGCTGTGATCACCAAAGAAAAAAGGTAGAGTTATGATCTTACTTTTTCTAAGTAAAATAATTACAAAATTTCATGCAGGTACAAGTGTTTTGTAGGTTGTTACCTTGATTTAGAAGTACACATCTCCTTAATTCTGATTGTGGCATCACTGTAATTTGTAATTCAGAACTTCAGGTTTCATCAAAACAATCTGGTATTTGGTATAATATAGATTTGATTCATCAAATGGCATGATAATCACACCTTTCTGCACATTTTTGAGTTAGATATTTTGTAGATCAGACACTGTTTACAAGTTCATAAAATACCACTGTACAGTTATGAAATGGTGAACATCATTGTTCAGAGAAGATCATAAGGCAGAATGTCATTGTAAGAAAAAAGTTTGCATATGTTTAGTAGGAAAAAGGGTAGGAAATATGGAAGGGAGATCTTTATGTGTATGCTAAAAGCAGGCACTAAGAAAGATAACTCCTTTTGCAGCAAACATATGCCTGCACATTCTGGTTTGTAGATCATGGAATGATATTCACTTAATATGCCCAGAGAAGGTTCTGAAAAATAAGTCATGTAACAGACACGGTCCAGGGCCATGACCTCAAAGTCTGGTTTATTCTGCCAGCTGTGTTGAAAATATTTCCATATGATTACACTGACAACTTTACCATAAAACAGAATTCTTTGATCTCTGTTAGTTTATGCAATCAAGTGGGTAAAGAATGCTGTTGTTTTGTAAAGCTTTTTTAAAAAAGAAATATAATCAGTATTGAGAATTGGACTTAAAGACAAGCTAATATCTTGGCTGGCATTACCAGCTACTATCATGAGGCACTGGGTTCAGAGGCCAATTTAAGGACACATGATAGTTTTTCTAAAATGCTCTCATTCTCTTTTCCATGAATTAGGATTTAGAATTTGGCCTTTGACCAGTGTTTGGGAGTGCAAAGTCCTTGTCATTGACAGGGATTGATGGCTAATCATGAATGGTTCTGTGCTGGAAAGCTACATGACAAGTAAAGTAATTTAGAAATGCTATATTTTTTCCCATTTGGCAGTCAAGGTTTAATAAAATACCAATTTCTCGAGTCTCTCAGACAATAACTAGACTGAGGAAGTGAATATATGAAAATATCTCCTGGTGAACCATTCTAACCCTCACATACTTGTTAAGTTGCTGCAGAAGAATGGGTTTGACATCAGTGATGAGTTCTGTTTCAGTAAAGCAGGCAGCTTGGACTTAAAGATACTCCCAAGTCTTACTCATAAGACCTAGACTGCTCTTTACTGCTAAATATTAAAGGATTTCCAATGACAGGATTGTAAGAAAGTATTTTTTCTGTTACCTCTTTTACATATGAAGATCTATTTTTTTTTCACATTTTTGGAGGCCAAGAAACTGTTGAAACAGTATCAATGTGTGCATTACAGTAAATGCCACCAGAATGTTCTTGCTGTTCCTGATTCCAATTCTGCTTCTTGTTGGGAAATACAACGTGACAGTCACATGTTGGCTGGCCTGGCTTCTCAGGGTGATTTCATTCTCCTAACTGTGTATCTGCCACTTGTGGCGTTGCCAAATCATTCAGCCGTGCATCTTGAGAGTAATCAGGTATGCCAGGGCCTCTCCACCTTCATAAGTGTAACATAGAAACCTACCAGAAGTTCTATCAATGTCTTTCATTTGTTTCAGAGGACCATCCAAAACAGAAATTGTAATAGAGAATGAGCAAATGCAGGACCAAAAATGGCTGAATCTGCACTCAGACTGGAAGAATAAAAATGCATCCACTTTACACGCACTTCTAGTGAATGGGTAAGTAACAGGTAAAAAAAAGACCTATTTCACTGCTGTGGGTGGTCACTTACCAATGCAGGGTGACAAACTCTTTGGTAAGCTCTTGTTTTCCATGCTATTTGTGTATAAATCCCAGCACATACTCATGTAAGTTGTTAAGTTACAGTCTACAATTATTTTAGTGTCTACAACCACTGTAGTCTCTTTTGAGACCATTTTGTGAATCCTCAGGGGCTTGTTCAGAGTGTTTTAGTGATACAGAGGTGATGCCCTTGAAGCACCTGGATCAAACAGCTTTGTTAAATCTCTGCTGAGCAAGAAAGTCCAGCAAGTACTATACAGCAAAATCTGCAGCAACATCTTGCCATCCTCTGCAGCCCATGTAGTCTGGATTCATTAATTTGGAGCAACCACAGCTCCTTCAGTAGAGGCTATATCCACTTACAGAAGATTTCCTTAGTTCTGGCTTCAGATGATGGTATGTTCCTTTTAATTAACCCAACTAGATGGGCAGTTATTAATGAGAAGCCAGGATCTCATGGTTGAGACATTCAAAGTGGGACTTTGAAGAGCCAGTGAACTAGAAATCCAGGGCAAAACTGGGAGAGCCACTTAATCCCTGTTGGCAACTGCATTCTTCAAAAAGCAGTCATGGTTTCCCTATTCTCTTTGAAATGCCCAGAAGCTTTCAGAACATCCTTCTTCCATAGAAAATCCTTCTGTTTCACAAGAAAAGATTGTCTTGGGTAACTGCAGAGATACAATATGCGTGGAGACAAATAGCTGAGGAAGAAATCTACTTTTTTTTGCTTGGCTCCATTATTTTCTATACTCAACGTTTTCCCTAGTGGCAGAATACTAAAAAGATTGTGCCTGCAAGGGCCCAATTTTACTTTCTTACATCTAAATTTTGTACTTTTTTTGTTTTACATTAGTGTTTTCCCCATTCCTTTAAGTTAGAGTTTTTCATCTAGAAGGGCTGAACGCTACTTTAGCTACTGACACGCTAAAGTGTCTTTTTAACTCTTTGATTTTCCTTTCTCGCTGTTTTTTTCCTCTAGCCTAACAGTATCTAAATGCTTTTCTCTAGAGTAATACAAGGATAAACACCTTGGGTTGTGACCAGATGCAAAGGCAGATCCACAGTCATATTCTGTTCAGTCACTTAAGTGCAAAGCAGAAATTTCAAGGTACTTTTTTGACGTTTTTGAAAGAGGTCTGCTAGCAAAAGTACGAAGTAATGGATCTAGAGCCTCTGAGGCACAAATTCTAGTCACAAAGGATTTCGTTTTGGCCAAAGTGCAGGTTAAAGGAGGGAAAGCATCTGTAATGAGGATTATTGTTAAATCTATTGCATAAATGAAAGATACATGTAGGAAACACCTCTTCCAGTCCCCCTGAATTCAGAAAATGGATAATAAGCAGAGAAGCTGAGAGGGAAGGGTGCATGAAGGATGAGGCTGTTTTTGTTTTGCCTGCATCAGGCATCCAGCCCAGATGCCTGGGAAGTGCTCCTGAGCTCTGCAGTCTAGGTGTGTTCATCTGGGTCAGCTGCAGCATGTGAAACCTTTGTGCTGTGGAGTATGTTGTATGTTTAAACATACAACTGATACATGGAATATGTTTAAAGGAGTTCCCAGGCTTCTGGACTAGTGGGAACTTGGCCAAGAACTAACATACACCACTAAATCATAAAGTTTTGATAGGAGGGAATGGCAGGCAATGCACACATAAAAGCTGAAAGAGCTGTCTTTATGGTAAGTCAAAGAAACAAGTGTAAAACATGAGCATGGCTGGTCTCAGTTATATTTCATGTATTTTATTTGCCTGTCAAAATTGTGCACAAAATTTTATTTCCTGAAATTGGTTGTCTATCTCTACTGTCTCTAGAAAAATTATTTTATGAACTGGGTTTTCAGGAAGAGAAATAGACTGATTTTTACAGTATATGAATGTAATTCAGTGTAATGTAATTGCAATGTAATTCAAGGTAATTCAAGGTAATCTGCTGGGCTGGTTGACACTGCTGTTTTGCCCACATTAGTATCTATGACTTAACATGAAATGCAGCCTCTTTTTAGGTGGTTGCAGTTTTAAAGATACCACCTACCTGCTGGAATTCATGTCTGCAAAGAATTACCTGGCAAAGAAATGACCTGTGTATCCAGTCCAATGTAGCTCTGCACCTGCCTCAGAAAAGCATGTACATAGTAGGAATGGAAAAATTGTGAAAATAAAAAGGCAGTCAGCTAGTTGTGCAACAGTGCTTGCTGATTTCACTGTGATTTCTCCTCCCTTGACAAAAGAATCAATTCTTCCCTCTCTTATCTGAAGATTTATCTCAAGCTGTGTCAAGGGAGATACGGGTTGGACATTAGGAAAAAGTTTTTCACAGAAAGAGTGATAAAGTACTGGAATTGTCTGCCTGGGGAAGTGGTGGAGTCACCATCCCTGGATGTGTTTAAACAAAGACTGGATGTGGCACTCAGTGCCATGATCTAGTTGAGTTGTTGGGGCACGGGTTGGACTCGATGATGTTGAAGGTCTCTTCCAACCTAGAAATTCTGTGATTCTGTGATTTTTGGCAGAAATGATAAGTTTTTGTTGTTCTAATACCTACTTATGCTCACTTCCTGGATTCCTTTAAAATAGCCAAACTCTTAGGGCATGAAAGATCATCTGTTATCAAAGGCATTTCAGAGAAAATCTGTCCTTTGACTGTAAGGAGGAGGAGACTGGCAATCTGTGCTTTCAGGTGCTGTAAATAAGACAGACTGTGCATCCCAGCTGACCTCAGAGCTGGATCCATGCCCGGGGACTAAGGTCGTCTGCAAAATACATAACACCTACTCATGAAATGTACTGTAAAGCTGAACTAATATTTTGAATTATCTTCAGGGAGATGCTGGAAACCATGGCTGATCTGGCATAAGAAGCTCCTAGAGTTTCTTTTTACAGTTTGAGGGAAATTTTAACATCTGGATTACAGCAAAGAATACAATACCTGTGCTGATTTTCAAATTACCAAAATTAATCAATTAATGAGATTTCCATTGTGTTTTGTTTCAATATTTAGACAGACGTGTCAAAGCAGAAGCAAAGTGGCTCTCTTTTGCACTAAAGAAGGTAAGAGAGAAGTGCTTATAAAATAGCTATTTTTCAGAATTGTTAAATAACTTTTTAAAAACACAGCTGTTTAGTGTAGATTCATTCTGAAATTTTTACTAGACCTCTGCAACATCCACTTTTGCTCTAGGTTTATTTTTCCCTACTCTACTTAGTTTCATCAGCTTTTCTTATATTTTGACTAGAATGCTGTGTGTTGAGGTAGCCCATTCCTGATACCACAAAAGGAGTTTTGTCAGCAGTTAGGTTTCAAAAAGTAATTTGATAAAACCTCCTGCTGAAAATATCCTTAACCAGCAGAGTGGTTAGCAGACCATCTGCCTGGGAGTTGAAGCTGTGATCTGTTTGTTAAGTTCAAGGGGACAGAAG
Source organism: Dicaeum eximium (assembly GCA_013396995.1). Lineage (NCBI taxonomy): Eukaryota > Metazoa > Chordata > Aves > Passeriformes > Dicaeidae > Dicaeum > Dicaeum eximium. Next base: position 161,471 of record VWZP01010889.1, on the reverse strand, counting down.
AACCCGAAGTAGAAAGTTATGGACCAATCTGTTGGCACAGTAGGTTGTGCAATTTTAAGTGGTTTAAAAATGCAGAAATTCTTCATCTGTGATGAAACCATGTTCCACAGACAAGGAGAGCTTTGCTGAAGAACACTTGAACTATGAAGTAGCTTGAGTGAGGGAAAAGGAATTACAAGGCAGGAGCTAAATTTGGGAAACTAATCAAAACATTCGCTACTTGTCAGAGAAAGGAAAAAGCTCAAAAGAGCTTTCAAAAAGCTTGTTGAAGGTATTTTGTTCTGGCATATGTTGCTTACTCTATTAAGTTAAACAAACACAATTATAAGGTACAAATAACCATTGTTCCAGTTTATTTCTTCAGCACTAAATTGCCAGATACATGCAATGGCAGCATATCTTCCCTTGGGACGCTAGTTGCAAAAACTGGTGGTGTTCTTTTGTTCTCTAAATTAGACGAAGTATAAACAGGATAAATAACAAGCCTGGCAACTTTCAAATCCAGAAATAAAGTAAAACAGAAGTGAAGGATTATTTTAGAGTAGTAGCTGGCAGATGGTAATCTGGTGTGATTTCTAGTGGAAGTGGCTTCTAAAGTGTCATGGACAAAGTACTAGAATGTCTTCAGATCTTTAAATATCCCCCCTTAGTAATTTCTGCAGGCAAAGTGAGTTTTCTGCTGTATAGCTGAATGAACAGCATGACATTAACCTCACACCTGACTTAAGAAAAGCCTTATTATTAGCTGAGCAGATTTTCCAGAAACAGTTCTTCTGGATGATACAAAGTAAGCCAAACACGTTGCTAGCTAGAAGGAAAAAGACATCCTGAGCGAAAAGAAGTCAAGATTCCAAACTTGGTAAATACTTCCTGGCAAAATTCATAACCGGAGAGCAAATCCTGTGATACAAAGAAATGCAAAAAGTGTCTCGGTGTTCGATACTGCTGTGTGGTCGGTGACCGCCTGGTGTTACTGTGCTGTTTCCCTGTGTCGCGGCTGTCGGGAGCGCTGTCCCGGCGGTGCTCAGTAACTGCGCTGCTGTTCCGCAGAGTGCGGCCGCCGCCCCGCCGCCCGCATGAGCAAGAGGATCCTGGGCGGCCGCACCAGCCGGCCGGGCCGCTGGCCGTGGCAGTGCTCCCTGCAGAGCCAGCCCAGCGGGCACATCTGCGGCTGCGTCCTCATCGCCAGGAGATGGGTGCTCACCGTGGCGCACTGCTTTGAAGGGTGAGGGCTCAGACGTTTTACTGTGTGTAAGATTGCGCGTGGGAATTGCCCAGTCCTTCCTGCCCCTCTGCCCAACACGCGGGCCGTGGGTGGAGGCATTGGCAGAACGGCCCATCACAGAGACCTAGTTTTAGGAGACTAAAAAAGAAAGTTAAAAGGTACAAACCAGCATCAGCTTAGGTTTTCACATGTTTTATTACTCATTGCTGGCATCTCTACTGATGAAAGCTAAATGAAGATGCCCTTTCACCAGGAAACAGGAAAAGCAAAAAGACCAAAGCACTAATTTTACATCTGTCAGACAACTGCCATGGGTTTAAAAATCATCCTGTGTACCACCGTAGAAAAGACCTTGAAAAAACACTGTGGTCACTGATAAAAAGAAAACCTGAGTATTTACTCACAGTGCAAACGACATATTGAAGTCACTGCCTTTTCTTTTTTATACAGTCCACTCTTTTATTAAGATTGCAATCATTAACAAGTCAGTATTAACAACTGAGTGTCTCCTGGTTTCAGAGGCCGTGGTGGAGGGACAGTCTGGAGTGCAGAGGATGCTTACATGTCTTAGCAATTGTTTTGATTATTGCCAGCTTCTTGGTGCTAATCAATATTTCTTTTTGATGAACCACAGATTTCAGAGGGAGGTTTACTGCCTCATTTCTTTTGTGCAAAAGTTTTTTAATTGGTTTTCTAAAGAAAATTTAAGCGAGTGTTTTCTGCTGTAGTTAGCAAGTATTTCTCTGGCATATGGTTGCTTAATCCTGCTTTAAACCGGTGCTCACTCAATGGAAATTAAACTGCACTAAACCCTTTCTTTGTGCTTAAGCCAGCAGAAGTTCTATGTGAAGCAAGATTTTCTTGACCTGATATTCCTTTATAATGTTAGTCATTCCCCTTTTCAGTAAAAATTGACATTTTGTCTTCTTATTTCTGAAAAACTGAGTTCTTGTGTGTTTGCCCTTCTAAACTAACAGTGTGCTAAACCTGTATAATACAAATAAGAGTATTGTATTTTACCAGATCTTGGGACCAGAAGGAAGTTCTCTTCTTTCTCCTTCTATTTTTAAATATACTACTGGAATATTTCCTATCCTTTGGAAGAACACTTTCTGATGATCTAAAATAAAGGGTGAGACAGAGGTTGATCTTTCAGCAATATTGGACTGCTACTGAATTTCCTGGATAAGATTCCTCTCGTTACTGAAAGATAAGCAAAGCAGCTGTCACATTATAATGTAAAAATTCTCCCAGTTTTGTCTGGGAGAAAAGGCAGAAAAAGTGCCACTACATTTTGGAGCTGTTCATTTACCCCTCATGTAGAGCTGCATAATATCCCTGTGAGCGCAGAGCATAACTTGTTAAAAGTTTCTTTCACATTTATATTCTAAAAACCTCAAAGTACTAAGGAATTCTGGTCTAATAGTGATTGAGAAGTTATATGAACTTTTTTCTCTTCTGCCTTCCTGAATAGACTGGAGGGGGGTGTACCCAGAAGCATGAAATCTTGAAATTCTTCATTTGTAAGAACTTTTTTTTGTAAGCTTAGTATATCATAAACAAGACCATTCTTGATGTCTCTTTTTTTTTTTTTACATAAAATATTTTAAAAATTTCCCAAACCAACCAGATAAGACAACAGTATAGAGAGATTGTAAAGTGCTCTGGTCCTTTATACAAAATGCTCCATTTTGTGAAACGCATGTGAAGTTTGGAATACAAAACATGAGGACCATATAAAAATAATACAAATAGCCATAAATACTTGTAGAGGGCATAAATAGAAAGAGCTGCATTAATCATCCTGTCATTTGCAAGGTTTTTTATTATAGTCCCCGGAGTTTTGTCAAGATCATTTTGAAATGCTTTATATTAAAGCACCCAAAACATTTAAACATTGTCACTAGCATAGGACAATGCATTTTGGTTGACTCTTTATTTCTCTAGGTAATGCTGTTTTACAATGGTCATAAACACAATAGTATATGAATATTCTCAGCACTTAATTTCTGTAACTTTGTGGAACAGCTCAGGAATTGATCATGATGCTAAAATGATCATTACACTCTGAAATGCCAGAATTTTCATCCAACTCTTAAGATAAACGTAGTCTTGATTTAGCAGCTGAATCTCTTTACAAATTACAGGAATTAAAATCCTGTTGAGCAGTATGAAAAAGCTGAAATTTTGTATGCTTTTACTTACACTGCTTTGAATAAGCTTCTGTCCTGTCAAAGGTGCTTAGTTACATGGAGTTGTCTTCCAGCAGTTGTAAAAAATGGTGACATTTTTGAGAGCTTTTAGCATCACAGACTAATTGGAAACCACAAAGAACCCACAACTAATCCTGTGGCCAGTTAGGATCAAGAGATTACAGCCTTGAAGCCTTTCTAAAATCTAGGCTTTTCTGATGTGTCTCAACAGACAATAGTTCAGTGTTCCCCCCTGTATCATATGTATCATTGCTTTGTGGTTTTGTATGTTTACCAAAAGAGTCTCAAAAAAAAATTTAAGAGTCAAAGTAACCTTTGAACTTAGGCATAGAAAGTATACTTGGCACAGACTGAATGCTGAATAAATAAGGGACTTTTCCCATGGCTATCGTAAAATATTTAATTTACACAATAAAATTGATTATTTGAGACTCCTTAGGGTTTTCAGCGAGACTTAACTGCTGTCAGCAGCGGACTACAGAACAACATACTCACCCCAGCAAAATCTGTATGTGCCCACCACTGAGCATGTGAGCAGCTAATGCTGGGAAGGATCCCAGCTAAAGCCAAGGGATGGCTTTGACAGCCTTTAATGCAGCAAATGATACATTGCTCAGACCTTTGCTGTAAGGAATAATGCATAAATATGTGTTTTCTTCTTGTAGTGTTTGTATGCTTTGCAAAGTGCAGTGTGCAAAAAGGGAGGAAAAAATATCTTGGGTATTTTAGCTTAAAAGAAAGACCTTAACTGAAATTTCACTTTTTTCTTTTTTTTTTTTTTTTTTTTTTCAAAGGAGAGAAAATGCAGCTGTCTGGAAAGTAGTATTTGGGATTAGCAATCTTGATCATCCATCAAGTTTCATGCAGACCCGACTAGTGAGGACCATCATTCTCCATCCACGCTACAACAGAGCAGTTGTAGACTATGATATCAGCATTGTGGAACTAGATGAGGATATCAATGAGACAAGCTATGTGAGACCTGTCTGCTTGCCCAGCAAGAACCAGCTGGTTCAGCCAGACACCTACTGCTACATCACAGGCTGGGGACACATGGGCAACAAAAGTAAGATGAATATTTCTGTGACTTTTGAAAGACATGTGAAGCTTGTACTGAATTAATCAAATAAGTGATACTGTTACAAACTTTTATCTATTTATACCATTACTGGATCTTAGTAAATACTAGGGAAGTGTAACTACTCTTGAAGGGATCAAGCTGTGACTATAGCCTAGCTTTTTCAAGCAGCAGCCTCAATTTATGCTCCTTAATAATTACTTAGACACTGACTTGATTTTTAAAAATATTGAGAATCTGGAAACTTCTATCAAGAAAGTGCCCTGCATTAGTTGTGATTTCACCCACCTAAGTTGCATTCAGAACAGTATTGCAAAGGTACCACCTCATCAGTGTGGGGGAAACACTCTTAGCTCGGTGAAAGCTGGAGGCACTGCAAGCACTGGCATACGGGCTGGAGGAGCAGGGTCATGAATCATTTTGTACTTCTGAGACAATTTATTCCATAATCACAGGTGGTGTTTTTGTATCTCTGAACAGAACATTAGTGTGTTTTCTTGTTTTGGGGCTGCCACAATCCTTGACAAGAACTGTTGTGTTACGTAAATCTTTGTTCAGGCAAAATGATTCTGCATGAATAGTATGCAGATTAGCCTGGCCCCAACACTTCTAGTGCACTAGCCATTGTGTTTTATTTGCTATTATTACAATAATTACTAGGGATGGCTTTTCCATACACTGGGTAAGGAAATCTTCCTTCCCATATTGCTTCAGTGGAACTTCAGTTGTCATGGCCAGGTTAGATGTGGTAAAAATTAAATTGCATACATGATTGATAAGCTGTTTACTAGCATCTCTACCCATCTAAAATATCGCTATATGATATCAGGGAAAAAATTCTGACAGAATGTTTTTGCAGCACTGGTAAATGGTTTCTTGTTCCCTAATGTGGTCAGTGTTGATTTTAAAGGTTTTATGCTATGGAGCATCAAAAACCACTGTGGCTACATAGCATTTAGTACTGCATTACTTAGGTTGAACAACTTTAGATTAGAATTTGAGCTCAGTCCCCATGTCCTTCTCCACAATGCAACACATAGTGCTCCTTACATTTAATACATATATAGAGAGCAATATTTATAATGCATCCCAAAGGAAATGTTTGCCATACCACGTGGAGTCATAATAGGTATTTGTGAATTTGTGTATAGTAACCACTTAATTCTGTTTTTCAGTGCCTTTCAAGCTTCAAGAAGGAGAGGTTCGCATAATTTCCTTAGAACAATGCCAGTCATATTTTGACATGAAAATCATCACCAGCAGGATGCTGTGTGCTGGCTACGAATCTGGCACTGTGGACTCTTGCATGGTAGGCTTCTTTGTAAGGAGAAACAGAAAGTTTCCAGAAACAAAACTGCTTTTAGAAATCAAAATACTGTGATGTCATTAGGTGTAGCATACTTTATCTATTCTAGGAATGACAGCTGTCTATTTACATACTTTAACCCAACTTTTGTTATTATTATTGTTAATATTGGTGTAAACAATTTATGATAATGAAATGCTGCTTGAAGACTCTAGGGTTTATCTGTATGAGTTAAATTTTTAATTTGTATGAGCCTTTTGCAGGTTATTTTTTGCACAAATGTAATGGGTAATAAATACTGGTACTGCTGTGTGTGGCTACACATTTCAGCAGAGCAGCAGGTTTTTACAGCTGAGTTATTTGCTAGAGGCAAATGGCTGTAGGAAATGTGATATAGCTTTAACGATGAGTGCTGGCCATATGTATAATAGACTGTTTTTAACTTTCCTGTTGCAGGGTGACAGTGGAGGACCACTTGTGTGTGAGCATACTGCAGGGCGCTGGACTTTGTTTGGTTTAACATCTTGGGGCTCTGTCTGCTTTTCCAAGGTTTTGGGACCTGGAGTTTACAGTAACGTGTCACATTTTATTGAGTGGATTGAAAGACAAATATACATCCACACCTTTCTGCTAAACTAACTCCAGATGGTAAGAATTGTGCTGACAAACAAAAGAAAAAAGGAATCAGCCCTTCAACACTGAAGGTTTTGCAGTCCAGAAACTCTGTGAAAAGGAGTTTCAAGCTCTATCTATTCTTGTTGTGGAGGTATGGAATATGCAGTGTATGTTACCGGTAAATCCTCTGCTCATGAATATACTTTGTGGTAGAATTAATAATCCTTTTGACTTTTCTTTTAACTGTGTTGTGGTGCTATTCTAAACACTGCAAAAAGCTTAAAAGAAAAGAATCAACTACTTTCTGCCTTTCTGCTGTTAAAACTAAGCAGTAGCACAGACTAGAAAAACTTTTTAAAATAACCTATTTTAATACTATTCAGTTAGTAGCACATGCATTTTCACTCACTTCTTTTGAGGAGGAAGGAACTTTGTGCATTCATTTGGCACTGCAGGACATAGATGGGTTTGTACATCCATGTGGCACAGGACACATCAAAGCACACGTGCAGGTCTCCAAAGGTGTGTAGCCATATGCTCCTGGCATGCCTGAGCTAATGCATTTTGTCCCTCAGGGTGGGTAATTTGCATGGGCATAACCCTGTACTGTCCTGATTCCACAGCTTCTGTTCCCAGAGCCAGCTTGGGCATCTCTTGGGGGTGATGGAGGAACCAGCAGTCAGCAGACCCATAACTACCAGTGGAGGCACTGGAGACCAAAACTTTATTGTTCAGACTCTTTGGACAGCCTCTAGCACTTAATTTTATGAAGCTTCCAATATCCTAATGTGTCCAGGAAACACTCATGTCTCAGCAGCACTACACTGATCAGTGCATTTATCAAACCTGCGCCCCACTGGCTTTCCTTCCCACTTTGTATAATGTGTTCAACATACAAAGCATGCACTGACCATCTCCAGCCCTCTAAAAACAATAAGAGGGTTGGCAATACCACTGCAATGGTTTCCCCTCCTAGAGTCAGCTTTTTTGGACATCTTGTGAGAGATGGAAAATGCAGATTTGAAATGCAAAAGATGCAGTGTGGGCACCGTCCCAAATATTGCGTAACTGGTTAGTTTTTATAGGTCTCTTCTTGTACCTTGCATTTAAAGTTTAACTTTGACTAGCAAGGTAAAATATTTAGGAAAAAGAAGAAAGCAGAGAGAAAATGAGTGATAGAAGGCTGGGGATTCCAGCTTCTATTCGAATGAGTATTAGAAATACAAGAAGCAAAGTACAACAGCTTCACCAGCAAAGGCTCAAGGAGCGCAGCTCAAGTGCTTGGTGGTCAATGTGGAGTGCTCTGTGCAGCAGTAAAACACTAAGCCTTAACTGCAAGAGAATCTGGTTGGTAAAGATTATGATGGAGCTTGGCACATTTTTATGGTGCTAGAGGGAAAGTGTGTCCTATCAACTGCTGTAGATGATGTCCTGCACAGCTATCAGCTTTTAGGAGGCCAGAACAGGACGAGTCAGGAATCTGAGGATTACAGGATAAATTCCACTGGGGAACAATGTATTTAAAATTTGTTTTCAGTGCTGTGCCTAGTCCCCTGTGAATCCATCCCAAGGCACATAATAACCCTCTCTGCTACCTCTGGCATGGCCCCATGACAGCATGGCAGGGCCTTGTCAATAGCATGACTGCTACATGTGGAAACATGCATAAAAAGACCTAACACATGGACATTTCAGGTACCATTAATCATGTTGCAACTCATCTACACAGATCTATTGCTTTCATGAAGGTTTATCTCTTATCTCTGTATCTTCCCTTAAATTTCGCTAACATTAGAACATTAGTCACACTAGACCGCACTGTAGACATGAATATAAATAAATACTCAATATTTATGTTATGGATTCTGAAACTATTTAAGCAATTATTGAATCACTGTTTCATGCTCAGAAAGAAAACTCTTTAAGGCTTTGCTAGGTTTGATGTTGGGGTTTTTTTAACTTTTAGTATCGTAAGGATGTAACACTTAAATACTCTTCTTCCCCCAGCTATAAATGAGAGAAAGCAGCTGTGACCGTGTTTATCTAGTGCAAGTAGGTTACAGCTGAAGCAGGTTATTGATGCCCTTGCCTCAAGGATATGGAGGCTGGAGCTCTCAGTCTCCACTTCAGCTTTCCTCTGGGACTGGGATCTCTGTGGCTGTAGGGCAGAAAAGCTCTGGGTCCTGGAGCTGGTTCAAGAGTTCCCTGAGGAGAAGGTGGCCCAGGGGTTGTTAAAGCCAGCTGGCTGATGTCACACAGGTTTTGGCCAGGTCTGCTTTCCAGAGAGTTGCTGTTGCAGAATGAACAACCCAGCCTGGCTTCTCTCCACCAGGTACAGTGGTTAGCAGCTTTGAACTTTGTAAAGCACCGGAGTACATCAAATGATTCATGTAGATACTAGCATTACCAAATGATAACATGTAACTACACTTTTTAATTAACTGGATTTGGCCTACCACCAGTTTCCAAGCAGTCCCTCCCAGGAAATGAGGGAAGAGTCCTGCTTAAACATACGGTCCAGCCCTGTCCTATATGGGATCAGTCTGAAAAGATTCCAGGCTGAGCCCCATCCCAAATGGCTTTAGGAGGGAGCACTTGGGTCTTATCCTTTCCCACAACTGTGTCTGACACAACATTCCATGTAAAGAGGAAATTTGTAATTTTATAAATGTATTTTTATACTGGTTTTTTTATGTGTACACATGAAATAGGCAAACGTGCTCCTCCTTCCACTGTGTCAAGCCTTTTCCTGTGTGCTGCCATAATGGCTATGATCACAGTTATGCTGCTTGTCTCACAGGTGTAGCCTCATTGTAAGGTAACATTTGTTTTGCTTCTATCACAGCTGTATCTCCAAATGGAAGCAATGCCACTCAGTCAAGCCAACGTGTTTCTTTCTAGCTGCATTAATAAAAATTTACAATCGTTTTCCAAGTAACTTCTCTGTTGAAAATGTGTTTTAATCTTTAGAGCGACTAAACTATAATATATATATGGAGGTTTTAAGTTACAACTTTAGCAATAATGCCTAAAAATAGCCTTCAAATGGCATTTTTGAATCTTTAGCTGACTTTTTTTAGCAGCCCTGTTAGCACTGCAATAATTGCGGAGATTCTGGCACTACTACCACTGTACAACTTCTATTTTCTTCTGTGTGTATGCTTCCAATACAGAATATTACCATGAATACTGCTGCCAACAACTCTTCTGCACTTAGAAATCTGAAAAACTAAAGCTGCAATCAAATCTGTAATCTGAACACATTTTGTTCTATAATTTTGCTCAAGAATGCAGTTAGTTTTAAATAACAAATCTCTTTTTATCTTGTACACAGAATTTCAACAACATGTACACATGCTGAAATCAAAATAATAAGCAGACAGAAGCTTAAAACAGTTAAAATTTACCTTTCTGCTTCAATAAGGAAGCCAGGACCATGAGGGCAAGAGTAAGATAACCAGAATAAATAATACAAAACTCACACTGAAATTCAGCTATGGGAACGTTGTTAAGACAGTCACATTTGGAATTTGCCCATTAGCCTTGGCCAAGAGCCAGGGCTGGTGGGAGCAGTGGGTTCTCTGTGTTAGCTGGTCCTCAGCCAGTCCTCAGCCTTGTGCTGCGGCCAGTGGGCTGTGGAGAAAACAGCTTGGGCTAAACATCAGCTCAAACTGTACCCCAGGTACAGGCCAAAGCTCACTGTGCTGCCAAAATACTCAGCAAAGGCTGTGGCTGACTGCCACCTGCAAATGTTTAGCAGAGGTGTGGTTGCTGTGAAAGAAAAAATTTTAAAACATCTACTTTCTTCTGTAAGTCAAACACTGCACATCAAAATCAGAGCTACGGCCATTCTAGATGTAGCTACGAAGTTTGGGGCAGTTGAATGTAGTTGTTGTGGTTTGTTTTAAAATTAAAGAAGTGTAAATGCTGTGCTTCCTTTCATGGCACGTGAAAGGCACCTGTGAGATGCTCTTAAAAAGCTTATTTTCAAAATGGAAAAGTCAGCTCATGCTGTGCTTAAGTGCAGGAGTGACATTTACAGTGCTAAAAAAAATAATGAAGGGAACATTTAACTGTTGAGAAGCACAGGGAGTGCAATTTGTTTCCACCCTTCATTTGGCACTACTTTAGTTATGGCCAATTGATATTTTAAAGCTTTTATTAAAGACCCACTATGCTCACCTCCTCTTCAGTAAAAGACAGCAAGTAATCACAGCAAATACCCTCAGGTATTTCTGCTGTTTGTCCACACACCACAAAACCTAACAATCAAATTAAAAAAACCACCAACCCCCAAAGCAAGTTTTACCTGACAGATAATTTAGGTTATGATGCAGACTGCTTGTTGAAATCCTCTAATAAAACACAGACTCTAGAGGACAGTTTTAAGCAATATGGAGTACCAATATGCAATATACACACACACACAAATTTTTCACTACTTCCAAGAGCACTTCTAATCTCAGCAGAGAGGAACAGTGTCCTGAAAGCCTCATCGCACTAAGTTGTGAGTGATGGAGTGAGGAGGTTTGTAAAGAGTCACATAAGAGCAATTTAAATGTCCCAGAGGCATCATGCAGCTGGTCTCGGGTCTAACAGATGACTCCCACTCATGTTTCTTCATGTAGTTATTTTGATGCCATGGCTCAGTCAGAAGGTTTTGGAAGATCTTACTCTGAATACTTACAGATTTTGTATGAAAAAAATGCAAACTCCTGACACTAAATTATCATCTACCTGTCAAATCTGCTGGCAAGTTCTGCTTCTGCAGCAGAGGCAACAAGAAGGCAAGTCACAGGCTGGTGTTGTCCCCAAACTCTTTTTCAAAGAGACGAGGAGGGGACGGAGCTGAGGCCTGCACTCCCTCAGGTCACTGGAAGTGCTGGAGCTCCTCCATGAAAGTTCAACATACCTCAGTCATAAAGACTTGTAAAACATGGACCAATTTCCTCTCAGTGGTCACAAGTGCAGAAAGGTCATGGATTTAAAGTGCAGAAGAAACATTCAGGTCAGATAATGAAAACAAAAACAATATTCGCCTTTGAGGGCAGGAAAGCAGTGCCTGTTTCTCTGGAGCTCTTTACAGCAGGATAACATCCGCTAGGAAGGACAAGGCTGGAGCTGAGCCTGCCTTGGGGCTGTGGAGCAGAGCAGATGATTTCACCTCAGCCCAGTAAGTCTCTTCCTGTATGGTTCTGCCCCATACCAGCTTGTCTCCCCACACAACCTGCTGACTGTTTTGCAACCTTGCAGCTCCTGTTTCTTGTTGAGAAAGCTGAGATGTTTCACTTGGGAAACCTGGAGTACGCTCATGGCAAGGTGCCCCCCCCCACAGCAAGAAGGATGTTACAGAGACATCTGAAAAATAGCTCAAACCAACATGATGTCTTGGAATTTGAATGTCTGCCATCACTTCAAAGGTATCCACTAACTTTATGTTAGAACTTCCCAAAAACATTTTGTCATATGTTGAACTGAATTAAAAAAAAAAAAGAAAGAAATGGCTGTCATCACTTTCTCCTTCCACTACTTTTCTTCTACAGGCTAAAAAAAAAGTATATTTTCTCTTTTTCTCCTCACTAACACTAGAGATAGAGTCAGCCTTAATTACATTCTACCTTTTGAACACAGAGCTGTTTTAAACATTTGGTAACATGTGGTGACCGGCATTTGAATGAACTCAGCATGCCCTCAATATCTGCCTTGTGTAGCAGCAGCTGTCCAGACCTCACAGAGTTTGTTTAAATTCTTTCAGAGATCTTAAAAGATGTGGAATATGTAATGTTGATCATTGATGTGGAAAGCTCATGGTTCAATTCAAAAGCAGAGCCCTTGCCCAAAACATGGTGCCTAAAAATAAACACAGAAATCTTGGTAATTTGAAAGCAGAAACTTTTAGAAAGTAACAGAACCAAAAAATGGGCTCAGCACTAATAATTAATTAGCAGCTACAGTTGAGGAAACTGTTTATTTCAACAGGTGCTAGTGAATACAAACAGATTTCCTAAGTTTCTCTCTAAATTGTCCATGTAACTTTTTGGAAAGGGAAGTTAAAAAGGAGGTAATATTTCAGAGTCTGGAATCTAGAAGTTGCCACATGCACCTCAGCCACTTTTTGTGCTGTGTGTGAGCAGTGGGAAACTGGCAGCGGGCAGGACTCGTCATCCTGCAGACAGATGAGCAACAGCACTCAGATGTGAGACATGCAATGCACTGTGCCTTCTTTTGAGCAGCCTTTTGAGACACTTAAGCTGATTACTATAAAAGCCTGGAGGAATGTAGAAACACCTGAGAGTGATGGTATAGCTAGAAGCTGCTATTTCTAAGGGAAGACCAGAAGACAGACTGGAGCTCCTCACTGCTGCTGGCAGACAATTTTGGAGTACAGGCATGAGGTAGTTTAGAGAAAAGACAGCCAGCCAACATCTGAATTGGGTGAGGTGGAAAAGAAGTCCTTTTGGTGGCAGAGAACATGAAATGGCACATGGACTCAAAATGGAGTGATACAACAGGAGGATGAACTGTCATGGAAAACAAAAGGCTGCACTTAGGATTTGCTCTTTATGTGAAGAGGAAGGTGAGGGAGGCATGTTATATGTGTCTCATTTGGGCTTCTCTCTCGTGGCTGAAATGGTGTTTGTCCATCAGTGAGATGGCCCATGCAATAGCCTGCTGAACAACTGGACCACAGTGGTTATATAAATTACTGCCTACACGCACTACAACATGTAATAAGAAGTCTTGAAGCAAGCCAACCACTAACACCACATCCCAGCCCTGCTGATTACTTCATACTTCAGCAAGTGGTGAATCCCAGGGCATGCTAAGAGTTCTAGGGCAGCAGTGTAAGGGTTCAGGCTGACTTACCTGAACTGGATTCTGCAAATCCACGTTCATGCAATGTCCTGTCCGTAACACCACGAGGTGTTACACAATGCTACATACAAGAAATAACCAGTATGCAAAGTCAACTGTGTGAAGAAATATAGAAAATAATCCAGACATTTAGACCTTGAACATCTTAATAAATTACAGGAAAGTCTTATAAACAAAAAAGCTTTTAAGGAAATGTGTTCATCATCTACCTTGGCTGAAGAAAACAAAACCACAGCATGGCATAATTCAGCAGTTATTGCTCCTGTGTTTAACCAGCTAGCATTCCAACTTTGTAAAATACAGTAAGGCATCTTCTTCACACAAAACAGAACTCAAAACTGCTTTGTGTGCTACAAATACAGCACTGCTGCCCTTTTCAGAAGCACACACAGAGACTTTGGCACATGATCTGCTACCACCAAATGTAAATGCATTAGTTTCCTTTGATAAATTCAGTCTTGTCAGAGTTCAAGCCACTTGTGCTCCCAGACTCATCCTGAATGTTTGGTAAGAAGGAGGTGTTCTTTACTAACCCATCTCTTGAACAGGTCTGAAAAGGTGTTTTAGATGCTGGCAAAACACTGTCAGTGCTTTCTTCCTCTGATACAGCACCTGCAACTGAGCTGGAAGGCACAGAAGTAGGTTGGAGCTCCACCCTGTAATTCACATTGCACTCATCTTTCCATCTCTTAATTTCTTTCCTCTGCTCCTCGGGGGACAGTCTTACAAGGTTCCTGGCTCTCAACACCGGAGATGGAAACAATGTTCCTTGGAGAACCCTTATCAAATATCTACAAAATAAACACAGTTACAAATAAGCTGTTTAAAAGAAAATACAAAAATGTTTCCAATGACTAAAGGAAACCAAATACCATTCAAGTAACCCTGAAGCCTAGTTCTTGGACTACAGCTAGATGATCTTTAAGGTTGCTTCCAACCCAGGCCATTCTATAATTCTGTGATATTAGAACTGACTTAAATGGCAACTTAGGTTGGATTTAATTACAGATTTTTGCAGCGAACTTTCAGTCAACAGGGCATCCAACGTCTGTCCCTCCGTAAGAGGACTTCTTTAAACCTCCAGTGAAAGCCCCAATCTCACTCCCTCATGCTAGAAGCTGCAGAGGACCCCTGACTTCTCAATGCCCCTGAGTGGGGGCTTTTCAGTACCATACAAAGGATCACATCAGAAATAAACATGGAAAAAAACATACATGTGGTAACAGTAGTCCCGTAATAGGCACTTCTGCTTCAAATCACTGAAGCAGAAAAGCTGAAATTAGCCACAGCAGCTATAAATCTTCTGAGGTATTGACACAGGGAGAGTACACATGACTTAAAGACTTTCTAAATAGTTTGCCTTTAATTCACCATGAAAACCACTGTTGTCTTCAAAATTGAACAGCCACACATTGGGAGTAGCCACCAAGCTGAAACCTTTATCCTCTCTTGGCTCTCTACAGCCCTTCCAAAAGGTCCCAGAACAGCCTTATCTATTAATTTGTCATATAGGGGAGATTTACTGTGTGTGAAAGAAAAGGCTCTACTGTCACCACCTGAACCAAGCTGAGAGCAGGGATGGAAAGGGAAGAGGCCACATGTTTCTTGCACCTCATGGTTTGTGATTCTGCTGAAGTGTGAACCAAAGGCATCAGTCAGGTCAGATCAGTCATAATCCCCAGTGAGTGCAGTAAAATTCTTGATGACCTGCTTAAGACACAGATCAGACACGTTCAAATGGGACTTAATACTTGGTGGCCACTGCAGGCACCTACAGGCATGGCTCTGCCAGCTCTCCTGCTGGTGACTTATGCAGCCTCTACTACAGCACTTGATCTAGAAAGTGTGCTCAGATTGTTTCTAACGATATTAAACTACACCAGGTGAGCAGGAAACAGCACTTACTCTCCTCAACTCTTCTCAGTATCTGTCTGTGCAATTCAATTTCAAGTCTCATTCTTTCTGAAATGTTATAGGAGGAAAAGAAAGAGACATAACACAGAAGAATGAGTAACTAGCACTGGAGGCACTTCACTAGTAGGCTACAGACTTGAGTTCATGCTCAGCCAGTGAAATGGAGACAGCTGTGGCTATGAAAGAAAACTGAACAGAAGGGTTGATGAAGTCTCTTTCACTGTTTTTCACATGGTTTGTTTTGCTCTGTTGGCTCACTCAGGTGTCTCCTTGCTTAGCATGCTGGAGTCTTCCACCTCCATCCAATACTACTGCCCTTCCAGGGTGAATGAATTACTAAACCTGAACTTCAGTGACACAAAAAAATATCAAGACCCTTGTGAATCCAGTCAGCATGTTTCCACCCCACAAAAAAAAGCCTGTACATGCATTCTGCATCCTAAATACTCTTGTACATATTCACGACATAAATTTCAAACAGAAAATCATTTCACAAATTAACACAGACTAACCACAGTATTTCTTTGTCTATATGTAGTACATGTCCAACTTGGGTCACTAATTTAACTTTAACTAATTTAACTATACAAACTATAGTTTGTATATAAATTATGAACTCTGTGATTACAAAAATTACTGTTACTTTGCCCTCCAAAAGCAATATTTAATATAATATAAATCACGAAAGGAATGTTTTATTACTGAAATTTACTTGGAGAACTAAATGGCAGTAAAATGTTGTCCACACATAGCTTTGTCTAGTAGAGTCATGAAATTTTCATTTTTATTGGGAGATGCTAGGGAGGAAAGACCTCTAGCCAGAATTTCATAACATCACTGACTCACAGAAAACTAATTTTGGTAACAGCAGCAATCTACAATTACAAAACAGAAACTCACCTGGGTAGCAGAGCAATGCAAGTAGTCAGGAGGCAAACTAAGTAAAATACTGGGTCTGTCATGTGCTTTTCCATGATCCAATAAAAATCTGATTGTGGGTTGTGGGTTTTGCAGGTTGCTCCAACAGCCAGAGTGAACACAAAGTAAAACAGGATGCTGCCAACTGTAACTGCTGCATGTATCCACGTCTGCAATTCAGACAAGGAAAGAAATAAGATTTAGGCTGTAAAACAGAAAGACTGTTACATCTGTGTTTGCATGAACATGCTGACTTTTGCTCCAAGGGCAGCTGTTGAATGTAACAGAGGATACATCTATTCAGATAATATTCCTAATTTCATACATAACAGTCTAGAAAGAATGGAGCCTTCTTTCTACAGCATACAGGTGTTCCAGACATTTAGTGTTTTAAATTCTCCTAGATTTACAGCTTTTCATTCTCTTTGTGAAACACCTTTGCCTCAGATTACCACCTCATCCACTGACAGCACAGAAAGTTTTCTCAAGCAAATGGAGGTGGTATCTTCACATGATACCAGCTTTATATATCTTGCTTGAGACGTTGGTTACCTTTCTACACTGGAGTTTTCTGTAATTTTACACCTAAATGGCTATAACAGCTACTAAAAAAACCAACACTGTCACTGGTCTGACAGCTTGCCAGCATTAAAAAATGCCAAACAAAACACATGTAAGTTCTCTAATCAGAGTGTGAATACACTCATGCTATATATATGTTCTCAATAAATACATTTTAATTATGGCTGTCACACTCCCAAAAGAACAGTGAAAAGACTGAATCAACTTGACATTTTATCCACGATAAAACAATCCTAAAAGTACTTCTAGAAAGTCAAAGAAAAAACAAAACCCATAAATAAGTGTCCTTCTACTGTACCCATTATTGTATTTTCTTTAAAATTAAGTCCAAACCTCAAGCATTACCCTTGTAAGGGCTCTAAATTTATGCAAGCTTAGGCAGATGCTTTAGCTTGTGCAGACTTAAAAACTGAAATGTTTCTTAGCATATTGGTTTTCCAGTTCTGGCATCAAAATACACCTCTGTGTTGCTTATCCTGGCCACAGAGAAGATCATCAATTCCAAGCATTCAAAATCAGCAATTTATACTGTTGTCTTTGAGATGCAAACTTTGCAAACTAAGGAAGTTTCAGCAGGTCACTGGTGGATTTTACCATCTGCAAAACTGAAGCAATATCCCCCAAACCACCCTACCTTAAAAGGAAGCAGGATCATTTCACTATTTAAAAATAATTCTGAGGCCAAGTTTTGTTACTTTTAGTCATATTTCTATTGGTTCCAATGACAGATGTGTTAGGAGAACTCACATGATGACATAAATATAATATTTAGGGCTTGACCCTTTTATACTTACTCTGGTTTGTATTTGAAGACCTTTCTTCCCTTTAATTTTACGGAAAGCTGTATGCACATACTCTGCAAGGAATAAACTCTTTAGGAAACAAAGTACTCACCACAGACTTGCACTCAATGAGAAGGTGAAACAGCATTATGAAGAGTGCTGCTGTGTTTATGGGGTTTCCAAAAGAAAAAATGTCTATGTCTGAGCCACAGTAAGTCTGTAAAGGAAGACATTGGTCAGCATCAAATATTCTTTATGTACAGTCCTAATACAAAGTGGCATGAATAATTTCAATAACATACATATTTGCACACACACAGTTCAGTTCTGTTCCAATGATGATCTTCTTAGTATGCATTCATATACAAGGAAGTAAAAATCAAATACTTCATTTTATTCTCTAATTTGCTTAGGTTTTAAGTAAGTCAAAATGTACAAATATATTTTGTAGCCAGCACTTACAAAGTAAGGCACAAAAAAGCAAACGAGACTTTGGTAAAAAGCGTCCAACAAAGTTATCCAGAAAGTTGAAGGTAAGTAAGCCTGTAAGAGAAAAAGATAATGTCATTACAACAAATTGAATAAACTGCTGCACCCTTAACTAGCATCAGTTTGGATCTGGGGAAAGATTATTTGCAGAAGTAATTCCAGTTAGTTTCCAAGTGAAAAGGGGATCTTTTGTGTTAGAGCTATTAGAACAAAGATCTCCCTCCACACATACAGCTAGCTGTTAGTATTTAAATCAGCAGCCAGCTCTGGGAACTCTGATCTTGACATTCCGATCAGAATGGATGTACCAGAGCCTCAGCTGAGTCCTAAGGAAGGGAGGGGGCTGATGGACAGGGAAGTACCCTCCAGCTTACCATCACTGAATACCAAGTCCCACCTTCTTCCATCTCCATCCCTTTTTGTTATGTGTGCTGTTTGACCCCTCTGTGGGGATGGGGCTCCTCTGTGAGCTAATTTAACTCATCGGATGTGAGAAATCAACTCACTTTTCTGCAGGAATAACACATTGCTCTTTTAGTGAGTTAAATCAGCTCCAGGGAGGACCTGTTGGGATAACTGAGCTGGCACAAGGGAAACAGTTAACTATATGGATGAAGAGGGAACAGGAAGAAAAAAAGGGAGAAGGGAATATGATTTCCTCCCTCAGCAGCAGCAGCAGACTGCTATGACAGATCAAGCACCTAGGAAACCATAGTTGCCTATGCTCTGGCTCAGCTATATCCCATTCCTTCAGGCACTGAAGTGAGACACATAGCTGAGAAGTTCAATCTTCCAGGATGTCCTCTACAATTAGTGGAGAGATGAGTTTTTCCAGCCCTTTTAAGAACTGAACTGCTGTCTGGAGGTGATGTGGGAACCTTATTTGCCTTTCAGGAAAGTGCTTTAAACTACTGAAGATGAATCCCATTTATTTTTCCATTATTTTTTATGGTTTAAACAAAGCTGCACACTTGTGATCTCATGGTGCAATATTGCGATATTGCATCTTATTGCATCTTTTAAAGCATTTCTCTTTTTTCTATACTGTATTTAATTCCAAGCAATTATTTCCATGTGCTTCCATGCAAGAAAGGAAATGGTAACAACTCCAACCACAGAGCAAGGAATGATGGGATGGACAAAAGACAAAAACACTAACAGAAGATAAGGGAACAAAAAGGGAAAGAAGAAAATATATTATGTAATGCAGTAATTCTGATTATGTTGCTACAAAACCTTAATGTCAACTCAGATCCCTGCATTGTACATATCCTGAAGATCCAAACAATAATGAGGCCTTGCAACATTTACTTAATCAAAATTTTCTGACTGACAAATCACAGACCTGCTCAAGCCAATCTTGAGGTTTGGATTGGTATCAAAAGAATACTTTGTTTTTGAAAAATACTTGTAAACCAACTAATATAAAATATTTAAGGGTATATAGAAAGAAATGTAGAAGTCCACAAACAAGCAAAACAATTTGTCCATTCACTGTATAACCTTCTTTCCCTTCTAGACCAGACCTAAACTTCTGCCAGATTAAAATAAATGAGACAACACTAGTACACAATATGTTGTAGCTCTTTTTTTTTAAGTAGTATTTGTTAGAATAGAGTAGAATAGAACAGAGTAAAATATTTCAGTTGGAAGGGATTATCTGGTCCAACTGCCTGACCAAAAGCTCAAGCATGTTATTAAGGGCATTGTCCAAATGCCTCCTTAACACTGCCAGACTTGGGGCATTGACCACACCTCTAAGAAGTCTGCTCCAGTGTATGATCATCCTCTTGGTAAAGAAATGCCTTCTAATGATATTGTAGGATCTGATCATAAAGAAAATGTTGAGTTTTAGGTGACTCATAGTCAGTGTTTCCTCTCTCTGGACAATTAGCACCTATTTTGTCTCAGGCTCAGTATGTCACTGCCTTCAATTGTTATAATAAAGATATTCAGTATTAAATTTTTAGAAATATAAATTTAAAATTATGCTAGAATTCAGGCTAAGCAAAGCAGAAACCAGGGAAACCCCCACTGAGTTATATAATTTTGATTTAGAACCTATTCCCCCATTCCCTTGGGTTTTCTGTGCTGTTTGGACAGAATTTACTGATAGACCAGGTATGATGTATAGTGTTTTCAGGTGGGAACACAAATTTCAGAACATATCTGTAAGGTGAAAAGTACCCTGACTGACAGAAGTTCTTTGAGGATTATTTGAAATTAATCTGTTCTGGTTCTTTGGCAGTTGAGACCTTTATATGACAAAGAAAAAATATAGAGTATGTAGAGTGCCCTTATCTTGCTCAAACAAATCCCAGTTTGAGGAAGCACACAATGACAGCTGACACAATGAATGAAATAAACATGCTGGTAACAATGTTTGTCTAGTACACTGCTTTACCTGAAGTCCTTAATTTCTTTATCATCCAAATGTATATAAGAGTGGGTCTATGACTGAAAAGAGCCTAAAAAATATTTTGAAAGACAGGTTTTTGTGCACATATTGCACAGACCTAGATACTTCCTAAGAGACAAAGTAATTTAAAACAATGTTTGTCTGAGATGAAACATAAAAGAAAGACAGAAATGGCTCAAATGCTGACCATTTCAATTTGCTTCAGGGCAAGCACTCTGTAACCTACCACAGATTTCTGGCTCATTGTGTAAAGCTGTGGGAGTTCCATGAGTATCTCTGCAGATACATCTTTGTCCAAGACACCATAAATGAGGGGTGGCACCGATGTAAAAAGCAGATTGAAAAGAATCAAGATCCAGTAGTCAGTCATTGATGTGCCTGAAAACCCACAGAAAAACTGGTACCAAAACAGGAGATTCACGTAGGTCTGAAAAGCCAAAGATGACACAATGAAATTTTAGCCATTGACAAGTGCTTTAAAAACAAGAGAAAAACCAGTAGGTCTTAGGTCTGATAAAAGTAATCTGTGGAAACATTTCAAAATCAGACATGACTTGCTGAAACAGTCATGCTGCCACCATATTAGTAATGCCCATCACCCACTGTTAAATTAAATCAAATGGCTTTGAGTGGGAAATTTAGTCCAAGAAATAAGAGCCTCTGGCCTCTGCAGGCAAATGGGAAACTGAACTGTTTGATCCATGCTTTTTGAAAGCATTCATAATAGGAAGAGAAAAAAGAAAATAAAAGCCTCACTAAACCTTTCAGTGCTCAAAAATAAACTGTGATTTCCCTGGAAAGGGACAGCTACATACCACATTCTTGTAGAAGAAATAAAGCACCATGTTGGTAAGTCTGGTATAACACCAGTGACCATGGACAAGCAGCAGCTTCCTGAGGTGTCTAAACTGAGAGACTGCAAAGTCACTTGCCATCACAGCCTGCAACACACACAAAGAAAAGGATATGCTATAACCAAACTGTTAAAGATAAACTTCAGATAACTGCCAACCAAGCAACCTACCCACTGTTGGAAATCCTTATTTTATGGTTTTTTTTATCCATAGTGCTTCCCAGGTTATCCTCACTCAGATATCCCCTTCCATACAAGACTTTAACACACAGAGCTCAGTCCAACACAGTACAGGCAGGAATATGGCTGTCATCATTATTGCCACACAATAAATCACTGCACAGAAATCACTGACACTGACACTTAGCCTGCTCATTTCCCTGCATGACATGAGTAATATGGAGCTCACTGACAGGCAGCAAACTGTTGTTTGGAGCTTGACCTGCAGCATTCAGCTTCTGATTGCTCCTGCTGGAATGCTGAGGCCTGGGTGTGAGGCTCAGGCTGCAAAGTCTTTCCCATGTAAGCAAACGGACAGTGGAGCTATTGGGTCTCCAGAGTACACTCTGAACTGATTTAAAATGGAACTGACATCATTTGCAGCTGTCTTTGGATACACTACCTGCATGCCTTCCTGGCCAGATATTCCCACACCAGTGTCAGCCACCTGGATCATACTGACATCATTGGCACCATCACCTACAGAGAAAAGAGGAAAAAACAAAACTAGCTTTGCTGGCTATCACATTGCTGTGGAGGTGGCAGGAAAAGACAAATATCAAACATCAGAGAGTTCAGAGAAACATACTTTTATGATCAACACTGAAAACACTAAGGAAAACAGGATTAGTAAGTGCAATGCCTGACCAAATTGAGCTATGTTCTCCAAATAGATGATACCTGTTCTTTTTGTCAGAATTTAGCTGGCATGCTGCACCAGAAAGTATGGGTGCTTTAAATCACAGCCTGTCATTTTCCCCTCTGCCTCCTTATTTGGGGGGTTGTGATGGAAAGAAAAATGCTCTCACTTGCTGCTTTGCATGTTACATAATCGTATGACTGATACTGTTCTTACTGCTTTATACTGACATAAGTTTATGGACTAAATTTGCTACTTCAGAAGACAAACATCATCTTATGTCAGAGGCATAACTGAACTACAATTCAACTGAACTCCAATTTCATAAAATAAATGTTGTGACAGATATTAACAAAATACATGAGAGAAGAAACTGGCTTCTACTTCTTTTTAGAAAGAGGAGGATAACCACAAGACTCACCTACAGCTAATGTCATTGCCTTTAGCTTACTTCGCACCAGTTTGACCAGGACACTCTTCTGCAGTGGTGTGGCTTGGCAACAGACTACAGCCCGGCATTTTTCCGTGAGTTCCAAGAAAATATTCTGTAGGCTGTCATGAAGGACATGTTCTAAAGTCCTTCCTTCAATAACCAGGCCTGAACTGAACCCTTGAGCTTGGGTGGAGGGACTTGCAGAGACATTTCCAAGTTTCTCACTGTTCTTTTTTTTGACAGAAGCATTCTTCTGGATGCCTTCTAAAATTTTGCTCATTACCAAGGCACAGGCATCCTAAAAAAAAAAGAAAAGAAAAAGGCATCTTATGAAATACTGTTTGTACTCTGCCTCCCTTTTCATTTCATAAAATACATATGGGGAAAAGGTCAAATGCTGTCCTTGTATATTATTTATCCTGAAAGGCTCAGACATTAGGTTCAATACCCCTTTAAAATCACAAAGGATGTAGACTGTTGTTAATAAAAGTGCCTGTGATAAACTTAGCTTAAGCAGGTTTTCTTGGGTATTGTATAAAGAGAAGAGAGAAAAACCTATGCAAGCCAGAAAACCTTCACAGAGTAGCAGGAAAAGCAACCATTAAGGATTCTGTAATATAAATACAGCTTTGATAAAACTTTTGCTCTCTGTTTTTCTTTTGTCTGGCATGCAAAGCCAAAAGTGGACTTCATATCACATTGCAAGTGAGCTGCCACGAATTACTGAAGAACAGGCCTTGTGGAATGTTTTACCTTATCAGAATCAATATAAGATGCTCAAAAAGCTTGTGGTATCAATATATATAAAGCACATGCAACATAGAAGAAAATACATCTTCTTAAATCTTCTCATCATTTTACTTTGAAATGTAACAGTATCAAATCCTGGTTTTTATTTCTAAGCCCAATCAGAGGGAGGAAGAGCACTTCTGCAAAAGGGGCTTGGTTCTTACCATCAAGTAAGACACTCATTTCCCAGCAGAGTAAAAGGAGAAGTGTTGGCACAAATCAAGCTTTCCTCAAACACAACTAGAATCCTAAACTAGACTAAAAATCCTTTATTTTTTCACTTTATTTTCCCCACAGTTACTTCTTGCCACACTATCTTTTATGGCATACACAGATTGTATTTCTTAAGATACATATAAGCAGACAAATAAAGAAAAATTAAAGCTCTTAGAACAATCCTCTAAACCTGAGGCCATGCCAACTCTTTAGCTTACCACAGAGAGAAATTAGGAAGTTTATTCAATTAAAATAATTAATTGTAAAATTCTTTGGTTTCCCAAGCAAACAACATTTGCTTTTCTGTATTGTCCTGTGGAACACTGAATTTTTCAGCAGAGAAGAAAATCTACTTCACTTTTCTACTCACCCTACTCTGTGATTTAAGAGTGAAGATTCTGTCCTCTGGTTCCAGCAGTTTACAAGCATAGGCAATGTTGACAGCTGTCTCTCTCTTGTCACCTGTCAACATCCATATTTTTATTCCAGCTTTCCGTAATGCCTGTATTGTGTCTGGAACACCCTCCTGCAGGCGATCTTCAATGCCAGTGGCACCTTCATTTAGACAAGCAGAAAGATTCGTGCTGCTGTATTTCCAAAACCAAAATATTCCAAGAGTGACAGGATGAGCTGGTTCTCTCTCTGTACCCACATCCCAAAACAGACATACTACCATGACGTGCTCAGAATTTCCTGAAAGCAAGCACCTTGGCAGTATGAAGTCATTTAACCTCCTTATTTTCACTTCCATTTAATACTATGGCCAACCCATATTGCTTACTGTCACACCAGAGACATGAGCCTGCAAGACAGCAGGTCTCCAAAGCAGCTTGACTTCTCTCTGTTGGCTTTAGTGGCAAAGGGTACCTGTATATCCTTAAAAAAGAATCAGTTTGCAGCACTGCTCGGGCTTCTCTCCAGAAACTGAAGCCAGTAATCCCAGAATTCTTTTAGTGTTAAGGTTTATAGCATTTACACTAAGCAGCTATGACACAAAATGAGGGAAGGAGCACCCTTTACACAATAGGATCTGTTCAGCTTTTAGCATGAGCTAGAATTACCACCACAGTCGTTGCACTTTGTTTTCCAAATGTTATTTGCTGGGCAGTTCTCTAAAATTATTATCACAGACTGCCTGCAGTTTACCTTTCACACACCTACAGCAAACATTTTTTGTTTTATTTCTGCACAGCTGAATGATCTTCAGAGGAATGGTTCTGGCAGAAGCATGCCCAACTTCTTTTCTAAATGTTATTACAGGAGAACACAGCACCAGTACACCTGCTGTGCCACAACTGAGACACTGATAGAAAATATGCCCAGAAGTGGGGTATCTCTGATACAGGCAGGCCTGTGACTTGTTACTATCGTTTCATGTGCTTGTTATAATGACATTTAAAAACTGTAGTGGAGATAGAAAAATACCCAATATTAACAATAAAAAAACCAAAAAAAAACCCCACAACAGTAGACTTTTACAAAAAACCTGAGAGCACCATCTGTCTTCAGTGAGCTCTACAACTAGTACAAACTTACCAGTGAGATTTATGAAAATTCAGGAGTGATGATAAATTCTAAGTCTGTAGAAAGCTATGTGTTACACAGATTGAGATTAGCACAGCTATTTGCAAGCAAATTCCAATTATGAACATCATAGGCATTTCCTGGGAGTTACAGTATTTTCTACCTACCAAGCAAAGTTAGTTTGGTCTCAAGCCTTGTAGCAGATTCCAGCAGCAGGTCCTCCCTATTGTCAATGCTGGTTTCTGCTAAAAAACGATGATTTAACCATTCTGCATATTCCGCATCACTCATCACCTAAACAGGGAGGGAAAACACACGGCATGTATCTATACTGGGTTTTCAACAGTGCATCAAAAGTGTTCTTGTGCTTACTTCTGCTGTCCATATCCCGAACCTACAATTGCAGCCCTCGGCAGAGCATTGCTTACGTGCTCCAGGATGTCCAAGGATTTAGTACAATGTTCAGTGTTAGATTACTTTGCCAGGCGACTCACTGGCACCCTGCAGGTTCCTGGGGCTGCCTGACAGATTTCCATTTGGATGGAAGGCAGGCAGGACAATGGGCACAGTGCACTCTCCCTGCTGCTGCTCACCTGCAGCGCTGACAGTGCCACAGAACCACTGCACAGCTGGGTACAGCTCGCTGGCTGCACAACTACACAGCCAGCACTTTCCCTGTGCATAAAGCTTTGTAAAGAGGCTTCTCGCCCGCTTCAATCCCTATGGAACTTTACCTCCGAGTAGCTTTGAATTTGAAATGGAATCGCAAAACATCAGTTGTGCATCCACGGCTTGTAACACTGCAAACTGTTTGTGAAACCCAGTAAAACAGGTGTGACTTAATTTCTTTTCTGTGTCTGGAATTCCACCCAGGGTAAGATTCACACTAGGAGACCTGCTTGTGACTCCTAAAGAAAAATCTGGCTATTTGACAATCCCTATTTTAAAATTAGCATGCTAAGATGCTTGGCATCCTAAACTGACAACAATGGCAATCTAACAGATGTCAGGAATTGACTGTGTTTTCTTACAAATTTCTCCTAAAAGAACATAAGGATAAACAAAATGTGGCAATAGAAGAATCTGTTTCGAAGACATGATGTTTGCTCCACTGGTGATCCCACTGAGTCTGGTTACAACCTCCCAACAGTTTTCATAATATACATTAAAAGAAAAACCTTCTTAGCAATACACAGAGTGCGCAGTCCTCTTCTGGCATAGTCATCCAGATGCTGCTGAGTTCTCTCTTTAATCTTCTCTTCAATTTCAGAATTATTAGTATGTACTATCACACAAAAAGAAGAGAAAGCAAATTAAACATGCATGTTTAGGCTAAATTTAGTGGAAAATTTTGAAGGTCTAAATACATTCTTAAAGTAGCAAAATGTTAAAACTTATTATTAAAGAATGATAAGGGCAAGCAAAGAATTACAAGTTCTATAGATACCTTCAGGTTCAGTTCTCAACAAATCCATCATGACTGAGTCTGCACCTTTTGTGTACACCACCACTTTGTTGGAGACTGGATGCCGAACCACCACTGACATCCTTTTCCGCAGGGAATCAAAAGGCAGGATGTGCAAAAGCTGAAACGTTAAAGACCCCAGACCTGCGAAGTCCACAGTTACTTGATCTGGAGTCCTAGACTGTAAAACACATTTATAAGCCCTAGCAGCATGAACCAAGGCAGCTTCATCTGGACTCTCAGCTTCGTAAAACAGTTTTGGTACGGGAGATAATTCAACAGACGACACAGCATGGCTGGGCTCACCACCAGCAGCTACATTCTCTAGATGTAGTTCTCCAGGCACTTGAGAATTTTCTGGGCTGTCAGTATTGTGAAGTTCAGAAACCCTTTCAGCAGCTCCCTCCAAAGCAGGTATAGCCAGTTTCATTCTAAAAATAGAGAGTTTTCTCACAAAACTATTGGGGCTTTCAGATGATGACTCCTTTACACTTGGAAGTGGGGAAGAACTTAGTCTCCAGACTGAAAACCTCTGGAACATTTGCCTGATTTCCTCAAGTGATTTAATAGGTATCCTATTCAGTGAAGAGAGTCTCATCTGGAAGAGAACAGTTAGAGAAAGTATTTACATTAAATTCTTCCTATTTTATCATATTAAGGAAGGACACCTTACAAAGTAGGTATGTTTCATAATGAAAGTAGTATATTAAAATTTACCATGGGCTTGACTGCTTGTATTAAAGATGGCCAGCTCAAGTAAACATGAAACCATATGAGTACAGTAAACAGCCTCTATAAGCTGTGAAAGTACTTCAGGTCTGAAAATTGGACGTGTTTCAAGTTTAATTCATGATTCCATGCAATACTTCTTTTCAGAACTTTCAATAATGAACAGATTTAGTATGACATTGTAACTTTTAAAAATTGTGGCAAATTGAACTAAACACTTTGGTCCTTGATCTGAATTAGCAAAATACTTGTGAAGAATGAACGAACGCCCTCACACTAACTAGCTACAAGAACTACTAAACATACAGTACTTTATCAATAGTTTTTAGTGTTTAATTTAAAAGACAGTTACCCTGTGATCAGTGTTATAAAACAATTGGCTTCTTGTTACTCAGAACAGCTAGGCAGGTAACAGCTTACAAAAATAAGACATACAAGGCTGGTATTCCTTTCTCACTGTGGGTGAGGACATAAGAATGAGTTACCAGGAAGCATGTTCTCTTTTGCCACTGAAAAGCAAAAAGTAGGGACAACCTGTGGCTCAGTCCTCCACAGTTCCAGCAAGTTGCAATGTGTCTCTATTCAACATCATGGAAACAGACACTAGGAACATCCTTTCACTGCTTCTTCATATGGCAACAGTGAAATTTCTCGTTGCCTTGAGTTCTTTCCTGTCATTCCCTAACATGAACTCAGAAACCTCCTTCCACATTGCTCCTCCCAATCTACCTACTAGTGACCTGGAGATCTTCTACCCTGCTGCCAAGTTATTCAGACATATTACTCTCAAAAAACCAAGACTCTCACCTGTATATTTTTCTCCATCCCATTTAAGGACTCGGTAACGATTGACTATGAACTCATCTGCCTCAGCCACACATGGATCTCTAGGCTGCCTACTACACTTTCTGGGAATGCTTGGAAGCACACTAAAATACCAGGCTTATTTATATATAGGAGGTACCTCATACCCCACAGGGTATGCTTTGTGAATGTCTCCAGCTATGGTTGTAGGTTTACTACCTAGACGGACACCAAAATCTAGTTCTGCACATGTCACTAATGTTTTTTTTTTCCAGAAACAAAGTCAATGAATGTAAATCATCAGGTAATCAAAGCTGAACTTGGGAATTATCCTGCAACACTGTCAAAAGTGGCAAAAATACCACACTGAAAAAACCCAAAATATTTGAAAAAAATAAAATACAGTTTAAAAAAAAAAATTACGTTGTGTGCACTGAAAACAAGTGGTCACTCCAAACCACTAAAACAGGGCATTCTAATAAATGCACTGTTAATTCATGGTGAGACAACTTTATGTCATACTGTAAAGCAATTTTTCTTCAGACTAATATACATATAAAACTTCATCCTCCATACTTTTGCTGAATCTTTATTTGAATAGTCAGGGAACAGGTAGGAACAGGTAAGAGCATTCTCAATTTTCAATATTCTGTGAATCTTCAGCGATTATTCTTATTTTTCAGCCATCAATAACCTATTTGTGAAGGTAACCTGAGTGTTAATGTATTCTTACCTGAAGTTATACCCATATCTAAAAACCCGTAACTAGAATACGGAAAAAATTACAACTGCAATTTAATCTCCAACTTTGTCTCGTAAAATTACAAATGGTCACAGAAACAAAAAGATTGAAGCCAATTTATCAGCATTATTTTATGCATTAACTCATGGCACTCCATGGTTTTACAGTAATTCCCTTCTCTCTAACAGGACAAACCAGCAGAAATGAAAAGGATAATTTTTAAAATGTCAGTTAATTGTATTTTTCTTTTTGTAATTGAACCAAAAGGAGATCAGCTACTTACAAATATAGCCAAATAGCCAAAAGTAAGGCCTTCTTACCTTCTGACGTGTCTGATTGGGGCCTGAGACTACAACAGTATTACAGATTGCCAGAGCAAGAAAGAAGTCAGTGATATACATTGTCTCCAAAGATAACTTGCTGCTAGCTTCTTCTGATTGTTGATAGGAACGAAAAGAAATTTGACTGAACTTCTCCAGCAGCTGTGTGTCTGGTACAACATCTGTTTCCTATTATGAAATGAACAAAAGTTTCCATCAGGTTATAAACTTAAGTCTCTGGAGGTTAAATCAGTTACAGATGATCTAAGTGTAGACGCTCATACAACTTCCCTCCTGTGCTGAGTTGGTTATACCAGGAAACAGAGAACACTGGCATCTTCACTGCCTTGTGCTAGTCCATTGAAAATGGCAAACTTCCTGCCCAAAGAGGTGAACACTAAAGGCTTAGTTCATAGCCTTAGACACTTCAACAACCATTAAGTATGATGAATGGTACTTCGACACCTTCAGGTACAGAAGCAGAGTTTTTTACTCACATGACCTTAAATAAGTATTGGCCACTAGATATTGCCTGCTAGAACTCTCTTAAAATAAAAGAACCAACTGTTATTAAGTTGGTAGTTTCACTTGAAGTGACCATGGATGCAGAGCAGTAAGAGTCAAAGTACACACCCTCATGAACCAACAAGTGTCTGCAATGTCAGTTGTAACTAGCATGCAACCAAGCCACCATGACACCTCTGATTTTGGTGGAAGAGAGGAAGGATTTCATAAATGACAACCAATCTGATCAAACAGGAGTAAAAAGAGATACCCTCGTGAGCTAATTCAGAAATTTAGCATCAAACCCAACAGCTTCTACTTACAATGGGACTGCTGAAAGCCATGTGTCCTGTGTCGGGAATATCACCTGCTTCATCTTGCCTTTTGAATGCAGAGTAACTACCAGACAACTGATTCAAAGACTTTCTGTTCAAAGGTTCACATACAGCTCTGCAGTTGTGCCCTTGACATTTTGATGTAGGAGTTGAAGAGCCACACTGACAATCAGCTGAATTCTCATCCTCTGAATCCATCTCTTGATAGGATTCCAACCTCTTTGCTAAGGAAAGGGAAACAAAACCATTGTTCCATGAGCAAAAAAAAAATGTCCAAAATACTGCCTAAAGTAAGGAATTAGTTATATAGTTGAGAATAATCCACCATTTATGAAAAATTAAACCTGTAACAAGCCACCACACTGTCTTCCTGTTTGAACAGCATTCTACTAGATTGAATCCAGAAGAGGTAACAAGAATGATCAGAGTTCTACATAACATGAGTCAAATGGATACAATAAAATAAGCTGAAGTTACACAACCTCCAGAAGAGCACATTAATGGGAGTCAAATGTGTATTCAGGTGAAGGGAAATTGCATAGAGATAGGAAATGGCCTGTTTTCTGTGAACACTGTGGCTATCAGAAGACACAATGGCTCCATATTGTGGCAAGATGGACTCAGGCTAGGTATCAACAAAACCCTGTCAGAGACAATGAGACATATTAGAATGGAATGCCTGAGAAAGCAGTGAATAGGACTTTACTGGAGGTCCTGAAGAAATAAAACAAAGAATTTCATAAAGAATAATAGCAACAATTCTGCTTTAGGCCAGAAAAATAGGACCAGACTTCTGATGAGTTTTCTAGCCATTATGTTATGATGGATCAGGATTGTATGTCAAGGTTTAATAAATACAGCTGCCAGCAGGAACTCATTCAAACTGTGTTTATTGTTTCAGTATTGGACACCCCCCCACAAAAAGACACACATTTTCTGAGTTTTTATTGAAAAGCAAGTTTCAATAATCAAACTTGATCTGGACATGTGTAACACCTTTTTGCCAGAGATGTAAATGCAGTTCTGTTCCTCCCCACAAATCAATGGCGTAAAGAACCTCTGTAGCAAATGGAAACACTCCTATGCTATCATGTGCTTGATTAAGAACATACTCAAGTGTTTGCACTGAAGTTCTGAGAGTGTTTGACTACATGCCAGAAGTTGAAATCTCTGGAAAGCACTGAAACTATGTACACTATTCAGCTTTCAAGTTTTACCTCTCACTGTGAAAACAGCATTCCATGAGTACACACTAGCACTTCACTTCCTAAAATCCACGGATAGCATAGAAAAACTGGTCTGAGAGCTGTGTGTTGCCTATTTATTTCATCAAAGTCTGAATACAAACAATGGCATCCTAGCAAAAAACCAACATTAGAATACATTGCAGACATGTCCACCAACACCACTAATTCCCTATTTCTTTATTTCAGGTGGTACCAACTGTACAGGAAAAAAATGACAAGCAGGATATCACTGTTTTGTGCAAGCAGAAAACCTATCCACAGGTCCGTCCCCAGGTCAGTGGCTCTAAATGAGATGGAAATAGGTTTATGATGTCATTTGTGAGTCCTGTATTTTCTACTGTCTTCTCTTTCTCCAATACAAATGAAAGAATCCTGTCCCCCATCCTGCTATTCTGATGAGTCCAAGGAAACAGAGAGACCAGAGCTTACACCTTCTTTGGCAGGCCATCTTCCTGGTATCAATATGAAACTAGTAACACAGCTCTTTTAAGAAACAGGTAAGTGGGAACATAACGGACTATTGGTACCTTTGACTGGAAAGCAGCACCCATGACTTAGTGTGTGTTTGTAGAGAGAGGTTTGGACAACACATGCCCATTCTGCTCTGCTTCCAGGCTGTTGAGAAGCTGCATGCTCTGTCTGAAGTAGCATGTGGCATCTCTTACAACACCACACTGCTCTACCGCCATGGTCCAAGAACCACACGTCACTTTAGACAGAACACCACCTGGGGGCATCTCTGTGGAGGATTATACTGAATCACAGGTGCCCCTTTACCCTGGGAAATACAGATACAAACACAGAACTGTGTGTTCAGATTAGGCAGCTTCTTTGCAAAAGACTGTGCTGTGTTGCACTGCAACTCTTACCATATGTAGCAGGAGCCTTGCAAACCGCAGCTCTATGCATGTAAACAAATATAAACAGGGTAAAAACCAGAATCTCCAATGTTTTTCAAACTGATTTTCAGGGCTCATATAATTTACAATTTGTTAGGAAGAAATGCATGTTTACCCTCCAGAGAAAAGACAGGGCATAGGAGGAAGTAATTATGTACATAATCAACACACTAATAATTTTGGTAGATAACTGAATGTGAACTACTAGCAGAAGCATGTGAAGGCATACTTTCCCTGGCACACTGAGACCTGAATCAGCCACAGCTGCACCACTCACACTACTCTTTGGTTTCTTTTCTGAAAGTTTTTCTTGATTTAGAAAATGCTCTGAAAATATAATGTGCTTTTAATTTAAGTTGTTCATTCATCAAGTTCAAAACTTAAAAAATTTTTCTCACTTTGTTGTTGTTTGTCATCCTTCCCAGTACAATTATGCAAAGCCAAAGAAGCATCTGGGAATCCTCATCGTAACACTTCCAAAAAAACACGTGCAGAAATTGCTGTAATCTGGTCCTGTGACACAACAAAAGAAGGGTTGAACTGATTCATTGCTGTGGCCAGCAGAGTGTGCCTTCTGCTTGTAGCTGTGAGCAGTTCTGTCTGACAGCAAACCCATCAAAACCACAAAGAGGGTTTACTACACAGCTGTGCCTCACATGTCCACGCATCATCAGCACCTTATCTTTGATCTCATAAGGAATATTTGCACTGTCCACCAGCAAAAGAGAAAACGTCTGCAGGCATTAGTACATACACATAATAACTGTAATAAATACTTTGTGGTTTTATATAATTCATAAAATGGCTAAATAAATAATTCATGTCACTCTGCCCAATTTTCTCTTGTGTCTGGAGCTGTAGCTTCTCCCAGCTCCCAGAAGACTTCAAGTTGAAATACATATTGGAAGACCCTACACTTTTAGACAATAAGGCAGCAGCTATTCAATAACACTGCTTCTTGGCTTTTTGGCTAATAATAAGCAGCTGTGTAAGATCTAAGTAAGAATACAACAGTCATTTTCAATGAAGGCACTTACCTTTGCAGCATTAACGCACACACACACACAGACGTGACTGACTTGTACATTAAAATTACTGTTAAATAATGTATTAAAACTGTTAAGCATGTATTTAATTTGTGTTACTATATCCTCAAGAGCCAAACTACATCAAAGTGGAGTCTTAACATACACTTCATAAAGGTGGTACACTGTTAGGATGGTCAACAGGATGTTTAAACCTTAAAATGTTAGGTAAGCATTGGCATCCTAGTTGGAGGGGGAAAAAAAAGAGAGGAAGGAGTAGATGAGCAATTTTCCAGTGTTCTGGGTTCTGAATATTCCATGGAGAGAAACAAAACCAAGTAGGCATGACTTCTTCCATAACAAGTAAAGAATATTTAGTTCATGGTATCAAGTATGTTGGAAAAATGATCCAGGTGAACAAATGTTTAATGTCTTACCATTTTCCTCATGGCAATACTCCTGTCCTGCAATGCTGCATCTCCGAAAAACCATCTTATTTTCAGTGAGGGTTCCAGTCTTGTCAGAGAAAATATATTGAATCTGGCCAAGGTCTTCAGCAATATTTAGTGCTCGACACTGAATAGTTGAGTCTGTTTTCTCATGGTAAAAATCAATGTCATTCTGTATTAAATAAATTTGTCCCAATTTGACAATTTCAATTGAAACATAGAGAGAAACAGGGATCAAGACCTACCGAAATAAAGCATATGGATTAAATAAAACCAAAGTCTTTGGCCAGTTACAAACAAGAAGTAGCTCTACTGAAGCTGAAGAGTTACTTCAAGGTTACAAATGAGATCAAAGTATGACCCATGTTCAAAGCAGACCAATTACCTGTAATAAAATGATCATCGTCCAGAACATATAGAAGCCTGCTAATGTTGGAGGACTTGATTTCCCATCTGGCTGGGGGATGTTAAGAAAAGGTATTTCCGAATACCTACTTAACCAAATTCCATGACCTTGAAATCAAGAACAAGATGAAGTCAATCAGTTTTATGTAAAGTGTATCACAGCTCAGGGTTACTGTGTTAGCTGTTACACTCTGCAGCTCATTCTAAGCTTTTAAACTACAATTTTATATCTTGGGTTTTTTTCCCCAATAGGAGTCCCAAGTATCAACACATATATGAAGAAACACCTTACACACATTCTATCAACAGCATCTATACAGCGTATCTCAGAAATGAAGAAATATTAACTACACTTCAGTTTTTTCCCTCCAAAAAAAAACCTCTGACAATTAATTTTGTTATTCTTGCTTGTCCAGGTTTTAGTCTACTAGTGAACACATCATCATGTCATCATTTTTAAGTGTAATCTGAAGAAGTTTATTAAACATAGTTTTTAACATATTTTAAACACCTTTATGATCTGTCAGAAAAGTTAGTCTGATTAGGTTTACTTAAGCTAAGCATTTAATTAACTCCTAAAACATAAAATCAGTACAATTCTAGTCACACTAGGTCCCTCACCTCAATGTGTACATGCATCTCATGTTACCTGAAAAATCCTAAGAGAAAGTAGGAGTTTTGCAGAACAAGTTAGTGAGAAAAAAGATAAACTGAATGGAGAAACGGGCTCCAGACCCAAAAACCTCACACCAGGAACACACTTTCTAACCACACTCCAGATCAAACATGACAACATGAACTTAAACCTCACAGCACTCCCAACTTTCAGGAAATTACACACGGATAAAGACTGACAAAATCAATCAGCCCCAAAATAAAACACCAACCATTGTAGGCTGAGAGAGGAAAACAGCAGGAATCAGAGTGATTCTTACTTACCTACTGCACCAATTAAACACATCAAAAGTAGAAGCAGAACACACCAAAGAATATCAGTGTTCACTTTTCTTTCCAATTTACTGCGCTTGTAATGAGGGCCACTGTTATTCAGCATAGCTTTGGTTTCATGACCTGCAACCAAAAAGGAGGTTGAAATTCTTTAATAACAGGTATCACAACTGCAAGTGCTTTATGTTTCTAAAGCTTTGGGAAACAGAATATTTCTATTAACTGATATTTGAACAGCCATTATAAATATGAGCAAATTAGATTCTCCTACAATACATAAATTCTGTCCCAAAGAAAACTGAACAAGTTAAATCAAAATCTGTCATGTATACGTTAACTTTTATTAGCTTACGTTAACTGTCAACATTCTTTCCTACAGAAACAACACCATTCTTGACCCTTTCATATTATTTTAACATTTTCTACAAAGTCCTACACCTGTGTTACAACTATCTGGCTGGATACATCATATTGATTAGTGTAAAAACCTCTGTCCTTTCTAGAAATTGTAGAACAGCACTAGAAGAACAGCACTAGCTTCAGTTTTGATTAAGAAAAAAGTCCTAAGCAAGTAATGCACTTCCATGTTGTCATGGTTTGAGGACTGAAACCAGCACACATGTCCATTTCAAAATCTCAGTTGACCATTACAACTAAAAAGTTGAAGACAAGGACCTGTTCACACACAACAGATCTGCTCTTCCAGGAATAATCAGGGGTATCAGTTTTTAACTGTTAAAACAGAAATAAACTTAACCCAGATATGCATTCTTAACATTTCTAGCTATGGCTGCCTTCTGCTGGATTCAAGCTTTTACTCTCCCAGTTCCTCTTTGTACAACACTGTTTCTTAGGGCACACAACTATCTTATTTGCAAGGCAGTCTGTGAAAGCCAGGGCGGTTCACTAACCTGCATATACCACTATGCCTACCACAGCTTCTGTGTTTCTTACTGTGCATCCTCGGAGCAGTAAGTTTTCCTTGCTGAGACCCACTCGATCCAGGTTTGAATGCTCACTGCAGAAAAAAGCACCTTATGTCAGCTGTAGGACTCCAGCAATTACAATCAGGCTTTGCAAAACGATTAGGAACAGATTTCCCAAAGAAGCTGTAAGTCACTGACTGCCATCCTGACATCTCTGATTGGACTTCTCAAATGAATGGAGTAACATGAAAGCACATCACCCTTGAAAATCCAAGCATGTGGGAACTCCATTACAATTTTTTTTTGCATTTAAAAGCCTAGCATTTGCCATCTGGCATATGAGAAGTAGGCAACACTACTGAAAAGAGATCCAAGACAAATACTGGAAATCTGAAACCCTATCCTATTTGGATTATCAGCATCAGAAAATATTTGGGAAAAAAAAAAAATCTCATCGTAAATATACTGTGAGCACTGTCACTCCTGTGGTACACTTCCAGTGCAGCTAGGCCCACTCTTTGTCAAGGTGCTTCCTCAGAGACTAAGATCTATATGTATTTATTTTTATACTCAAATATCTAATGTGTCAGTGTGCAAACAGTATTTTGCTCTCCTATTATCTATAGAAAGTCATAAACCTGTAAGAATCACAGAATCATAGAATGGCTGGGGTTGGAAGGGACCTTAGTGATCATCTAGTCCCTTAAGGTCCCTTCCAACACTAACCATGACGAAAACCTGTAACATAAACTCAGCCCGAAGAAAAGACACAGATAGGCACACTGGTCAAAAGAAGTTTGATCAATTGACTGAAGTTGATCACAAAACAAATCAGAGTAGGAAAGGAAGCGAGTCCTTCTGATTCCCAATTCTAAACAATGCAGCTTACCCAGTCAGGCCGTGGCCCAGACCAGATCCTATAGACAGCATATGTTTTGAAGAGCAGATTTAAAACAGCTATTTCAAGTATGAAACACACATTTGCAAAACAGCACAGACTAAGATGTCGAAAATATTTAATACAAAATAAAAAGCCCCATCTCCTACTCAGAAAACCCTTCTGGAGCTCTGTCTGCTGTGCTGCACTCAGAAATGCAGTGGTGCAAACTGACCTCTATCCATATTGTTATTTCTTAAAGCAAACAAGATCTCTGAAAGCATTACAAGATCTCTGAAAATCAGTAAGAATGCCAAAGCAAATGACAATAGTTTAAAGAGCCACCAACCCTACTTACACAAAGCCTCGGAAACAACTGAGGTCATTGTTAGGACTTTCACACTCTATTCTACTGGAAAATTCTTCTGGATCCATTTCAGAGACCTAAAGCCATGGGAAGGAAAAAAAAACCCAGAGAACTCAGACAAAATGTGATAGAATCTGGAAACATCGTAAACTCAGAGGTTCAGATACTACTATCTAACAATTTAGCCTCTAAACTGTAGGTCGCTGGTGGTGTTGATCGTCTCCTACCCAGTATAAATTAGACTTACACACCATAGGACTTCCTAGTAAACACTGTCAAGTATCACTTGAATTGCTGGTATTTTGAGAACACTGGAGAGGAAAAAAATGGGTGGAAGGATGAGGAGGAAGAAAAAAATGCAAAAGCAGTAACAACATCTGAAAGGCAGAGATTTCCCATAGATTTTTTTTCATTATATGACAATATAAAAAAAAAAAGAAAAAAAGAAGAGACACTGTCTTCTCTGCAAGCAGAGTTTCTTGCAAACAGACTTTTTCTTCCAATACCATGACCAGGATGGTTTCCATGCTAACACAAAGAAAGCAAGTAGAACTTTGCAATGATGTTTGAGACTTAAAAGTACCAAGGAAAGGGCTGTTATGAAAGACCAGAAGGACATGCTGCAAACGAAGAGCAGGTAAGCTCTTCAGTGAAAGTCAAGTGAAACAAATCTCCTGTAAGAATGAAACATGACAAGAAGTAAGAAAACAGCCAAAAGGCCTTATCTTTGGAATTACCTGCTATTGCAATTTAATTTCAATTAATGGCATATGAGTATGCTTCTAGTCTCTAGTATAACACAGGCTTGCCTTTGGTAAAACTGAGTCATTTCCAAACTGAGTACCTGCCACTAATTCTTTGGAAAGTCATTTGTTTTACTCTTTAAAAAAAACCCCAATGACCAATTTAAGGTTTCAAACTCCCAAGCATAATTCTCTAATTCACAGGTGTTACTGAATATATCTTCAACATAATTAAAGGGCTCTGAGAAGGCTGTACTGCATCAACTGGATGACTTCACACTGGCAGAATAGCAACTGTGAGCTTAAAACACAATCCTGTAAGTAGAACTTGACAGAAGACATCATATTGTTAAAAAGTACTTTGTTAGTTTGATTAAAAGACTTTTTTTTTGCTATGTTTTGCTGTACTGATGTGTTGCACTGTATTAACCCAAAGTCAATATGAACACAGCCTTTTACATACAGATACATTTAGTCTCTTTGCAAATTTAGTTAACTGTGACCTGTCTCTCCACTGACCCTTCTCATGTTGATTTGCACAGGAGGTACAAAATTTCTGTAAAATGTTAGACCCAATACTTGATTGATGCTTTTCAAGAATTTTTCACTGTACAATGATTACCCAAATAAGAGCTACTCTCAAAGTTAAATAGCCAAAGCAGTCAATTATTTTCTTCTACTGTCTGGAAACATCTAAATATATATCTTGCTGGTGGAGCTTCTTGTAATATACCTTGAAACAGCAAGCACTGAAACTCTGGGTGTAATCTATAGCGGACACAGCTATCTATACTCTCCCAGCATAGAACAGAGATTATAAAAACTACGTCCAAAAGCAGGTATCTTGATATGGACACTCAGATCTTCCTGGACTATTTTTTTATTTGCTATATTTTTTCATTATAATTGTAATTTTGGCAAAGCAAATACTGAGAATAGAAGTGTTTGTACATTATTTCTTGAGAAGTTTTCCTGGCACACTTAAATTTTGGCAGAATTAGAAGTACTCGGATTTTGTGTAAAGGTCCCGAAAGAAGGGAGACAATAAAGATGGAAACTGAGTAAGGGAGCTGGGAATGATAGGCCCTGCATCAGACACTCATTGAAACAGGGAGATGCAGATTCCCAGGGCTGAGCCTGCTTGCTTTGGCCATGCTGTGTTCCTGACACATACACCATTTGATAACATAGCATGGGAATGGAGTGGGTGTATGGCTGAGGTGGAAGAGGAAAGCTGGGAATGCCTTTGATCACCTTGGCTTAGGCTTCCCAGAAGAGAAGAACAGCACTTTCCACTAGCTGTGAGGATGAGCTTTGAGGATGCTGCAGCCAGGACTGGATTCAGTCACTGACCATGCAGGCTGAGAAGGAACCAACTGTATATATGGTATATATGTATATGGTATAATATGAAAGTATTATATGGGAGTAACAAAGCGTTTGCAATGTGAAGAAATAGTGAAAAAGATAATATCTGCTCTTCTATCTAGGTCTTTATATAGCACAGAAGTACCTTCTAAAAAACTCCAATTTCTCACCCATGAGGTGTTATGTACCATAAATAACTACTGGAGGTTTACCTGAAATGTTAATTTAGCTGGTTTTCATTACTTGAAACAGATGTGTCTTTCTCTGGGTTACGTGAACATGCAAAGATTTGCTCCAAAACCACTCAAGCAACAAATTAGAACTGTGTTACCTAGTACCTTGATTTTCAGATGGCAATTGCTGAGCTACCATGAATTAGGCAGTCTAGAGGGCTGAGTTGTTTGGGTTTTTTTAGTTCACCACTTGTCATATCAGCTTTCTTACACTAGAAAAGCACAATCTTCACCTGCTCTGAATATCCTCTCACCACCTGTCTCTGCTTTAGACTGGTTTCTCCATCAAGGTCTGCAGTTTCAATGTAACAGATCCCATCCGGGTCACTAGAATATAACACCACCATGTCAGCAGGAACGATTTCATTACGTGAAAGCCGGATGAAGTCCCCAACATTGACATTTTTCCAGCACTCTTCTATGTATTTCTTCTCTTTCCTGGAATACATAGAAGAACAGCGACTTTTCACAAATGTGTAAGTTGAAGCTGAGAAAAACCTACAGGTGCTATTTGTGATGGCTACTACAACATATCAAAAGTGACATTTTCCAAAATACTTGTTTTCCCACATGGAAATAGAGCATGCAAGAAAGAAAAAAACCACATTCACTATACTTCCTTTATCTTTGTATTTTACATCTTGGAATATCCTTTTATCAAAGAATATAATTCTTTTAGGTATAAAGGAAAGGTATAAAAGAAAAAATAATTATGTGGGCAGCATTGATACATACTTAGAGAAGGGTTTTATTGGTTAATTTAGAATACGATCAGCTTGCATTCCTGTCTTTTTATTATCCATGATAATAACTGCCCAGCAGACTCCCTGCCTGACTTGCACCCACAATGTGTCACACTGCAGTCCTGCACAGTGGAACACAGATGCTAACACTCATACTGAACTGTGTGATGCACTCGAGTAGAAAACTATCTTGCTCTCTTTGGGGAAATGGTATCACAGTACAAGTACATCATGCCACTGATGAGCGATCAACTAACACCCTTTCAGTTTCCATTAACCCATTTTAGAGGAATGAAAAATACACCTTTCGAAACAAACACTATGTACAACAAACAATGCTTAACTAGTCAAAGTACCCTGGTTAGTACAGTACAAACACATGCATGAACTCATTTGCTTCAAAGCAAAATTTTTTTGGCAGATTTTACACTAATATGATAACCATTTAACAAAGCTGGTGATCAAGTCACAATTAGTCCCTGAATGATCTAAATAGCCCTGCTTTGAGCAGGGGGTTAAGACTAAACGACTTTCAGAGACCTTTTCCAAATGACATTATTTTATGCTTTTATAAGTATCCAGAAGGTAAGCAAAAGTTATCACCAACTCTTTCATATGATAGTTATAATCAAATAATAATAAACCACAAAGACTCTTGTCTCTTACCTGCTATATACTTTGGTTACTAAGTTGTTTATCTGTTTATCCATTTTGTACCTTGAGTAATCTTCCAGACCATCCTTCACTGCAATAATTGTCAGAACCCCTATCAGAGGTAGCATTGTAATTTCTTTTTGGAAAGCTTCAACTAGAGGAACCCAATTTAGGACAACCAGAAATAGGAAATATAAATTGGCAACTCTGAAACAAAGAGAAAACACAGGATTTAACTGTGCTAGCAGGCAATGATCCTTATTTCCCCACTCCATGTTTTACAGATATTTAAGTTATCAGCAATTTATCTTTTCTTCACCTGCAATTTAAGGAATAGAACTATCCAGAACTCTGTTTTCACTCTCCAGTCAATAGATTACTTAGCAACACAGTTGCTTAACATACATGATCAGGTAATGAAGAAACCAAGAATTCTCATGTATTTTCAAAACCGTCCCCCAGGCATATGTTTTCCAGAGTGAGGCACTGGTGAATTTTGCACTCTCAAATTTCCAGGTCCTTTAAACTTAATTTTATCATCTCTTAGGGAAGATGACATGTTTTAAAAAGGAAGCCATCCTGTAACCTCCTTGTGTAGCTTGACAGATAGCAGTTCTCCAAGCAGAAGGAAGATGAAAAAAATTGGCAAGACAGAAAGACATGAGGGAAGGGGAAAAGGCCATTTGCAGGAAATAAGCTGAAAATCCCACTGTTGATTGGTGTGTGGCAGTGCTCCCAGAGCAAGGAATAGTTCAATAATCCAAAGAACAGATTAAGTGGAAAGTACCTAAACTAAGGAGAAAAGGATTAGCTCAACAATGATGATACTCAAGAAACTTTGGCCATATAACCTGTATCTTTTCAGAAGTGATAGGTCAGTGGGAGGAATAATTTTTTAATATACAGTAACACACACGAATATTTAAATATAAGGATTCTGCTTCAGAAGAATTACCACAATCAGAAACAAGTTCCTCACCTGTGGAATTGTTCGAATAAATTCCGTGGTAAAAAATTCAATAAAGTATACCTAGTA
The DNA here is from genome assembly GCA_013396995.1 of Dicaeum eximium. Taxonomy (NCBI): domain Eukaryota; kingdom Metazoa; phylum Chordata; class Aves; order Passeriformes; family Dicaeidae; genus Dicaeum; species Dicaeum eximium. The sequence goes on along the minus strand of VWZP01010889.1, from coordinate 119,561 downwards.
GTCTGTATTTTGTTGTTCATGTACAGTTTTGATACTTTTTCATACTCTTCTTTAAAATGTCCCAAACAGGGTATCACTATCCTATGTTTGCCAGTGGTTTTTGATGGTTGATAGCACTTGCTACTTGAGTTGTTGCTGCTGCATTCTCTGCCCTCTGCTGATATCAGCCGCTGCCAGCGGTATCGGGCCCAGCGGATGGGATCTGCCATTGCACCTCAAACACTTTATAGTCCAAGGAGTGTCATCTCTCTGGAAACGTTTGAAAATACAGCAAGTTACACAACAATTCTGTAAAGGCTTCTCAACAAAAAGTCACAGCCACAGTTTTGAATAAGCCGAGGGAAAAAAGTAATTTTCATAATGAACTCAACCCAGACTGTTAATAGGTTATGTAAGGTCAGGAACTTCTGCTTCAAAGATTGAATTTATCTGAATTTCATCAAACCTTTCAGGATTCTATAATTTGATTACTCTGTTTAAAATGCACAATATTTTTGTAATAGCAGTCCACCCACCAGTTTCTCATGCTGTAGCATGGCGCAGAAAGGCAGACAAGCTGCTAATTCTGCAGAGAATAGCATTTTGAAAGGAATCCTCATCTCAGACACTGCAGTGCATGCTGATGGTTAACAAACATTCTTAAACTCAGAAGTCAGCAATGTAGTAATATGCATCTGAGTACAGCCTTAGACACAAAGTGAGGACTTGCCAGTGAAAGGCGCCAAGTAGCTATCATCAACAAAACTTCTCCAGTGAATTAGAAAGAGGTTTGAGAACTTATAACAACTGACAGAGGATGAATCAATTTCATGCCAATGCTTGTCCTTTATCCACCTAGCTAAAGCTCTAGCATTCTACCCAGGAATTTGTTTTCCTACAGAGAGCCAAAATTCACTCACACTATATGTTTATCAAATCGCACAATGCAGTCAGAAAAGTCCTCTTGCAGAAACCATGCTTTAGCAGAAGCTCAAAAGTGCTGTTTTTTATTTTTTACAATTTGAAAGTTTTAACTAATGGTTGCTACATTTCTCGTATTACTTCTTCCATAGAACACTACATTGTACATTTGTTTAAAACTGTAAATTTCATGAGCCCAAAATTATCAGTACTTCTTGCTTTGCATTACTTTCCTTCCATCTGGTATCTTACTACCTGCATAGATTCTAGCAAAATTTTTTACTAATACCTAAATTCCTAAATTCCCACACAAAAGCTGCTTCTGAAACTTGCTGGATCTTCCTATATTAAATCTCTTTACAACAGACTCTCCCGTGTGGTTATCAAACCAATCCTGACTTTGGTTTTAATCAATTCAATACACCTAGAGCTCCCAAAGCCCCAAATTAACATGAACCCATCTACAAAAGTCAGGACTGAGTTAAAGAACAAAGAACTGTAAATGAAAGAATTTTAAAAGATTACTGGCTGAAAAGAGGTAGGTTTAGGATTTTTATCTGCAATCACAAATTTTGGCAGTTCAACGATTAAAAAACCTCTGGATTTTGGATGGCATCCCTAAGGCTTGGCTATTCTGAAGAAACAAAAATTCTCTTTAACTGTCTCTGCTGTAACAAATCAGTAATCATACAAACAGATTTTGTACAATGAGAAGCCTTTTCATAAATATTTGCTTTAACTAAAAATATACTGGATTATCAGGGAGAGTTTTACCATGATTTCTTCTATTAAATTTATCAGACTCCTTCAAGCTTTCATCCTTAACATGAATCATACAGGGTGTGTCAATTAACCACACTTTTGCCCAATAATCTGACATCTCTCTACACACTGTTACAGTGTACAATCAACTAGTAGCAAACTTAAGTAAGTAAATGCCAGAAAATTTCACAAAATGTCATCAACCAGATATTTGAGAGCAGGTTACATTTGTACTGAAAATGATGTTTGTTTTCATAAGACCAGGCAAACAAACATCTGATATTGATGAAGAAGAAAGGAACTCTTTCTCAATCTCCCAGGGCTAATGGGAATGCAAAAGCTTTAAACAGGACATCCTGTTCATTCAGTGAAAATTATATAGACAAAACAACCTACACAGCTAAAATACAAATTTAAAAACCTTCTAAATTCTAAGTCTTTTTGGTCTGCATAATTCATAATCTTTCTCTAGCATTTGATACCCAGTAACCACTATTTATAAAAAATAAAGTGGTTGGGAAAGCAGGGAGAAAGAGCACTGGACATTTTAACATGACAGCATGTTAAGATGCAATTCCTCACCACTGGATGAGGAGCTAATAGTTTTAACTGCATTTGCAATGTTGCTGAAGAGCAGTCACCCCTCATCACATACATATCTTCTCTGACTCCTGACATAGCCCCAAAACCTCTGCCCCACCCTTCCTCAGAGAAGCAGAGCTTAAAAAAGGAACAGGAAATATCAGATTCGGTTCTGTGCACTGTGTATTTTGTCAGTACCTCCAGTATTCTAATATAACTACTTCTAACAAAACTGAAGACTTTAGGGATGAGAAACAACTTACACAAACCCACCACACTGGAAACATTGTATGAGACATAACAAATAATCTCCTATGATCAAAGAGGTGAATCAGACAATTAACAGACATCTTGGGAAAAAAGTATCTGGTCTCATCTTCTGCCATAATGCCCTCTGACTTACCTGGGACTCAACTGAGCTACTATTTTGCAAATGATTTTTTAGAAAATCCATTTTAAAATAGCACTTCTGAGGTTTTAAACTTCAGAAACCTCTTTTGCATTTCTTAACTCAATTTTCAATGATTTTATGCTTAATTAAATTTGGTTCATAAAGTATTGAACATGTTTTCTGTGGTCAGGAGTTTCATCAACTTCGTGTTAGACACTTTTAAGGATTAAGTCACCTAAGATCAAATAAAAGCTATTTTAAACAGTTTTTCTAAGAAATCCATTCCCTTAAAACATTATTTGACCCTCTTGTAATGTTATTTTTCATAGCCAAGTCTTGAATTTCCCAGCTAATGTAAACTTAAAGTAGAAATACAAAACAGCAGATATTTCTTGAAACACTGACAAACTATCTTCAAGAGGAGTTACTCTGAAGCACTGTTTTTAGAAGTTTATTTCAAAAAGTGTGTTTATGTTTAAAACACCCAAGAACAACGTTAATGTATTTGAAAACAGGAAGCCTAAATGATCACATGCTAAGTTTTGAGGACAGCCTCACACAAGCTAGCCTGTCCTCATTTTCACTCTATACACTATTCAAGTGAACACTGTTGATCTTGTTAAATGGAAACAGCTGATATAGAGGCGATTCAGGTATGTCTTACACTCAAAAAGGGAAGTTCTTGTAGTAAGCTTACTAACTGTTATTAACATAATTATAATGATGAAATGTGGAAGGGAATTATACGACACTGGATTTATTTGCTTTCTTGCTTTTTTTCTACACCAGTTCCTTCATGTGCTCTGATTCTTTCCGCTTCTTATAAAGCACCCTGAGATATGAAAAACTGGAGGGGCTAGATATGGCTAACAGGAAATAGCTGGCAGTCATACCTTTGTTAGCAAGGCACAACAGCATCATTTTTACCACAGGACAGATCAATACTACACACTCTCCATGTCTGACCATCCTACATCACAATAAAAACAGGCTTTGAGAACTCTCTGCTAGTGGTAATGCTGAGAAAACCCCTACTTTTAAAGTCTGTACTCTGGAAGAAGGGCCTTGCATCATAAAGCCCCAGGTAAGCATTCCCTTGTATGTGTATTTCATGTCTGTAAGCTGTTTTCTTTCCCCATCACTTCCCTTCCACTGTCATTTATAAATTCTGTCCGTTGCCAATTCTGTGAAGTACCACCTGCATATCTGCATGCAAACCTTTGCTCCTAGCTTTCCTGGTGGGGGATGGAGCTGACACTAAAAATTCCTTAGTTCCAGTTACGTTATTGGTAGCCTTTGGCAAATCACTTAGCAATCACTGATCTCTCTCATACTAGATAATTTCTTAAGATCATTAGCAAAACAGATGTGTAGATAATTTAGCCTGTGTTTATCCTGCTCTGGAACTGCACCTTAATATTATGTTGTGGTCATTTGCTCACACGTCATGTGAAGTGCCTTACCATTTACCCTGGCTTCTCCTAACCACTTCCTCCCTCTGACAACATCCTTCTCTTTTGCTGTGATCTCCAAATAATTAGTCCTCATTTTTCTTTCAGAGAATTCTTTTTTAAATGCACTTGGTAAATGACATATATTGACAAGAATGTTCCCCAGACTTTTGACACACGCATGCTGATGGTGTGTGTCTCCATCCTGTTCCTTCTCAGGAAGTGCGCAGTGGGCCTTCATCTGGGCTAGCTTCCAGTAGGAAGTAATAAATCAATTCTTGGCAAATAGAAATGCAATAAAAAAAATTCATTATCTTACCTGAAAAATTTCTACAGCACCTAAAAGGGAAGTAACTCAGACAATTAATCTCCCCAGCAGGTCAGAGGTTCTGGGTGACCAGGGAATATAAAAAATGCTATCCTACATGGAAGTCACACTACACAATACTATGGAAAGGTGGATCATCCCCAACCCATACAACAGTCCCATTTAAACCTTTTAGCAAGTGTTACTGAATAGGTTCACTACATTACACTAGCACCTTTGTCACTATGCTGACAGAACTATACAGGCTAAATGTTAAAAACTCCTCCTAATCATCTTTTAAAAGATAGCAGAAAATGAAGAAGCTTCAGGGAACCAGGGCCTGAAGATTAATTTACACTCTGAAGAAAAACCACTTTTTTTCTCCTAAGGTTTGCTACTTCCTCTGTAACATGCAATTTCACAAATTTGTCACAAGTTTGCAAGTCAAATCTGCTGAGACATTCCAATACACCAGACAGACCTGGATAAGAGCCTTTTACAGTCAATTTATGGGATGAACAGCCAAAAACCTGCAGGAATCAAAACTTCAATTTGAGAAAATGATGTAGTTATTTGCAACCATATACTCTGAGATATATTTATAAAAGAAATGTAAGAATTCTCAAATTAAGAGCAGAAGGCAGATGTTAGCATGAAAAATCAATTGCTGTGGCACTATTTCGCCAAGCACTCCTACCTACAAAGTCTGATTTTTAGCATGGGCAATAATGAAACCTTGCAAGCCTTGAAAAGCCTTGGATCTTAGAAAGGAAATGTCTTGGTTATGAATACATTAAGCCAGCCACCAACAGCTCTTCACAAATTAAAAACAACCAGCAGGATGCATTAAAACCCAAGAAGTGCCAAGGCCATGACACAAAGATGGATGTAAGATAATTTAATAGTAAACCATGCAGTAATACTGGTGAACATACTACAGTGTGGGAGCAGTATATAAAAGCAGAAAATCTCCTTCATCTTGAGTAAAGTTATTTAGGATGCTAATCAGATCTTGTACCTACAGACACAATCAAACCTTACACTAGCAAATTTTAGGTTTAAATTTCAAATGAAATAAAATAAAAATAAATTTCAAAATAAAACTGAAGATTTCTGGAAAGTGGTCATCTGTGAAAATACTTTACATCCTTTTCTCCATCAGAAAAGTTCTGCTTTATGTCCTATTCTCCCTGTGCCACACTGGTCTCAGAACTGTAAACCAAAATCTTTACCAAACCTTTAAGTCTCACTCTTTTATGACCTTATGAAATTCACATGAATTCCACAATAAGACTAAGGCATGGGCCATGTTAAATATTTATACTGGTGTTCATGTAACGCAGAAGAGTGTAATTTTTTTTTTGTAGCCATGTACACTCCCTATGCTACCATAAATACTTTTAAGAGAAATGGATCCATATTTGCAGTATTGCTGGTTTTTAAAGGGCCAAAACTCTATTGTGTAGATAAGGTCTAGCATACTCATTGGAAGTTTTATTGGAAGTACCTATTACGAGAAACTGTACTTGAGTTCCTAAAATCCTAGATTAGGCCTCTGACTAGTTTTTTTCTATTCATCTGGTTTTCTAAGAAGTATAGTATCAACTATAGTATTAGCTACTCAATAGTTCCATAAATTCCCAAGGTATCCACTGAGGTTTTCAGGTGTAATGCTCTAGGGTTAGTGAATTTTTGACAAAACCAACTCTTGTACAACCTCAGGAAGACAATCAGATTTGCCACAGAGCAATAAAACCTGCCTACTGCTTGGGGATACATTGACAGGAATAACCTGTGAATCCACTTTAACCACTAGAGACTTCCTGTAAGACTATAAAACATCTGATTTGAGATGTTACTTCAACTTCTGAAAACCTGAAAGTGAGAAGCAATTGAGGGCTCAACTACAAATATATATCTTTAAAGGTTTTATTAATAAAAATGAAGCCAAAATATATAGAAGCATAAGAAAAAAAAAATATGCAAGGAGTTAAGAATGCTGAATTCGGACCCTAGTAACCCCAAAACTACCTAAGACACTACAGAATCACTGCTGTGAGCAGCTGAACTGAGTTAGAAGTTAACACTGAACAGAATTGTTCTCACTTCTACTTTCCATTCCTGGCTTAGTCAACTCCTTCATAATGAGTCTGGTACTTACTGAACTTGGTTCTCACTGATCTGCAAGACCTTTTACTAACTCAAAGACAGCAACATCACTGGATTTCCCAATCCATCATTACAGCTGTGAAAGTACCCATGTCGGCACAAGCAAGGTGGGACAGGAAAGTCTGATTAGAGAGTATCTTTTGAGTACTCATGTAGAGCACTCGGTCCCAGTCTCAGTCTAGTTTTCATTAAAAACATGTATCAGCTCTGGTTATTGCCTTTGAAATTCAGATCATCCAGGGCAATGGCAACTAACAAAAGAATGTGATCCTCACCTGTCAGTCCTACCTTTTGCTCCTGTAAACAGTAAGTGCCCACACACTAACTGTAAAAATTCAGTTTAAAACTCTGGCTTCAAACCAGCTCTGGAGTCACACAGAAGAGATAAGTGAATTCAATTCCACTCCAATCCGAGGTAAACCACTTAGTGCCCTCCCTGCTGGAAACCACCACTAATGAAAACAAGAATAAATTCTGTTATCTTTTGGTGACGATATTAAGACAAATATGTTTTTAAAAAAGAGGCCAACACTATGGTCATTGGGGAGCCATGAATACCCTGTAAGTATTAAAACAATAGCAATTTTGGTATTAGAAGTACATTTTTTTTTCAGTAGCTGTCGTTCTGATATGAACTTGGATTATTCTTTCTTATCTTTGTGAATACTTTTCATAATTAAGTCCAGTAACTATTGCTGTGATCTAACCCCGTGAGTGAACATGTGCACTCCGTACCCCTCCGTAATTTCCTGAGTTTCAGGAATTTCCCTGCCACTTATATGGACTTAAGTCTAGTTCCTTGCCATGAATCTGTAAAGCAGTAAAAAGCTGACACCTCAGTCACCACCGCGAACTGTTAAAACAAAGACTTTTGTTTCTGGAGTCAAAGTCGAGGAGATTAACATACGCAGTGGCGGAGCGAGTGGGAGAGGGGGTGGAGGTCGGTCGTGGTCCAGGGGACATTTGAAAACATAAACTCAGAAATCGTCCTGGTTCACCGGCCACGACGCTCCAG